>JAUJYZ010001228.1:0-335007 GCA_033675265.1 Actinostola sp. cb2023
TTGATAGCCGTTATCCCATCTACCAAAGCACGATTTGGTCGTATTTTGATAGCCGGTATCCCATCTACAAAGCACGATTGGTCCTATTTTTGATAGCCGGTAGCCCATCTACAAAGCACGATTGGTCGTATTTTTGATAGCCGTTATCCCATCTACAAAGCACGATGGGTCCTATTTTGATAGCCGGTATTCCATCTACAAAGCACGAGTGGTCGTATTTTGATAGCCGGTATCCCATCTACAAAGCACGATTGGTCCTATTTTGATAGCCGGTAGCCCATCTACAAAAGTACGATTGGTCGTATTTTGATAGCCGCGTAGCCCATCTACAAAAAGCACGATGGGTCCTATTTGATAGCCGGTTATCCCATCTTTACAAAGCACGATGGGTCCTATTTTGATAGCCGTTATCCCATCTACAAAGCACGATTGGTCCTATTTTGATAGCCGGTATCCCCATCTACAAAAAGCACGATTGGTCGTATTTTGATAGGCGGTAGCCCATCTACAAAGCACGATTGGTCCTATTTTGATAGGGCGGTATCCCATCTACAAAGCACGATTGGTCGTATTTTGATAGCCGTTATCCCATCTACAAAGCACGATTGGTCCTATTTTGATAGCCGGTAGCCCATCTACAAAGCACGATTGGTCGTATTTTGATAGCCGTTATACCCATCTACAAAAGCACGATTGGTCGTATTTTGATAGGCGGTTTAGCCCATCTACAAAGCACGATTGGTCGTATTTTGATAGCCGTTATCCCATCTACAAAGCACGATTGGTCGTATTTGATAGGCGGTAGCCCATCTACAAAGCACGATTGGTCGTATTTTGATAGCCGGTATCCCATCTACAAAGCACGATTGGTCGTATTTTGATAGGCGGTAGCCCATCTACAAAGCACGATTGGTCCTATTTGATAGCGGGTAGCCCATCTACAAAGTACGATTGGTCGTATTTTTGATAGCCGGTATCCCATCTACAAAGCACGATTGGTCGTATTTTGATAGCCGGTATCCATCTACAAAGCACGATTGGTCGTATTTTGATAGCGGGGTAGCCCATCTACAAAGTACGATTGGTCGTATTTTGATAGCCGGTATCCCATCTACAAAGCACGATTGGTCCTATTTTGATAGCCGGTATCCCATCTACAAAGCACGATTGGTCGTATTTTGATAGGCGGTAGCCCATCTACAAAGCACGATTGGTCCTATTTTGATAGCGGGTAGCCCATCTACAAAGCACGATTGGTCCTATTTTGATAGCGGGTTAGCCCATCTACAAAGTACGATTGGTCGTATTTTGATAGCCGGTATCCCATCTACAAAGCACGATTGGTCGTATTTTGATAGGCGGTAGCCCATCTACAAAGCACGATTGGTCGTATTTTGATAGCCGTTATCCCATCTACAAAGCACGATTGGTCGTATTTTGATAGGCGGTAGCCCCCATCTACAAAGCACGATTGGTCCTATTTTGATAGCGGGTAGCCCATCTACAAAGTACGATTGGTCGTATTTTGATAGCCGGTATCCCATCTACAAAGCACGATTGGTCGTATTTTGATAGGCGGTAGCCCATCTACAAAGCACGATTGGTCCTATTTTGATAGCCGGTAGCCCATCTACAAAGCACGATGGTCGTATTTTGATAGCCGTTATCCCATCTACAAAGCACGATTGGTCGTATTTTGATAGGCGGTAGCCCATCTACAAAGCACGATTGGTCGTATTTTGATAGCCGTTATCCCATCTACAAAGCACGATTGGTCGTATTTTGATAGGCGGTAGCCCATCTACAAAGCACGATTGGTCGTATTTTGATAGCCGTTATCCCATCTACAAAGCACGATTGGTCGTATTTTGATAGGCGGTAGCCCATCTACAAAGCACGATTGGTCGTATTTTGATAGCCGGTATCCCATCTACAAAGCACGATTGGTCGTATTTTGATAGGCGGTAGCCCATCTACAAAGCACGATTGGTCCTATTTTGATAGCGGGTAGCCCATCTACAAAGTACGATTGGTCGTATTTTGATAGCCGGTATCCCATCTACAAAGCACGATTGGTCGTATTTGATAGCCGGTATCCCATCTACAAAGCACGATTGGTCGTATTTTGATAGCGGGTAGCCCATCTACAAAGTACGATTGGTCGTATTTTTGATAGCCGGTATCCCATCTACAAAGCACGATTGGTCCTATTTTTGATAGCCGGTATCCCATCTACAAAGCACGATTGGTCGTATTTTGATAGGCGGTAGTAGCCCATCTACAAAGCACGATTGGTCCTATTTTGATAGCGGGTAGCCCATCTACAAAGCACGATTGGTCCTATTTTGATAGCGGGTAGCCCATCTACAAAGTACGATTGGTCGTATTTTGATAGCCGGTATCCCATCTACAAAGCACGATTGGTCGTATTTTGATAGGCGGTAGCCCATCTACAAAGCACGATTGGGTCGTATTTTGATAGCCGGTATCCCATCTACAAAGCACGATTGGTCGTATTTTGATAGGCGGTAGCCCATCTACAAAGCACGATTGGTCCTATTTTGATAGCGGGTAGCCCATCTACAAAGTACGATTGGTCGTATTTTGATAGCCGGTATCCCATCTACAAAGCACGATTGGTCGTATTTTTGATAGGCGGTAGCCCATCTACAAAGCCACGATTGGTCCCTATTTTTGATAGCCGGTAGCCCATCTACAAAGCACGATTGGTCGTATTTTGATAGCCCGTTATCCCATCTACAAAGCACGATTGGTCGTATTTTGATAGGCGGTAGCCCATCTACAAAGCACGATTGGTCCTATTTTGATAGCCGGTATTCCATCTACAAAGCACGATTGGTCGTATTTTGATAGCCGTTATCCCATCTACAAAGCACGATTGGTCCTATTTTGATAGCCGTTATCCCAGCTACAAAGCACGATTGGTCGTATTTTGATAGGCGGTATCCCATCTACAAAGCACGATGGGTCCTATTTTGATAGCCCGGTATCCCATCTACAAAGCACGATTGGTCGTATTTTGATAGCCGTTATCCCATCTACAAAGCACGATTGGTCCTATTTTGATAGCCGGTAGCCCATCTACAAAGTACGATTGGTCGTATTTTGATAGCCGGTAGCCCATCTACAAAGCACGATGGGTCCTATTTTGATAGCCGGTATCCCATCTACAAAGCACGATGGGTCCTATTTTGATAGCCGGTATCCCATCTACAAAGCACGATGGGTCCTATTTTGATAGCCGTTATCCCATCTACAAAGCACGATTGGTCCTATTTTGATAGCCGGTATCCCATCTACAAAGCACGATTGGTCGTATTTTGATAGCCGGTATCCCATCTACAAAGCACGATTGGTCGTATTTTGATAGCGGGTAGCCCATCTACAAAGTACGATTGGTCGTATTTTGATAGCCGGTATCCCATCTACAAAGCACGATTGGTCGTATTTTGATAGGCGGTAGCCCATCTACAAAGCACGATTGGTCCTATTTTGATAGCCGGTAGCCCATCTACAAAGCACGATTGGTCGTATTTTGATAGCCGGTATCCCCATCTACAAAGCACGATTGGTCCTATTTTGATAGCCGGTAGCCCATCTACAAAGCACGATTGGTCGTATTTTGATAGCCGTTATCCCATCTACAAAGCACGATTGGTCGTATTTTGATAGCCGTTATCCCATCTACAAAGCACGATTGGTCGTATTTTGATAGGCGGTATCCCATCTACAAAGCACGATTGGTCCTATTTTGATAGCCGGTATTCCATCTACAAAGCACGATGGGTCCTATTTTGATAGCCGTTATCCCATCTACAAAGCACGATTGGTCGTATTTTGATAGGCGGTATCCCATCTAGAAAGCACGATGGGTCCTATTTTGATAGCCGTTATCCCATCTACAAAGCACGATTGGTCCTATTTTGATAGCCGGTATCCCATCTACAAAGCACGATTGGTCGTATTTTTGATAGGCGGTAGCCCATCTACAAAGCACGATTGGTCCTATTTTGATAGCGGGTAGCCCATCTACAAAGTACGATTGGTCGTATTTTGATAGCCGGTATCCCATCTACAAAGCACGATTGGTCGTATTTTGATAGGCGGTAGCCCATCTACAAAAGCACGATTGGTCGTATTTTTGATAGCCGTATCCCATCTACAAAGCACGATTGGTCGTATTTTGATAGCCGGTATCCCATCTACAAAGCACGATTGGTCGTATTTTGATAGCGGGTAGCCCATCTACAAAGTACGATTGGTCGTATTTTGATAGCCGGTATCCCATCTACAAAGCACGATTGGTCCTATTTTGATAGCCGGTAGCCCATCTACAAAGCACGATTGGTCGTATTTTGATAGCCGTTATCCCATCTACAAAGCACGATTGGTCGTATTTTGATAGGCGGTATCCCATCTACAAAGCACGATTGGTCCTATTTTGATAGCCGGTAGCCCATCTACAAAGCACGATTGGTCGTATTTTGATAGCCGTTATCCCATCTACAAAGCACGATTGGTCGTATTTTGATAGGCGGTATCCCATCTACAAAGCACGATTGGTCCTATTTTGATAGCCGGTAGCCCATCTACAAAGCACGATTGGTCGTATTTTGATAGCCGTTTATCCCATCTACAAAGCACGATTGGTCGTATTTTGATAGGCGGTATCCCATCTACAAAGCACGATTGGTCCTATTTTGATAGGCGGTATTCCATCTACAAAGCACGATTGGTCGTATTTTGATAGCCGTTATCCCATCTACAAAGCACGATTGGTCCTATTTTGATAGCCGGTAGCCCATCTACAAAGTACGATTGGTCGTATTTTGATAGCCGGTAGCCCATCTACAAAGCACGATGGGTCCTATTTTGATAGCCGGTATCCCATCTACAAAGCACGATGGGTCCTATTTTGATAGCCGTTATCCCATCTACAAAGCACGATTGGTCCTATTTTGATAGCCGGTATCCCATCTACAAAGCACGATTGGTCGTATTTTGATAGGCGGGTAGCCCATCTACAAAGCACGATTGGTCCTATTTTGATAGGCGGTATCCCATCTACAAAGCACGATTGGTCGTATTTTGATAGCGTTATCCCCATCTACAAAGCACGATTGGTCCTATTTTGATAGCCGGTAGCCCATCTACAAAGCACGATTGGTCGTATTTTGATAGCCGTTATCCCATCTACAAAGCACGATTGGTCGTATTTTGATAGGCGGTAGCCCATCTACAAAGCACGATTGGTCGTATTTTGATAGCCGTTATCCCATCTACAAAGCACGATTGGTCGTATTTGATAGGCGGTAGGCCATCTACAAAGCACGATTGGTCGTATTTTGATAGCCGGTATCCCATCTACAAAGCACGATTGGTCGTATTTTGATAGGCGGTATCCCATCTACAAAGCACGATTGGTCGTATTTGATAGCCGTTATCCCATCTACAAAGCACGATTGGTCGTATTTTTGATAGCCGGTATCCCATCTACAAAGCACGATTGGTCGTATTTTGATAGCGGGTAGCCCATCTACAAAGTACGATTGGTCGTATTTTGATAGCCGGTATCCCATCTACAAAGCACGATTGGTCCTATTTTGATAGCCGGTAGCCCATCTACAAAGCACGATTGGTCGTATTTTGATAGCCGTTATCCCATCTACAAAGCACGATTGGTCGTATTTTGATAGGCGGTATCCCATCTACAAAGCACGATTGGTCCTATTTTGATAGCCGGTAGCCCATCTACAAAGCACGATTGGTCGTATTTTTTGATAGCCGTTATCCCATCTACAAAGCACGATTGGTCGTATTTTGATAGGCGGTATCCCATCTACAAAGCACGATTGGTCCTATTTTGATAGCCGGTAGCCCATCTACAAAGCACGATTGGTCGTATTTTGATAGCCGTTATCCCATCTACAAAGCACGATTGGTCGTATTTTGATAGGCGGTATCCCATCTACAAAGCACGATTGGTCCTATTTTGATAGGCGGTATTCCATCTACAAAGCACGATTGGTCGTATTTTGATAGCCGTTATCCCATCTACAAAGCACGATTGGTCCTATTTTGATAGGCGGTAGCCCATCTACAAAGTACGATTGGTCGTATTTTGATAGCCGGTAGCCCATCTACAAAGCACGATGGGTCCTATTTTGATAGCCGGTATCCCATCTACAAAGCACGATGGGTCCTATTTTGATAGCCGTTATCCCATCTACAAAGCACGATTGGTCCTATTTTGATAGCCGGTATCCCATCTACAAAGCACGATTGGTCGTATTTTGATAGGCGGTAGCCCATCTACAAAGCACGATTGGTCCTATTTTGATAGGCGGTATCCCATCTACAAAGCACGATTGGTCGTATTTTGATAGCCGTTATCCCATCTACAAAGCACGATTGGTCCTATTTTGATAGCCGGTAGCCCATCTACAAAGCACGATTGGTCGTATTTTGATAGCCGTTATCCCATCTACAAAGCACGATTGGTCGTATTTTGATAGGCGGTAGCCCATCTACAAAGCACGATTGGTCGTATTTTGATAGCCGTTATCCCATCTACAAAGCACGATTGGTCGTATTTTGATAGGCGGTAGGCCATCTACAAAGCACGATTGGTCGTATTTTGATAGCCGGTATCCCATCTACAAAGCACGATTGGTCGTATTTTGATAGGCGGTATCCCATCTACAAAGCACGATTGGTCGTATTTTGATAGCGGGTAGCCCATCTACAAAGTACGATTGGTCGTATTTTGATAGCCGGTATCCCATCTACAAAGCACGATTGGTCGTATTTTGATAGGCGGTAGCCCATCTACAAAGCACGATTGGTCCTATTTTGATAGCGGGTAGCCCATCTACAAAGTACGATTGGTCGTATTTTGATAGCCGGTATCCCATCTACAAAGCACGATTGGTCGTATTTTGATAGGCGGTAGCCCATCTACAAAGCACGATTGGTCGTATTTTGATAGCCGTTATCCCATCTACAAAGCACGATTGGTCGTATTTTGATAGCCGGTATCCCATCTACAAAGCACGATTGGTCGTATTTTGATAGGCGGTAGCCCATCTACAAAGCACGATTGGTCGTATTTTGATAGCCGTTATCCCATCTACAAAGCACGATTGGTCGTATTTTGATAGCCGGTATCCCATCTACAAAGCACGATTGGTCGTATTTTGATAGCGGGTAGCCCATCTACAAAGTACGATTGGTCGTATTTTGATAGCCGGTATCCCATCTACAAAGCACGATTGGTCGTATTTTGATAGGCGGTAGCCCATCTACAAAGCACGATTGGTCCTATTTTGATAGCCGGTAGCCCATCTACAAAGCACGATTGGTCGTATTTTGATAGCCGGTATCCCATCTACAAAGCACGATTGGTCCTATTTTGATAGCGGTAGCCCATCTACAAAGTACGATTGGTCGTATTTTGATAGGCGGTAGCCCATCTACAAAGCACGATTGGTCGTATTTTGATAGCCGGTATCCCATCTACAAAGCACGATTGGTCGTATTTTGATAGCCGTATCCCATCTACAAAGCACGATTGGTCGTATTTTGATAGGCGGTATCCCATCTACAAAGCACGATTGGTCGTATTTTGATAGGCGGTAGCCCATCTACAAAGCACGATTGGTCTTATTTTGATCATAGCCGGTATCCCATCTACAAAGCACGATTGGTCGTATTTTGATAGCCGTTATCCCATCTACAAAGCACGATGGGTCCTATTTTGATAGCCGTTATCCCATCTACAAAGCACGATTGGTCCTATTTTGATAACCGGTATCCCATCTACAAAGCACGATTGGTCGTATTTTGATAGGCGGTAGCCCATCTACAAAGCACGATTGGTCCTATTTTGATAGCGGGTAGCCCATCTACAAAGTACGATTGGTCGTATTTTGATAGCCGGTATCCCATCTACAAAGCACGATTGGTCGTATTTTGATAGCCGGTATCCCATCTACAAAGCACGATTGGTCGTATTTTGATAGCGGGTAGCCCATCTACAAAGTACGATTGGTCGTATTTTGATAGCCGGTATCCCATCTACAAAGCACGATTGGTCCTATTTTGATAGCCGGTAGCCCATCTACAAAGCACGATTGGTCGTATTTTGATAGCCGTTATCCCATCTACAAAGCACGATTGGTCGTATTTTGATAGGCGGTATCCCATCTACAAAGCACGATTGGTCCTATTTTGATAGCCGGTATTCCATCTACAAAGCACGATTGGTCGTATTTTGATAGGCGGTACCCCATCTACAAAGCACGATTGGTCGTATTTTGATAGCCGTTATCCCATCTACAAAGCACGATTGGTCGTATTTTGATAGGCGGTATCCCATCTACAAAGCACGATTGGTCCTATTTTGATAGCCGGTATTCCATCTACAAAGCACGATTGGTCGTATTTTGATAGCCGGTATCCCATCTACAAAGCACGATTGGTCCTATTTTGATAGCCGGTAGCCCATCTACAAAGCACGATGGGTCCTATTTTGCTAGCCGTTATCCCATCTACAAAGCACGATTGGTCGTATTTTGATAGCCGGTATCCCATCTACAAAGCACGATTGGTCGTATTTTGATAGGCGGTATCCCATCTACAAAGCACGATTGGTCGTATTTTGATAGGCGGTAGCCCATCTACAAAGCACGATTGGTCCTATTTTGATAGCCGGTAGCCCATCTACAAAGCACGATTGGTCGTATTTTGATAGCCGGTATCCCATCTACAAAGCACGATTGGTCCTATTTTGATAGCGGGTAGCCCATCTACAAAGTACGATTGGTCGTATTTTGATAGGCGGTAGCCCATCTACAAAGCACGATTGGTCGTATTTTGATAGCCGGTATCCCATCTACAAAGCACGATTGGTCGTATTTTGATAGGCGGTATCCCATCTACAAAGCACGATTGGTCGTATTTTGATAGGCGGTAGCCCATCTACAAAGCACGATTGGTCTTATTTTGATAGCCGGTATCCCATCTACAAAGCACGATTGGTCGTATTTTGATAGCCGTTATCCCATCTACAAAGCACGATGGGTCCTATTTTGATAGCCGTTATCCCATCTACAAAGCACGATTGGTCCTATTTTGATAGCCGGTAGCCCATCTACAAAGCACGATTGGTCGTATTTTGATAGGCGGTAGCCCATCTACAAAGCACGATTGGTCCTATTTTGATAGGCGGTAGCCCATCTACAAAGTACGATTGGTCGTATTTTGATAGCCGGTATCCCATCTACAAAGCACGATTGGTCGTATTTTGATAGCCGGTATCCCATCTACAAAGCACGATTGGTCGTATTTTGATAGCGGGTAGCCCATCTACAAAGTACGATTGGTCGTATTTTGATAGCCGGTATCCCATCTACAAAGTACGATTGGTCCTATTTTGATAGCCGGTAGCCCATCTACAAAGCACGATTGGTCGTATTTTGATAGCCGTTATCCCATCTACAAAGCACGATTGGTCGTATTTTGATAGGCGGTACCCCATCTACAAAGCACGATTGGTCGTATTTTGATAGCCGTTATCCCATCTACAAAGCACGATTGGTCGTATTTTGATAGGCGGTATCCCATCTACAAAGCACGATTGGTCCTATTTTGATAGCCGGTATTCCATCTACAAAGCACGATTGGTCGTATTTTGATAGCCGGTATCCCATCTACAAAGCACGATTGGTCCTATTTTGATAGCCGGTAGCCCATCTACAAAGCACGATGGGTCCTATTTTGCTAGCCGTTATCCCATCTACAAAGCACGATTGGTCGTATTTTGATAGCCGGTATCCCATCTACAAAGCACGATTGGTCGTATTTTGATAGGCGGTAGCCCATCTACAAAGCACGATTGGTCCTATTTTGATAGCGGGTAGCCCATCTACAAAGTACGATTGGTCGTATTTTGATAGCCGGTATCCCATCTACAAAGCACGATTGGTCGTATTTTGATAGGCGGTAGCCCATCTACAAAGCACGATTGGTCCTATTTTGATAGCGGGTAGCCCATCTACAAAGTACGATTGGTCGTATTTTGATAGCCGGTATCCCATCTACAAAGCACGATTGGTCGTATTTTGATAGGCGGTAGCCCATCTACAAAGCACGATTGGTCGTATTTTGATAGCCGTTATCCCATCTACAAAGCACGATTGGTCGTATTTTGATAGCCGGTAGCCCATCTACAAAGCACGATGGGTCCTATTTTGATAGCCGTTATCCCATCTACAAAGCACGATTGGTCGTATTTTGATAGCCGGTAGCCCATCTACAAAGCACGATGGGTCCTATTTTGATAGCCGTTATCCCATCTACAAAGCACGATTGGTCCTATTTTGATAGCCGGTATCCCATCTACAAAGCACGATTGGTCGTATTTTGATAGGCGGTAGCCCATCTACAAAGCACGATTGGTCCTATTTTGATAGCGGGTAGCCCATCTACAAAGTACGATTGGTCGTATTTTGATAGCCGGTATCCCATCTACAAAGCACGATTGGTCGTATTTTGATAGGCGGTAGCCCATCTACAAAGCACGATTGGTCGTATTTTGATAGCCGTTATCCCATCTACAAAGCACGATTGGTCGTATTTTGATAGCCGTTATCCCATCTACAAAGCACGATTGGTCGTATTTTGATAGGCGGTATCCCATCTACAAAGCACGATTGGTCCTATTTTGATAGCCGGTATTCCATCTACAAAGCACGATTGGTCGTATTTTGATAGGCGGTACCCCATCTACAAAGCACGATTGGTCGTATTTTGATAGCCGTTATCCCATCTACAAAGCACGATTGGTCGTATTTTGATAGCCGGTATTCCATCTACAAAGCACGATTGGTCGTATTTTGATAGCCGGTATCCCATCTACAAAGCACGATTGGTCCTATTTTGATAGCCGGTAGCCCATCTACAAAGCACGATGGGTCCTATTTTGCTAGCCGTTATCCCATCTACAAAGCACGATTGGTCGTATTTTGATAGCCGGTATCCCATCTACAAAGCACGATTGGTCGTATTTTGATAGGCGGTAGCCCATCTACAAAGCACGATTGGTCCTATTTTGATAGCGGGTAGCCCATCTACAAAGTACGATTGGTCGTATTTTGATAGCCGGTATCCCATCTACAAAGCACGATTGGTCGTATTTTGATAGGCGGTAGCCCATCTACAAAGCACGATTGGTCCTATTTTGATAGCGGGTAGCCCATCTACAAAGTACGATTGGTCGTATTTTGATAGCCGGTATCCCATCTACAAAGCACGATTGGTCGTATTTTGATAGGCGGTAGCCCATCTACAAAGCACGATTGGTCCTATTTTGATAGCCGGTAGCCCATCTACAAAGCACGATTGGTCGTATTTTGATAGGCGGTATCCCATCTACAAAGCACGATGGGTCCTATTTTGATAGCCGTTATCCCATCTACAAAGCACGATTGGTCCTATTTTGATAGCCGGTATCCCATCTACAAAGCACGATTGGTCGTATTTTGATAGGCGGTAGCCCATCTACAAAGCACGATTGGTCCTATTTTGATAGCGGGTAGCCCATCTACAAAGTACGATTGGTCGTATTTTGATAGCCGGTATCCCATCTACAAAGCACGATTGGTCGTATTTTGATAGGCGGTAGCCCATCTACAAAGCACGATTGGTCCTATTTTGATAGCCGGTAGCCCATCTACAAAGCACGATTGGTCGTATTTTGATAGGCGGTATCCCATCTACAAAGCACGATGGGTCCTATTTTGATAGCCGTTATCCCATCTACAAAGCACGATTGGTCCTATTTTGATAGCCGGTATCCCATCTACAAAGCACGATTGGTCGTATTTTGATAGGCGGTAGCCCATCTACAAAGCACGATTGGTCCTATTTTGATAGCGGGTAGCCCATCTACAAAGTACGATTGGTCGTATTTTGATAGCCGGTATCCCATCTACAAAGCACGATTGGTCGTATTTTGATAGGCGGTAGCCCATCTACAAAGCACGATTGGTCGTATTTTGATAGCCGTTATCCCATCTACAAAGCACGATTGGTCTTATTTTGATAGCCGGTAGCCCATCTACAAAGCACGATGGGTCCTATTTTGATAGCCGTTATCCCATCTACAAAGCACGATTGGTCGTATTTTGATAGCCGGTAGCCCATCTACAAAGCACGATGGGTCCTATTTTGATAGCCGTTATCCCATCTACAAAGCACGATTGGTCCTATTTTGATAGCCGGTATCCCATCTACAAAGCACGATTGGTCGTATTTTGATAGGCGGTAGCCCATCTACAAAGCACGATTGGTCCTATTTTGATAGCGGGTAGCCCATCTACAAAGTACGATTGGTCGTATTTTGATAGCCGGTATCCCATCTACAAAGCACGATTGGTCGTATTTTGATAGGCGGTAGCCCATCTACAAAGCACGATTGGTCCTATTTTGATAGCCGGTATTCCATCTACAAAGCACGATTGGTCGTATTTTGATAGCCGGTATCCCATCTACAAAGCACGATTGGTCCTATTTTGATAGCCGGTAGCCCATCTACAAAGCACGATGGGTCCTATTTTGCTAGCCGTTATCCCATCTACAAAGCACGATTGGTCGTATTTTGATAGCCGGTATCCCATCTACAAAGCACGATTGGTCGTATTTTGATAGGCGGTAGCCCATCTACAAAGCACGATTGGTCCTATTTTGATAGCGGGTAGCCCATCTACAAAGTACGATTGGTCGTATTTTGATAGCCGGTATCCCATCTACAAAGCACGATTGGTCGTATTTTGATAGGCGGTAGCCCATCTACAAAGCACGATTGGTCCTATTTTGATAGCGGGTAGCCCATCTACAAAGTACGATTGGTCGTATTTTGATAGCCGGTATCCCATCTACAAAGCACGATTGGTCGTATTTTGATAGGCGGTAGCCCATCTACAAAGCACGATTGGTCCTATTTTGATAGCCGGTAGCCCATCTACAAAGCACTATTGGTCGTATTTTGATAGGCGGTATCCCATCTACAAAGCACGATGGGTCCTATTTTGATAGCCGTTATCCCATCTACAAAGCACGATTGGTCCTATTTTGATAGCCGGTATCCCATCTACAAAGCACGATTGGTCGTATTTTGATAGGCGGTAGCCCATCTACAAAGCACGATTGGTCCTATTTTGATAGCGGGTAGCCCATCTACAAAGTACGATTGGTCGTATTTTGATAGCCGGTATCCCATCTACAAAGCACGATTGGTCGTATTTTGATAGGCGGTAGCCCATCTACAAAGCACGATTGGTCCTATTTTGATAGCCGGTAGCCCATCTACAAAGCACGATTGGTCGTATTTTGATAGGCGGTATCCCATCTACAAAGCACGATGGGTCCTATTTTGATAGCCGTTATCCCATCTACAAAGCACGATTGGTCCTATTTTGATAGCCGGTATCCCATCTACAAAGCACGATTGGTCGTATTTTGATAGGCGGTAGCCCATCTACAAAGCACGATTGGTCCTATTTTGATAGCGGGTAGCCCATCTACAAAGTACGATTGGTCGTATTTTGATAGCCGGTATCCCATCTACAAAGCACGATTGGTCGTATTTTGATAGGCGGTAGCCCATCTACAAAGCACGATTGGTCGTATTTTGATAGCCGTTATCCCATCTACAAAGCACGATTGGTCGTATTTTGATAGCCGGTAGCCCATCTACAAAGCACGATGGGTCCTATTTTGATAGCCGTTATCCCATCTACAAAGCACGATTGGTCGTATTTTGATAGCCGGTAGCCCATCTACAAAGCACGATGGGTCCTATTTTGATAGCCGTTATCCCATCTACAAAGCACGATTGGTCCTATTTTGATAGCCGGTATCCCATCTACAAAGCACGATTGGTCGTATTTTGATAGGCGGTAGCCCATCTACAAAGCACGATTGGTCCTATTTTGATAGCGGGTAGCCCATCTACAAAGTACGATTGGTCGTATTTTGATAGCCGGTATCCCATCTACAAAGCACGATTGGTCGTATTTTGATAGGCGGTAGCCCATCTACAAAGCACGATTGGTCGTATTTTGATAGCCGTTATCCCATCTACAAAGCACGATTGGTCGTATTTTGATAGCCGTTATCCCATCTACAAAGCACGATTGGTCGTATTTTGATAGGCGGTATCCCATCTACAAAGCACGATTGGTCCTATTTTGATAGCCGGTATTCCATCTACAAAGCACGATTGGTCGTATTTTGATAGGCGGTACCCCATCTACAAAGCACGATTGGTCGTATTTTGATAGCCGTTATCCCATCTACAAAGCACGATTGGTCGTATTTTGATAGGCGGTATCCCATCTACAAAGCACGATTGGTCCTATTTTGATAGCCGGTATTCCATCTACAAAGCACGATTGGTCGTATTTTGATAGCCGGTATCCCATCTACAAAGCACGATTGGTCCTATTTTGATAGCCGGTAGCCCATCTACAAAGCACGATGGGTCCTATTTTGCTAGCCGTTATCCCATCTACAAAGCACGATTGGTCGTATTTTGATAGCCGGTATCCCATCTACAAAGCACGATTGGTCGTATTTTGATAGGCGGTAGCCCATCTACAAAGCACGATTGGTCCTATTTTGATAGCGGGTAGCCCATCTACAAAGTACGATTGGTCGTATTTTGATAGCCGGTATCCCATCTACAAAGCACGATTGGTCGTATTTTGATAGGCGGTAGCCCATCTACAAAGCACGATTGGTCCTATTTTGATAGCGGGTAGCCCATCTACAAAGTACGATTGGTCGTATTTTGATAGCCGGTATCCCATCTACAAAGCACGATTGGTCGTATTTTGATAGGCGGTAGCCCATCTACAAAGCACGATTGGTCCTATTTTGATAGCCGGTAGCCCATCTACAAAGCACGATTGGTCGTATTTTGATAGGCGGTATCCCATCTACAAAGCACGATGGGTCCTATTTTGATAGCCGTTATCCCATCTACAAAGCACGATTGGTCCTATTTTGATAGCCGGTATCCCATCTACAAAGCACGATTGGTCGTATTTTGATAGGCGGTAGCCCATCTACAAAGCACGATTGGTCCTATTTTGATAGCGGGTAGCCCATCTACAAAGTACGATTGGTCGTATTTTGATAGCCGGTATCCCATCTACAAAGCACGATTGGTCGTATTTTGATAGGCGGTAGCCCATCTACAAAGCACGATTGGTCGTATTTTGATAGCCGTTATCCCATCTACAAAGCACGATTGGTCGTATTTTGATAGCCGGTAGCCCATCTACAAAGCACGATGGGTCCTATTTTGATAGCCGTTATTCCATCTACAAAGCACGATTGGTCGTATTTTGATAGCCGGTAGCCCATCTACAAAGCACGATGGGTCCTATTTTGATAGCCGTTATCCCATCTACAAAGCACGATTGGTCCTATTTTGATAGCCGGTATCCCATCTACAAAGCACGATTGGTCGTATTTTGATAGGCGGTAGCCCATCTACAAAGCACGATTGGTCCTATTTTGATAGCGGGTAGCCCATCTACAAAGTACGATTGGTCGTATTTTGATAGCCGGTATCCCATCTACAAAGCACGATTGGTCCTATTTTGATAGGCGGTAGCCCATCTACAAAGCACGATTGGTCGTATTTTGATAGCCGTTATCCCATCTACAAAGCACGATTGGTCGTATTTTGATAGCCGGTAGCCCATCTACAAAGCACGATGGGTCCTATTTTGATAGCCGTTATCCCATCTACAAAGCACGATTGGTCGTATTTTGATAGCCGGTAGCCCATCTACAAAGCACGATGGGTCCTATTTTGATAGCCGTTATCCCATCTACAAAGCACGATTGGTCCTATTTTGATAGCCGGTATCCCATCTACAAAGCACGATTGGTCGTATTTTGATAGGCGGTAGCCCATCTACAAAGCACGATTGGTCCTATTTTGATAGCGGGTAGCCCATCTACAAAGTACGATTGGTCGTATTTTGATAGCCGGTATCCCATCTACAAAGCACGATTGGTCGTATTTTGATAGGCGGTAGCCCATCTACAAAGCACGATTGGTCGTATTTTGATAGCCGTTATCCCATCTACAAAGCACGATTGGTCGTATTTTGATAGCCGGTAGCCCATCTACAAAGCACGATGGGTCCTATTTTGATAGCCGTTATCCCATCTACAAAGCACGATTGGTCGTATTTTGATAGCCGGTAGCCCATCTACAAAGCACGATGGGTCCTATTTTGATAGCCGTTATCCCATCTACAAAGCACGATTGGTCCTATTTTGACGCTCGGTATCCCATCTATTACTTATAAAAAATATTGTTATGTTTATGCAAAGTATCAAAATGAAATAAACTATGGTTTATTATTGACTACTTGTTGTGAAGTATGTTTTTGGGCTTTGATTTGGGGTTTTTAAGCGGAATTCACTCCATCGAAGTGATTGCGTGACCTTTGCCGGTTAATGTTTAATCTATGTACGTGTCGAGCTTGAAATATTCAAAGTGTCGCTTTAGTAACGTCTCGTATAGTGTGTAGAGAACTCTGTGTTCTAGTTAAGATCAAACCGAATACATATATAGGATGGTAATAGGTTTCTCTACTACACTAAGGTAGTTTTGTATGGCAATTATTTGTATATAAACATTTATAGGCGATAATCGAATGTGCTGCTGAATCTGCTGCTAACTTCACGCTGGTAGCAAAAGCTTCTAAGGTCAGCTGTAACAGGTCTCGAGGCGCAGAGAGAAGAAATGAGTTCCTTTGTTCAGAGTTTTAATAGAATCCAAGGTGAACAATTAAACACAATGAATAGTCTGGTAGGCGCTCTGACAAAGTTCTTAGAGAAGCAGTAGTTTTGTATGTATCATTTTATCTATTATATTCAGAACAGTTTTGTTTTTATACCCCGAGCTGCGGGGGAGACTAATCGAACAGTCAATGGTTAGAACATATTATAATTCATGTAAACAGAACAACAGCTTAATATTGTACATCATGCAATAAATTATTTGAGCAGTTCTCTAATGTCGTCCGCATCCCTAATCACGTTCACTGCTGGGTTAGGTGGGACAGGATCATTGTCGTCTGGGTCCTCTTCATCCCAATCATCACCAGATCTGATGCAAATATTATGTAGAACTGCACATGCAATAGTGCTCTTGATTGCGAATTCAATCTCACTATCAAAGCGCTTCATTAGAACACGCCACCGGCTTTTCAGTAGTCCGAATGCACACTCGACTTTAACTCGAGCTGAAGACAGTTCTTTATTGAAATTTTTTTCGTCTGGATCTCTAGTGCCTTCAGGATATGGTTTAATCAGCCAGGGACTGATTGGGTATGCACTATCCCCAACAAGATAAGGGCCAATGTTGCGGCCATTGATATTAATTGTTGGTGCTGTAAGGATTTGTCTCGCTTCTGCCCTTTGAAATATTGTACTGCGCCTTAGAACTCTGCCATCGTGCATCGCGCCGGGGTATCCACAACAAAAATCCATAAACAACTTTTTACCGTCCACAACAGCTTGGATTATGAAGTCGTACTGCTGGTAACGACTGAAGTAATCAGCTTTGCTTTCAATGGGTGCTTTGATGCGTACATGTGAGCCATCAATAGCACCCGCAATATTCGGTAGATCTGATAGCTGTTCAAACGTTTCTATAACTGCAGCAGTTTCGGCTGGAGTTTCTGGGAATTTTATAACTTCATTACGGAATTCATAGAGCCCTTCTACCACGTCTTGCACTGCCTCGATCACTGTTGACTTCCCAACATTAAAAACCGGACCAATACTAACGTAAGAATTACCATGACCCAGGCGATATAAGCCCAAAGCCAAAACTTTCTCTGGTGGAATTGCGTCCCTGAATCGAGTGTCTTGTCTTACCAGTCGGTGACCAAGCATATTTAATAGCATATCAAAGGTATCTTTATTGACTCGTAGCTGCCTTCGAAAATAATCCTGCGGAATAGTAGGATCATTATAGTGCAGATCAAACCAAGAATTCAGTGGACGTGGAATTCTCCAGGCATATGGTCGTCGACGAAACCTCCGTTGACGTCGTCTTGCTCTCCTCATCAAAGCTGCAACCAAGACAGCATGTACCCCATTTGCCCACCTCTCATATAAAATTCGGAAAATGAATACTTGCTGCAGTTGAAGTTGCAGCAATAGAACAAATAAGACACTCAAAGCTAACGCTATTCCTTCGGCTGGTCGCATTTTGTTTACAAAAATTGGCGGCCGAAATGGTGTCTGGTTTTCATCACTGTCACACTGGTGATTTCTATAATCTCCAGTGCGACCTTAAAAAGGTTCAAACATTTTGGTTTCCGTTTTGTGGTTTCAAATTTTTCGTAGTACTTTTACGGCAAATTAGAAAACTTTGCCCAAGTGCGACCCCTGCCAAAAGCCTGACACAGACCTATTGATTTGAGCCTTCCGCCCTCTCGCAGCATGATACATATATCTGGAAATAACAACCAATCAAAATCACTTCCGCTTTGCCAACTGTCATGTCAAGACTGTCGTGTGTCAAGGAGCTTGACCTTCAGTGCTGTTGGAGTTTTTAAAACCGTTTCAGTACGTTCTACAAGCACCGTTTATATCTTCTTCAATTTGGTTTTATCGTGCTACCCTCGTTAAATAAAGTCCTTACTTACTTACAAGATGAAATTAGGAAACAGCTGATAAATCAGCCTGTCGGCAAAACCCCAAGCACGTCGTTTTTGTTAGTTTGAAGACAAAGTTCTTGATATTTCTTCAATTCAATTCCAGGAAATGCTTCATAGCTCCTTCTAGAGCCTGTCTAAATTATTTTCAATCATAAATAAAAGGAAATCGAGCTTATTCTTGTAGAATACGATGTATCATTTCCGGCCGGCTGTGACGTTTCCCTGGGGACGTTTCAAGCCTTTGTGTTTTATCCAATCATATCAACGTCCAGAATCTGGACGCATGACACGGACAGATCAATGCCCTTGTGTCAGGCCTTCTTCCTCTTTCTTCTCCCCGGGCCTCTCCTCTTCCCCTTTCCTTTTTGAAGGCCTGATACTCAGGTTAGTCCCCGGATAGAATTTATACGCGACCGTTAGGAAACGAGACTGACATGTACACTATAAAGAATGCGGTTCCTTACAGTTTACGAGATCTCAAATATACAGCAGATTCAGGTCGAGCGTTTAACGGCGACGTTTGTCGCGATCGTTGTGACAGTTTGAATGTTACGTTGTCAAGTGAAATGCCAGACGTTTCTAGGTGGCGGGGACGATGTTTGTCTTAGAAAACACCGTTGAACTATTAAACGGCCAAAATTATTACAAAAAATGTGTTTTTCCGGCTGTAAATGCAATACGAAAAACATTCACTGAAAGGTTGTTTTGCATAAAATCTATTCAAAGCTAATTAGCCGGCGAAAGATGTTTATCTCTTGAGAAAAACTAAACAACACAATCTTGTCAATGATACCGACTCTCAAATCGGACGACAAGGTCTTTCCAGATCCAATATCTTCCTTTGCTATTTAGTCTTTAGAAACAAATAACTTTTCGCCTTCAGCGAGAAACGTCTGGCATTTCACTTGACAACGTAACATTCAAACTGTCACAACGATCGCGACAAACGTCGCCGTTAAAACGCTCAACCTGAATCTGCTGTAAGGTAAAGTGAATGTGGCATTATTCTCTATTTCAAGTAGTTTTGTTTCGATCGAAATTGAATCTTTCAAATCCAGTACAGTGTAGGGGGATACGTGACCAAACTGTACATATCTTGTATTCATCAAGTTTTGACAGTTGTGACACGGCAATTTTCAAACCGGAAGAAATTGTTATTGGCTAATATTGTGGGGGAACTTCACGAAGGTCATAAGGGGCGGAACAGGTTCTGTATATGATTGGTGTCAGGCTCACCTTTTCCCCTTCCCTTTCCTTTCCCCTCCTCCTCTCCCTTCCCTTTGAGCCTGAAACTCAGGTTAGAACTATAGTATTTTAGCACTTTGTCGGGATTTTTATAAATTTTTTCGACCCACAACGTACGATGGTAGCAGTTCATGGGAAGACTATGCTGCTCAGTTTCAGCTCGTGGCAGAAATAAACAATTGGGATTACGTGACGAAAGCCTCATATCTGGCCAATAAGTCTCTCTGGGCCAGCGCTTTTAATACTTGGCGACCTCTCTTACGATCAAAGGCGAGACTTTAAGAGCGAATGCCTGTAAGAATCGAGACTTGACGGTCAACTCAAAATAATCGAATTTTATTTTCCTTCACCATTTCATTCCTTTCGATGATCTATTTTAGGGAAAAATACTAAAAAGTTCCAGATAATTTTATCTTAGGATAAATTTGCAGTTTTTAAAAACCAGTTTGACAACTACCATTTTTCAGCGAAATTATGAGGCACATTTGAAGAGCCAGTGTGTGTATATATTGTTTGCTCTACAACAATGATATTAAGCTCACGTAATAAACGCTTCGTGGTCTTTCCAACTATAGTATTTATTTTTCTGTAACTTCGTGAGTTATTTTTTAAATTTGGTTGAAAATAGGTATACTAAGCACCATGTACAGAACGTTGAAATATAGGCAAAGATTGAGGTACAAAAGAGGCTGTCTTGTACCTAAAATTTTCAAATAAAAATAATGTCGTAGGAAAGCTTCACTTTTGTGCTTTTAAGTTATCAGGGTACCCCTACCGACCGGTATGCATTCAAGTCGCTTTAACACAGAATCCGTCCATTAAAACCCCAATAAAGTATACATTTTCTGAAAGCTAAATAAATGGAGATTCCAACTAATGGTCTATTAACAAAAAGTACATAGGCGTTTTAAATATAAGTCGAGATCAACGAATTTTCATATAGCGTTGTACGGCGAGGTCCCAGACAACCGCATTTTATCGGAAATACAAGATCATTATCTTTATGCACTCTAGAGATATCAATTATCAAAACTGTGTCTCCGTTTATCGATACGTTTCCCCGTTGCTTTTTTATCTGCCGCGAAACTTTCGGTACGCTAAAAATACATTGTTTTTACTAATCAGTTAATAACTCATGAAATCATTCAAATATCAAAAATCGGAGAAACTGTTTTGAAGAATGATAATCAGAGATGAAGTCCTAAAAATCTCAGCTGAATCGAATAAAACTCGTTTGTTTAGGAGCTCAAAATAACACCCGTATTTTCGTTAATTTGCTCTATGAGAAAAATCCCAAACTGTTTTTCAAGTCAAGTGGCGGCTTTGTTTGCACAAGCGACTATAATCACAGGCAACCCAAGCTCTTATTTAGTGGATTTTGGTATTTTTTTTAAATTGCTTAAAAGAGTGAGAATTTGATTGAAATAAACATACCATTTCTTCAGAAGTCGTATTTAGTCGTTTATTTGGTGATTTGAGCGTTTTTTCCTATCCTGAGCTCTCCTATCCCACGGAGTGGGAAGGCTGCACACTACGATCGTCAACCGACTTGGTTCGAGGACGATTTTCGGTTAAAAATATAGGTCAACTGGGCAATTTGTCCTACCCAATGCCAAGGCAAATGGTTAATCGTTCCTCTGAAGCTCTCACATCTCCAAACGATAACCGAAAACTTTCCAAAAAGCCATGCTTTTACACAAAATCCATAGCAAATCTTCACTCAAAACGGCTTGGGCCGTTGGGGTAGGACACGGGAATGTAAAAATCGGCTTAGCGACCTTGCCTGCGACCAAAATCCCTCCTGAATGGTGGAAGGGACAGTCTGTCAACGACACCCTCTCCCGGGACCCCCACGTGTGGATTTTGATCTATCTATTGTATGAGAGCAACCAATCATGCGGCGAGTTTGTCAAAACATCAGAGCGCAGGGAAAAGTCTCGCGTATCAATTTCAGTCGTCAGAATTGTACTTTATATTACAATTATTCCTGTACATTAGCGTTTTATACTTTTACAATTATGAGTACAAGCAGAGGCCCTGGATTTTCAGAACATTGGAGATTTTGGTGAGTGGAAAACCATGCATATGCAGCGCATGATACGATCTTCTATCTTTTTAAAAGTGAATTAGATTTGACGTACAAATATCTCACGTTCGTGTCAGGGTAAGCTTGAAGTACGATTATTCAGAGGGTTATGTTACGTTTGCCGAAGACATCATCAAGAACAGTGGAGAAGATGAGGAAAACCTGCCATGGGCGAATGCTCTAACTAGTAGTGCACTTGGAGCCATTATATCTCATTTATGGGGAGCACAAATAAAGAGGGTTAAACGTGGATCAAGGTCTTGTCGTAAAATGGCATATTTAAATCTAAAAATAAAGGAAGATGACGATGAAGAACACGATAACGAGAACAGCGTTGAATCAAGTCCGATTGAAGATATTTTAACACACTGTACGTTACCGGAAGGTTGGCACTTCGAGGTGGATCGGAAAGGTTTAGGGACATTGTATCGCAGAGAAAAGCTAGAGTTCAATGGGCAGAGAGTGAGCTTAGAGTTAGCAGTGGAAAAGTCAGAGCAAGGGTATAAATTGAAATCTCATGGCTGTGTTGTCTATCTTGATACAATACTGAAGCTCGATTATACAAGTACCACCTCCAATACAAGTTCTGATTCTGTGATTGCTCGACGAATTTTAATGATTTTGAATTACCTGGATAAATCAAGCTTGTGTCATGGTGTTTCACTGAGTGAAACCGAAGAAATTATTGCTCTTCTACCTCACACATCAGGTCATCTATGTGATTTATCACATGAGAGAAAAGTAACAAAAAAGGTTGCATATTCGACTACATGCAAGATTCTTGCCAGTGGTATAAATGAACATTGTGCAAACTGTGGTCATTTAAGGAAGATCGACAATCAAAGAAAGGCTAGAAAAGAAATGCAGCAAAATATAAATCCAGCCTGCAACAAAAGGTTTTTATCAAAAGAGGAAGTCATCGAGCAGCTAAAGAATGAGAGCAAAGCTAAAAGAAATGCTGAAATCAGAGAAAGATTGTGGAGAAAAAAGTTCTTTTCAGAAGCAATACAGATGGATGATGATGATGAACAAGATCTTACAAGTATATTATATACTATATATACTATATATTATAGTTATATACTATATATTATACACGACCGACAAAAGAGAAATTCCACCAGATATGCAATGCTTATGGGAACAGCAAAGTAAAATTCTCAACACTGAAAGTAAGAATGGATATAGGTGGCACCCCAAGTAAGTATATATTATTTAAGCTAAAATAGCTTTGAAATATTCAATGAACTATAGACCAGTCCATAATCAAAACAGGCTAATGTTTTGCAAATGTAACAATTAAGGGTGGCGCCTGAGGGGACAGGGGTTGTGCTTGCATGGTATTAACAGAAATGAGTAAAAGCAAAAACTTATTAATTTAACAGTTTCTAGCTCAAAGCAAAATTTCATATTTATTTTTAGAATAATCAGGCTATGCATAGACCTTTATTGTAAAAAAAACCATGTTATGGATACTCTCCGCACATACATCAAGCTTCCAAGCAACAAAACCATAAGGTGAGACTCAATTTATTATTCAGAAGTAATGAAATGAATGAAAAAATATATAATTATGTCTAACAATCTAAAAATAATTCATAAAAACTTAATATTTATTGTATTCTCATTAGAATGTACAAAAACAGAGTTCAGCAAGAGCCTGGTTGGAAAGAGGAAATACTTGACTGGTGTAAGATGGAGGCCAAATCAAGAAAATTTCAGCAACATGATTTTTGGGGAGGATTTGTCTTAGACGAAATGAAAATTCAGGTATCAGTATGATTTAATATCAATTTTAGCCAGAAACCAGTTGTAGGTCATTGATGAACATGACATTATTTTGTAAATTTCTATAATTTGAAGGAAAACCTTGAAATGGTTGTAAAGAAGGGAAAGCACAAAATAGTTGGTTTTGTTGATCTACAATTCGTTGCATTTCTTGTTGAGACATTTCTGAATATTTCTTAGTTTTTATGTTATATGAAAATCGATCTCTCCCCCTCCCCCCTGTGTCAATGTTGATTCATAGTCACGTGTTTTGGATTTTGCGTGAAAGTCTAATCAACATTGTACTGAGGGGAGGGGAGATATCTGATATGAACATAATTTTCCATTGTTTTTAATGGGAGAATAGTCATATAAGCACCTTTGAAGCACAACTGTCTCAACAGTTTTGAATCGAATTGTCTGAGGTACAGCTTAGGCGATTTTTGTACTTACAAAGGAGGTACAGACGTGAAATTTTGCCCTAATGTACATTTCAAAACCACAAAAAAAATCGCATAAACCAAACTTTGATGTAGTTATTAAATATTGCTGAGATTACGAAAATAGGAAAACGAGTGAGCTCTCCCCTACCCCTATTTTAAGCCATGTATGGGGTACAGATGGTTCAAATTAACGAACAAAGGGAAATCAAGCGATTATTGGTAGATACGATCAGTAGACATTGCAACACAGTAGTAGATGTCATATAAACACCAAAACCCTGTGAAGATAGTGTATCTATGGAATATATTTCTGCGTAGAAAGAAACCGATTGGTACATCTATAGACTGTCATGATATAAACACACGACTGACGAGAGATGTCCCTTTGATCTGTTTAATGTTCTGAAGGTGAACTTAGCGCATGCGCACTGAACGGTCTACCACGGTAAATAAAGATATATCTTATGATCAAATCCTTTATACCGATGGTCAACCGTTATTGCGCATGCGCTAAGTGAAACACAATCTAAGGCATGTACTGTTGGCGCCATTGCGTGACTAATATACAACAGCGTAACAAACGTACGTGGTACATACTGACTGACATAAATAACTCATTTTTTTCACGAAGTCCAACAATAAGTTTATATACAATTGAAATGCATGTATTATAGGCACAATCAGGACTTCTATGTGATTACTTTGAATCAGCAGAACCAGTGAAAGCATTTCTCTATACTAGGCATTGCTTCGAACAATGATGAACATATATAGCGTAGATGGCGATCGTTCGAAGCGAGCATGCATGTGTTTATTAAATTAGCACTTCTAAGTAAACAGGTTCCAGTAAACACTCCGAATTAGTAGATCAACACTATTCTAGGCATTGTTTCAGTCAACGATGTTAGGATATTTTGCGAGCGACGCAGTCGCGAGTGTATTTAAAACATGTATCACCTTTTGCGGTGCAATACCGAGCCAGCCCTTCGTCCTTGCCTTTCTATTCGAAATAGGAATGTTTTTGATTCTATAGATCGAAGCGCGACTTACTTGCAAGTTTGCTTGAATGTCTTTTACTTTCCAATGCAAATATTTGTAATATGTAAGAGATAAATACCGAGAACGGAGGCAATAAGCCATATAAATCCCGAGGGCCGTAGGCCCGAGGGATTTATATGCTTATTGCCGACGTTCGAGGTATTTATCTGACTTAGTTTAAATTTGACCCCCTGAAGGTTTTCGCACGAAGCAATCTGAGTGCTCATTATGAATTCACCGGGATGTATCCATATACAACCCAGGGCTGTATATGGATACATCCCGGTGAATTCATAATATGAGCAATTCAATTCTATTCTATTGTTCAACCGGTCAATACCGGAGATAAAGCCCTATGAATAACAAAGAAAACCGTGTCAAATTTAAACTAAACGCGTATTAAAGCTTGTTATTCCGCACTTATGTCGCCCTTGTAAGTCATGGTCGCCTTTTTGGCTGAGTGCGCGCGGATTTGCGATGACGTTCATTCAAAAGAGCGCTGTTTTCTGAAGATTAACGGTTCCAAATACTTTTTATCCTCTCACAAACTGGTTTAAATATTTCATAAATTTATTAATTTGAATTAGATATGTTGTAAAATATGCTTAGGGGTTGCTACACAGTTATTACACATTTTGGCGTCTCAGACAATTCGTTGCATTTCTTGTTGAGACATTTCTGAATATTTCTTAGTTTTTATATTTTATGTTATATGAAAATCGATCTCTCCCCCTCCCCCCTGTGTCAATGTTGATTCATAGTCACGTGTTTTGGATTTTGCGTGAAAGTCTAATCAACATTGTACTGAGGGGAGGGGAGATATCTGATATGAACATAATTTTTCATTGTTTTTAATGGGAGAATAGTCATATAAGCACCTTTGAAGCACAACTGTCTCAACAGTTTTGAATCGAATTGTAGGAGAAGCACATGATGCCATGGAGCGTTTGAATGGTAAAGTAACAATATTAAAGTTTACCAGACCACATATCGAGTCAATTACTTATATCATTATAGTTTTTAAATCGGAGCATCAATAAAACACATCCAATTGTAAATACAATGATGTTATCCAAAATTTTCTTTAACAGTCATGTTACTATATTTCAGGAACAACAGAGCCATCACTTGCGACCCTAGCCTCCTCCGCAGGCTACTTTATCGGAATGGCATTTGTATCGGAATTGGGATTCCTTTTGCAGTTCATTTTTCTGAGTGATTGTGGATTCAGGTTTCCTGTTGCACAATTCCCTTCAGGACATTGTACTCCAACAGACTTATACATGCTATTTTGGAAAGGAGTTTTGAAAATGAGAGAAACTGGATTTAGGTAAGAGAATGTTTTTGTCCTAACATCACTTAATTACCATTATAAAATTTCTAGATTGCTCTACTGATTTTTCTTCTTCAGATTGTACAATAAATTTATGATACTTCAAATAAGTACTTCTTAACTCTACTAAAAAAAATAACTACACCACTAATTCAGTAACATTAACTTTAAGAAATAAATTGCAACATGTTTAATGTTATTTCTGTTCAATCCTTTATAGCATATATTGGTGTATCCTTGATGGGGCTGACTGCAATAGACAATTTATTAAAATCCATTTTAAAGGCATATGCGATCCCGCAGAAAAGAACTTCGTAACTAGAAACCCATTCACAGGTGATCCTATGGTGTTTATGATGGATTGCAAGGTACCGGTTACTCGCTATAATCTTTAATCTTTATAACTGTTACATTGCCACTATAAAGTGACACAAGCACAGTAGTAGGGAAATGGGAGTTCTACGCCACGGGCGCACCGGTGCACACCGGTGCACACCGGTGCACACCGGTGCCATCCGATACCATCCGAGTTCTGGACCACGGGCCGTCCGGTGCAGCCCAGTAATCCCGCGAGTTCCTTAAACTGATCGCGTTGGACCTTGATTTGGATGCTGAAATAGTTTCATGTAAGAACAAATAGCGATATCCAGGAGAACAATAGCGTGTACGGTTGTGTTTAATCGGTTTGATTTTCAGCGGTGGAAACTTTAAGTTTTAAATAAGATTAACAGGAATTGAATACTAAAAATAAACGTGATCAGAATTACACGTTCAAAGATCCTTAGGCTGGTCCGTTACAATAAAATTAATTGGATTTAGATTTGGATAGTTTGTAAGAACAATAGGTATCCTAGAGAGCAATAGGCTGGTCGAACTCGCTGGTTGTATAATTTACAATGATTGATCACACAGACGTTTTGCTTAATTTGTTTATTTGATGATTATCTACTCTGTACACAGGCGTTATCTCAGGGCTTTTTCACACCGTGAGGTGACCGGGTAGCTAGAGGCATTTTCGAATACATGTACAGAGTTCTCAAAATGGATTTTTATTATTTAGTTTGTTTGTGCCGATGTCACATGTTTGTGCCACGAACTGCTGACTCACGGAAAAATGAGGGATTACTGGGGGAAATAAAAAAAACGTCAGCGAAAAATGTCGTTCTAAAAAATAACCGTGGCATAGCACAAATCCTTAGGCCGGTGCGGCATAACGGCTAGGATCGTTTTCAAAATAACTCCAGAGGTGCTCCGGGCAGCTCCGGGCTGCTCCGGGCTGCACCGGACGGCCCGTGGTCCAGAACTCGGATGGTATCGGATGGCACCGGTGTGCACCGGTGCGCCCGTGGCGTAGAACTCCCATTTCCCTACTACTAAGCACAAGCAACATATGCATACTCAGTAATGTATTGCTCATTATTAACGGTGCTCGTCTTTTGTCTCACCTATTTCATAAATGGTGCCCTGAGTCTGCATATGTTGCTTAAGCCAGGCTTAAGACAATGTTTTCATTTCAATAATTGTGTTTACCAAATAGAGTGCAGCCAATAAAAGAGGATGAAAAAGCTCACTAGTTATTAGAAAACAGGTGTAACAACAGGTTACAGGTGTAACTTTTGGAGAACTATTATTTGTTATCCTTTTCCAATTATTTATTGTCTGCACTATACTTAGTCTGAGTCAAATATTTCAACATGCCTAATATACATGGCCTATACCCAACATACAAAATGTAATACTTTTATACCTACAGTATATGTATGCTTATATTAAATGACACATTGTATTACTTGTAATAATTACTTATTTCAAATTCTATTTAATTTTTCAGCATAACTTCAAGAAGATCCGAAATAACATCGAAAAAGTAATGAGAAAAAAACCCCAAGGCATTTGATACTGGAAGAAAAAAGCATCACCTGGAAAATGTTTAAGGATGCATTCAATTGGGACCAGTCTTCATTTTCACTCCCTCTTCATGAGCGACTAACATTAGTGCACTTCGAGCTTGATCCCTCAGATAAAATGAGAAATCACCTTGCTGAAGATGTGTTGGACAAGAAAATGCTCTTTTTACTTCAGGTATTAACAGCTGTATACAATTTTTTGAAATAAATACAAATCTAAATTTCATAAGCATGACATCAAATTTTAAATAACTATTTCCACAGAAATACCAAGAACACCTACAATCAATCAGTACCGAGGATGGTGGAAGTTATTTAGATTCAGCCATCAAACTGCTGAGTTATACATCTGAAGTCATTGACTTATTCAGTGACAAATATCCCATAAGAGTCCCCAGTGATAGCAGACTGAAGAAGCTGCACAGCTTTTATAAATTCATGCTAGCCTGGAGAGTAGAATGCGATGAAGACAACAGCAAATTTATGCCCCTTAGTCTTAAACTCAAACAGGGGACAACGACATTGCTTGGGCGCTGCTCCGTTTGCTGGGATATAGTTAATAATAAACTATGAATATAATTATATGACACATACCATGTTTTGGCGTATTTGGCCACTCCTGTGGCCGTTTATTTTGACAAATTAACTTACAACGGATGTGTAACATGATCTACACAAGTTCACAGCAAAGGTGAGGGCAAATTCCGCCACACACCTAAAATGTCAAATGAGGTGGACTGGGGAGGTGGTGGGTTAAAGTTTTCTCCACGATGTATTCCAAGATGGAGGCGACCGAGAGGCCTAAGACTCCAGGGTAACCACCCCTCACAACGAACGGAAGTTGCCAACACCGGAAGTAACAATAACTTTAACTTATTATTAAGCCTAGTTGCATAAAGCAATTTATATCACTATTCGTAAAATAAATTATATTTATGCCCCTTAGTCTTAAACTCAAACAGGGGACAACGACATTGCTTGGGCGCTGCTCCGTTTGCTGGGATATAGTTAATAATAAACTATGAATATAATTATATGACACATACCATGTTTTGGCGTATTTGGCCACTCCTGTGGCCGTTTATTTTGACAAATTAACTTACAACGGATGTGTAACATGATCTACACAAGTTCACAGCAAAGGTGAGGGCAAATTCCGCCACAGCCCGGAGCCTGCGACAGGGCAGCCCCACCCAAAGCCCAAGCAATGCCGAAAAATTGTCAACGCAAAGTGCTTTAACAGTCCAGAGACCCTAGAAGATGATCCAGTTACCTCAGCCCCTGCATGAGGCTCATCTTCACAGCTCCAGGGTGAATGGATATCTCAACCCTAAGATTAACTAACAATTTCTAAGTTTTTGGTCCTTAAAGACGGGGCAAGGTTACCTCAGCCCCTGCATGTGGCCTTGCCCCCCCTTTCTATGACCTGTACATGTAGCAGCTAAGGGTATCTCAATCCCTAAGATTAAACTAACATCGCTAAATTTGGGTCGTTAAAGACGGGGCAAGGTTACGTCAGCCCCTGCATGAGGCCTTGCCCCCCTTATCCCGACCTGTAGCAACTAACGTAACTCTTATTGTAACTAATTCAATATAGATGGATAATGTCAGTGACTGAACGTTACTATTGAATAGCAGTAAAATGTAAGATAAGCAAAGACCTTCGCTCCTGATAAAAGTCATTTCCTAGGTTGATAACGTTATTTCTACATCTATTTTACTTGAACTGATGTGAAAGAAACTGGCCCCGCCCTTGCAGAGGTGCAGTTCTCCCATCAGTGTATAATAACATAAGACTGTAAGATAACCAAAGACCTTCGCTCCTGCTAAAGGTCATTTCCTATTTCACTTGAACTGATGTGAAAGAAATCGGCCCCGCCCCTGCAGAGGTCGCTCTCCCATCAATGCATAACATAAACTGTAAGATGCCTAAAGACCTTCGCTCCTGCTAAAGGTCATTTCCTAGGTTGATAACGCTCTTTCTATATTTATTTAATTTAAACTTATGTAAAAGAAATTGGCCCCGCCTTGCAGAGGTCCAGCATCCTCATCAGTGAGTAGTAATGTGAAACTATTACGTAATAAGAAATCAACACCTTCGCTCCTGCTGAAGGTCGATTTAGCTAGTTGTTTACATGCGTGGTGATGAGCCATCTGACAAGTAACCCTTTGAATTAGAGTGATGGAGTTCTTATATACCTAAGGAAGGCCTTCGCATTCCAAAATCCGCAACGTCTAATTTGAGAATCCTTGTCAGCGCCTATTCGAAAACAGCCATATGATTGTGGTTCGAATACCAGACTGCTATTAGATATAACACATAGCAAGCACTAGCCAAGTCGTGGACGACCACTGAAGCCCCTGCAAACAGTAGCATGACCATGCTTGGGAAAAGTAAGCAACAAGAAAAACTCACGTACATGCTGGATGGCCGTCCAGACTGACGTTTGTGCTGCAAGGATACCGACATGGACAAATGGCAGCATATGTAGAACAGATTATTCTCAACATACTGAATTTATAATCTTAGTTAAACTACATTTAGGCAGCATGCCGGACACGAAAACCCCATTATAAACCCACTGTGTGGGAAAAATTAGGGACCGTGTACCACCTACCATGCAATACTGCAACCTGTGGCAAGGTTCCTAACTAATTTAATAAGAAAAGTTTTGTTTACACGACATTCAGTCCATGCTCCTGTTATGTGTGTCACTGCACAGTATCGGTGTGGGAATCCCGTTGACTAATTGCCCATGGGTGTTCCATATCAGCAGTAAATTGATCTGGCCATCGGTGCCCTCTCATAGTGGGTGTAGGTTCTGCAAGCAAAATTAAACTCGCGGCCAGTAGAGAAATTAGCAAACCCAATGCATTTATACAACAAATACCCGTGCAATACACAAAGCAATAACAGTTGAGGGCTGGTAATAACCCAATGGCCAATCACTATACAGTAATAATAAATTTGGAAGTAGTAAAAGGAATTTGGAAAATTGGCCATATCTGGCAAAATTGACAATGCTGCTGATGATCAACTCATAGCAATGGGAATTACATTTCTAACAATTTATGACCAACATGCCTTGTAAATATACTATAATACGAATCCAATAGTAATGTCAATGACAATGATCATACATATATAATAATGTTAATAATAATAAAAGAAGCAGTAAATGTAATATCAAAGGATTTTAACACAGATAATAACAATATGTCAATAAAACAATATATAAATAATAGTGATATGACCATAGCAAATCATAATAATAATGATAGTCATAAAAACAATAGTTGCAAATATAGCAATGATTAGGAGACTACGATAAATTACTAATTTACTACTAATAATAATCATCGTCATGGACACTAATTTAATGCATTGGTCGTAACCATAACAGTGATAATAATTGCTTATTAATCACAACAATACTGATGATAATAATACCATAATTATTGTTATGCTTCCAATTTTAATGTATATACGTGTATATACCTTTTCTTAATGACTTAGTTACTTTATACCAGCTAGCATATTTTACTATTTTTTGTGTATTTTATAGGGAGGTCCACAAGTTTATCAGTCTTTGACTGTAATGTGTTGTAAAACCTCATTAAATAAAGTTATCATTATAATAATAATTAATAATAAAGAATATGGAAAATTGATAACGTAAATAAAATAAAATAAATAATATTCACAGTAATAAAATTAATAATGAGAATAATAACATAATAATGTTACACTCACACTACCCCTACATGAGATGTGTTGTTTTCATTCACTCAAATTCACAGTTATAAAATAAAAATGGGTAGGAACGAGCCATGTCAAAACAATACCTTGTTGACAAAGACGGCAAGCCCAGTAAACGCCCAGTAAAAACACACCTGGAGGGTGTAACCTCGAAGGTAACAAAAACAATCCTTTGATGGCATAGCCTCGAAGGAAACAATAACAATCCTTGAGGGCGTACCCTCAAAGGAAACAATAACAATCCTTGATGGCATAGCCTCGAAGGAAACAATAACAATCCTTGAGGGCATAGCCTCGAAGGTAACAAAATAAAATAAAATAAAATAACAAAAGGCAATCTATAATAATGCTGATAATAATACTAATATTAACCATAACAATAAGAATAATGTTGAGGTGGGAATGGATAAGGCAAAACATATAAACAATTGATGATATAAATGAAAGTAAAATTAGCAAATTATTGCTGGAAAAACCTGTCAAGACGAAATAGTGTTGACACAAAGCTTTCCTGTGATAACCCATTAGGTACATAACATACAATAACCCATTTAACAAGACCAATGATAAATAGTATGATGTAACATAATAACAAATATTGCATAGATAAACCCATCTAGCCTTGAGGGCGAAGCCGAAAAGGTATTCCTTGAGAGCGTAATCTCGAAGGAAAGCAATATTGTACAAAGAGTCCTTGAGGACAAAAACCTCAAAGGCATTCAATAATATAATAATAATAATGACTAGAATGATGATTCAATAATAATAATAATAATGATAGTAATAATAATAATAATAACAATGATAATAACAATAATAATAATGAGTAATAACAATAATAATAATGATAATAATAATGTTGTGATGGTATTGGATAAGTGTCAAGACATAATAATGAAAGTAAAATTAGCAAATTCTTGCGTGAAAAACTTATATTTTGGACAAAATAGTGTTGATGCTAAGCTTTGAGGACTTTAATACCACGTTATGTGTGTAACAATAATATTTTCTATAACTAGAACAAATAAATTGTATGAATTGAAATTGTAATATAATAATAATTATTCTAACCAATATTGAGTATACATGTATGAACACACCTCAACAGAGAAGCCTCGAAGGTATTCCCTGAGAGCGTAATCTCGAAGGAAAGCAGTCCTTGTGGGTAAAACCTCAAAGGCAATCAATAATAATAATATTATTAATAATATGTAATATGTAAACTAATTTAACTTTTAATATGACTGTATTCTTAACGGGATGGTATCTTATTCAACATCTTGCATCTTACCCCCCATCAACAATGGTATCATAACCTTCCAATATTAAAGCAAGCACAGAAACATAAATACTGTGACAAAGTCCAACGGCATTGAAACATGAATGGCTCAACCACAGAGTGGACGGCCGCAGAATCATGCTATAGACCGCACATAAACTTGGTATCGGCGGGGGACATTGCTGTAACAGCTGTCCCTCCACAATTACCCAAGCACATAAACTGACAAAGTCCAACGGCATTGAAACATGAATGGCTCAACCACAGAGTGGACGGCCGCAGAATCATGCTATAGACCGCACATAAACTTGGTATCGGCGGGGGACATTGCTGTAACAGCTGTCCCTCCACAATTACCCAAGCACATAAACATAATAATAATAATAATAATAATAATTTAATTCTTGAAAAAGCGCATTACATATAAATCTCAATGCTCTTGAGATTGACCAAAACCAACGGCATTGAAACATGAATGGCTCAACCACAATGTGGACGGCCGCAGAATCATGCTATAGACCGCACATAAACTTGGTATCGGCGGGGGACATTGCTGTAACAGCTGTCCCTCCACAATTACCCAAGCACATAAACTGACAAAGTCCAATGGCATTAAAACATGAATAGCTCAACCACAGTGTAGCTGGCTGCTAAGTTCATGCTATATAGGCCACTCATGACTTGTTATGTCATAATAATAATAATGTAACAATGTATTTAAAGGCACAGTGCATTTTCATGATGCAAACAAGGTGGTAAGAGTACCCCTGAAGTTAACGTATGAATATTCATATGATTAAAATTAGTCACAAAATTTCCAAGGGCCTAGTTGTTACTATGCTAAATATATAAAATTGAGGGCATATCATATGGCCCCTCTATAGCTTTTGTAAAGGGTTTTGTTGCCCAAATTGTTCAAATGTATGCCATCACGGACATAAATGTTAGTTTTTGGCTTCCGGAGTCCAGAAGGAAGCCAGAATTTTGCAAACTCAATCCTCTCCAGCGCCTCTCTCAGTTGATCGTTTAAACTTTCAACGAACTGGCTATACTGCATTGGCATCGGGGTAGCATAAGTCATTAGAACCTATTTCTAATACAACAATATGTGGGCACCATGAGCGAATGATTCATTTGTCCCAACGCTCAAGTTTTTCGATTGTTCTCCCCCCTGTGCCGTGCAAAACGACTTTACACGCTCGGCTGATCCCCAGCGATGACGAAAAGCGGTCATTTGACTCTCTCATGGTAAAATTAAACAGCCTTCTCACGAAGGAATGACCAAGAACTAATGCCTGTGGCTTTTGGTGTCGATTCATCGCCTCTCTGGGAGTTACACCCCGAGATTATATTGCTATATGCACAGATGATTAGCAGTTGCTAAAGTTACTTAACTTTTTCTCTTGGAATAACGTCGATGTAAGGAGATTTTTGCAGATGTAATCGGTTAAAGTTTTCTCCACGATGTATTCCAAGATGGAGGCGACCGAGAGGCCTAAGACTCCAGGGTAACCACCCCTCACAACGAACGGAAGTTGCCAACACCGGAAGTAACAATAACTTTAACTTATTATTAAGCCTAGTTGCATAAAGCAATTTATATCACTATTCGTAAAATAAATTATATTTGTGTCAAGCAAATTGTGGTTCGATATCCAGTCAATGTGCTTGGGGTTTCAAGCTATGGTTACAATCAAGCTGAAGAAATTTCCACACTCCACAATCAAACCTGTCATCATAAACCAGGATTGTGTAGAGAATCACTTTTGCCAGGTGAGGTCATGTAATGGCCAGAATTCCAATCCCACATATCACCAACAAGAAGGCACACAAAATTCAATTAGATTTGGTCAAACGACGATAAGTAAGAAGAGCAACACAAGGATGACATCTACTGAACTATCTGCATGCTCCTTACCAAAAAAGCCTAAGAAGAGTGACTTCAAATAATAATATTGTTGTGCTGGTGCGTGATATTTGTATTATGCAAGTTGTGCATTTGGCTTGTTTGCTACACTGCAATTTAAATTGACAACACAGACCTTAGTAGTCTTAGTGGTCACTAGAGGTTTCAGTGACAGAATGATTAGAAAACATTAGTAAGCTTATAGGTAATAGCATGGTTTGTAGAGATATTTTGATATCCATTTGACTGGACGGCGAGTTAAATTTGTGACAATTTTGAAATATCACGAGTGGTATTTATCAAATATCACGTACAAACCATGCTATTATTTGTTTATACCACTATCTGAAAAATAGGTTTGCAAGCAACAGTAATCAGTAAGCTTATACACGCTCGACTGAACTAACAAAACACAGCAGTCAGCTGTGAAAAAAAACATAGCAAATCTGTGTTCTTATAACGATCGTTTTTCGAAGTCAGACAAAGAATGAAAACACATAGTAAAAAGTGATCTAGGCTTCATTTATTACCTTTTGTAGTATTCTTTCTTTGATAATTAGGTTCTTTTTTTACCTTTCATCACTGAAACTCCACAACGAGTTTGACGAACAGTCGTTTTAGGCTGAGCACCTGCTATTATTTCGTCTATTTCTTCTTTAGCTAGTTGGTTAAACCTGTCTTTGTCAGGTTCAACAGCCGCCATGACACCGCTGCACCGTGCGTAAAACTGTGATAGACGGCACTAGTGCCGTTGTCATCAGATAACACATGATCACGTGATCGATGTTAGCCAATCAGAAGCCACAATTTAGTACAGTGTATGAAGTTTGAATAATAAATAGTATTACTGTGATCAAACAATTAATAGAGTTTTAGTATCTGAGCAATTGGTTTATTATAAGTAATACCATGGCACTGAGGGATATTAGTGATTAAATGTCCCCGAAGCCGAGGAAAGTTTAGTGGCTTTTACTAAACTTCCCGAGGCTGAGGGACATTTAATCACTAATATCCCGAAGATGCCATGGTATTAGTTTGTAATACCATGATCACCGAGGAAATGGACAAAAACACAGGCTTGAGATATTACCGGCGCAAGGAGAATGTATTATAGTGTTTTGTGAAAGAGTCTTGATTAGACTATACTCTGGGGAATGCTTCATGTTATACATCTTTGTTTCATTTACACAATAAAAGAGTATAAATTAGTTATAGTAAGGAGTACCTGAAGGTAAACAGATCAGAAATGGCGGAAGGTCGGTTTACTTTTGTGAGAGATGACGAAGTCACAGTGGAGCAAGTAAGGGAGAATATGGTTCCTCAAAACACTAAAAAGTACATACAGAAAAATAGGAAATCGCTAATATAATATTTCATTGTGTGAACAAATAACAGAAATAGCTATAATAAAATATCCTTTGAATTCGACTTTTGTGCATTTCCTTCTATTGCGCATGCGTTAACGATGTTGTGGATATCAAAATGCCACTGTATTTTGAGCTTCACACATCCCACACGTCTTGAATGCTCGAGTCATCATAAGTAGAGGAGCGATTAAGTACGAATCGGTTTGCTCTTGGGTCCCAATGATTGTGTGTACACCTGGTGTATATGAGGGACTGACTTGCATCCTCATGCATAGTAATGAGGGATATTTAGTCTAAATGTCCCTCATGAATATAATCATGAGAGACATTTAGTCTAAATTTCCCTCATGATTGTATTCATGAGGGAGATTTAGTCTAAATTTCCCTCATGATTGTATTCATGAGGGAGATTTAGTCTAAATTTCCCTCATTACTATGCATGAGCGATGCTTGACTTAGAGCTTTCGTGAGGGATGTTCGATGTTAAATGTCCCTCGTGGAACAATGAAAACCGAGGTGATCATGGTATTAATATATATATCATGATTTAATGAAGAATGCAGTCATCAATATTTACGAGTCAATGCAAGTATTGAATCGTTGATGTTTTTTTTATCGCAGTACCAGCAACACCACCACCAACCACAGCTTCACCAATGGTAGAGGGTAAGTGGACTTTTTCAAACCGTGAAAGCAGAAACAGAACAAAGGTCAACCTTGCAATATACGTTTTACTCGTACCCAGGCCTAAGGCCGGTCACGAGTCTAAAATATAGTTGGCATTTGTTTTTTGGTACATGTCGAGAATGTGGAGAAGGAGACATCGAGTCTGACCACGAGAGAGATTACAAATCACAAACCAATCAAGAAGCACCGGAGGTCAAGGGGCAAGTTCAGCTGTCAAAATTAAATTTTTAAATTTAAATTAAAATCACTCATGATCACGTAAAGATATCTATAAGTATGTTTTCTCGATTTTGCTAGCACTATTGAGCGTTTATGTTGTCGAGTGCCACCGGGGCGATTCCAAATTCTGTGTGTTCTACCGAGTCACCCAACAAGTAACCAAACACTGATTTGATCGATCACTATAATCGTTATCTCAGATCTAAACATTGAGAAATGTTTAAGTAGTGAATACAGCTATGATGACTAAGCACAATCTGCAATGAAGTGGGACTGGAAACGAGACCACTAAAAGCTGATCTATGAGGTTTTATCGACAGTCGAACTCTTTCTTCATAAATCTTGTTGGAGGAAGGTTATGTCGTCTTGTGATTGTGAGAAAAAATCATTTGAACGAAGTATGTCTAATACGCTTATCTCATATGCATACAAACGCACACGCCGTCAGCGGTAGACCTACTGGGGACCTACTCTAAAAGATGTCAAGCGTTTTCGGACCTGGTCGTTCCGCGGACTCAAAATCAGATCCGATAAATCTGAAAAAAATATTAGAACAGTTTAACTTCCATTTTGTATAACTGATAAGGGTTTATAAGCTTCCGTTGTCTGGGGTGAGACTGGGAACGTGTGTCTCGGTCACTTCAGTTCGTTCCTGATCTCTTCATTCTTCACAGCTCAGTCCTTCGCCGAATGCAAGGTGGAGGCCCATAAGTATGCGTCTTTCATGCTACAATGCATCCCAGTGCTCAATCGCACCAGGGCACGAGTGAACGCTTGTTTTATAAAGCGTATAGTCTGATTATGTTCGGATGACTGGTTATCTTGCATTTGATTCATATTAGCCATTAACAAAACCAGTAGGGGACTGGATCCAAGTCCGTAAAACTAATTCAATAAGAAACTAGTAAACATAGACATCATTTGAGTATAAATAAAGACTATGTATGTATGTGTATGTATTATTTATTGAGAGAGCAGATTAAAGTTCCCTTTTTTTTTCTTGATGGAAAGTTTGGTGAACTTCGGCTTAATATTGACGATGCTAGAGGGCTTGGAAGAGGTCTATTTTCCCATCACGTTACCAGCAATATGAGTCAAGATGGCCGACGCGCATGATCATTAACAACAAATTTTCGCTCAAAATGACGGCCAAATATTACAGTGTATGTATGCGAGGAATGATGTTAAATCCTTCAATATATATAAAAAGCGTGAAAGTACAAAGTTTCAGTCGCTCGAATTAAAATCATCATTGAATTCTTCTTCGACAAAGTGGTTCCTTTGAACGATTTCTGTAGACTAATAAAATCATGATATTTGCACTCTGTACCTTACAATACACTGAAAGCATGAAAGCTTAGTCATTTCTGCTTCCAATGCAGCTACCCTCCAAAAGTTTCGTTCGCTCTTGTTGTGTTCTGCTGTTTGTTGTGAATCAGATTATTCATAAAACAATCCTAAATTACTATACGCCGAATTCATAATGGCGTATTTATAGTTTGGCGATACGATGCGTTTCTGGTATAAACGATCACTGTCATCTAAAAGAATACCTAGAAATGAACATTCTTGGAAAGCTTCTTTGCTGTAGACAAAATATCATTGGAGTTATGACAGATCATGAATAGAGAGTTTTGTATGTATTATTCAAGTTAGTCCTCACCAGCCTCGTTTTGGTGCAATTTCACAATGTTCATATCTTCTTAAGGATTTATTATTTGGTTTCAAATCACACGCATAGTATTTAGATAATCACATTCTATCTTATCAAATATTTACTTTTCCCAAATTAAAATGGTATTTTTTTGGCTTTTATAATTATGCAAATTGAACTTTATTTCTTGACTAAATATACATGTAGTAGTATTTGCTGCCCAAATAGATCAAATAGAAGAGAAAATTCCTTGATGCATAAATCTAAATTCGCATGGATACGCATGCATGTTTCAACCAAGTCACGCAACGAGGTAGTCACGCTACGATGTCCATTCTTGGTGTGCAACCACGTGACCAAACATCCCTTGAGAAATAAACAACAAAGATGCAGTGGCCATGTTGGATGAACCAACAAGAGAAGCTAATGAGGAATGCAATGTTATTGTCATCCAACATGGCGGCTATGACGTAACGTGCACACCAAGAATAGAATGTACCTAGTTTTATTAATTTTTGGTACTCGTTGATCAATCATAATTTCAGTAGCACTCCCAACCAAATAGCATCTAAAAAAGAAAGTTAAACCAGTATTTGCCATAACTATCGGATATATAACGGTCATTTTCAATTGCATTTTGACTGATCGATTGTGTGCATAGTAGCCCAAGTGAACGCCAATAAGGGCGTCTAGTTTCAATATAAAATGCATTTCCATTTATTTACCAGTACTGATATTAATACAATTTTCTTGGTTTGCAATCGATCCCTTGAGAATTCAAAAGATAAAGACACGGCGGCCATGTTGGTTGAACAAACAATAGACACTAATGAGCAATCTTTTGTTGAAGTTCAACCAAGATGGCCGCCGTGACGTGTATTGCAAACCAGCAATTGGTTTGTTTTCTTGTCTTGCATTGTTTTATCTGTGAGTCGTCTCATTGAGACCTTTGATTAAATGTATCCACCTCAACATAAGCGCTTGATATTTCTAAACAAAGGTGGTTTGATTTTGATAAATTGATAAATTATTTTGGTGGAAATTTAGGAGAGAATTTCGGACTGCCGCAGGGAGAACGCTGGTCATAATATCGCGGGATTAAAATGCATCAAATTGCTGGTAACGACAAACTCATGTAATTTGTTGACGTTGTAAAGCCAACAAACTACATTCATTGTAAAATGTTGGCTGGAGAACACAATCTAAAATAAAAAGCTTAGCAATTTGTCAGAATTCGCCTGTTTCATGTCATGAACTTAATATCGTAATTACATTAATTATAATAAACTTGTTCCCAGTTCCCTGCTCATTTTAATAATGACAAACTCCTTGATAATTAGGAGTAATTAATGTATTTTCCAAAATAGCTCACGTGACTTGATTATTCAATGAAATTAAAATAAATATATCCCTAATAAATTTTAGTTTTCCAGAGATGAGGGCAGATTTTGTTACCTCTGACCTGATAGATTGAAGCAAAAATATATGTATAACCATTTATGTACACCAATTACTCGATAGCCTATTTCAATTCAAAGATTCAATCAACATAGAAGTGGGTCTAGAGGTCACGTGACCACTTTATCCGCCGAAAATATCATATTCCAAAATCTGAATTTCGTGGTGTTAATTAACTGTGCCAATTTTGGCGATTTTCAACAAAGAGTAGAAATTGTCTTTTTCACAGTGGTGTGAACCAAGCCAAGTGAAGTTGATTTTATGGGTGTTCAAACATATGGTAGAAGAACACCATATCCCTTGACTGATGACTGTGGTCTTTGATGTTATTATACTTGATTAATTTCTTGGGATGTCCATAATAGATCACCATATCCCTTGACTGATGACTGTAGTATTTGATGTTATTATACTTGATGGATTTATTGGGATATCCATGGTAGAACAATATGCATCCCTTTAATTGACTAATGACAAATACTTGATGAATTTCTTGGGATATCCGTTTAAGGAAATGGACTTCGATCCTTTGCTTATTCGATGTTATTATGTTTTTCTGCTCTCATATAAAGTATGATGACTAGTGTCTTGTCTTTATTTAATCGCAGCTCCTCAATTTACAGTAATCAGTTCATTTGAAGGACTGTCGTGTACTGCACAGCTTATTATCGACCATTCAACAAGAAATGCCAAAGAGAAAAAGTAAGTTGAATTAGAAAAAGAAGTTGTATTAGCCTGGGCACTTTAATGCAATATTTATTTGCGTATTTCAGATCTTATGAGATACGTATCAACAAACTTGGAAATTCGCTCTTGTGGGTCCTGGTAACAGATCTTGCTTCTAATTTCACGATTGGTGATGGTAAGTACTACAATGGTCACTACAACGTACCGTTAGAGCCTGGGACTACGTACAATGTCGCTGTAAGGGCAGTAACAAGGGCACAGAATGGGGTGAGTATTAAATAGAGAAAATAATGTTGTAATGTGTTGACATAAATGAAACAAGTTGTTGTTTACAATTCAGGGAGATTGTTACGGGACAACGGCCAATGGTAGCTTTACCTGTAACATGTCAGGTATGAAAAGTAAGATTGTTAATTGTTATCACCATCGATCATATTCAATTCGTTACCGTCATATCATGATACTTCTCATACTCATTAATTATTCATGTTGTATCCATCCAATCAAATGCGTAGAATAACACGATGTGCTGGCGAGAGTAACTGGATTTTTTTCCAGTAACTGCAACTCATAGAAAGTGTCAAGTATGTGTAACAGCAGATAGACAGCAACGTGAACTAGCTATATATGGCTTTGAAATTACATAACCAACTATCATCATCATCAACCGCGTCTTCGTCATACTTTCCTAATTGTTTTTATGGTTATGATTATTGCTGCCATGTTAACGTTTGTTATCATTACAATTCATTCATTAATGTATGTATCTAACGTTTACTCTGATTGGTTGAAAGGTACTTTCGCATCCGTCGGTTTGCTATCATTAATGTATCATTCTTACGTGCACTCTTATTGGTGGAAATCGGTGTTTCGCTATACAGTTCGTTGACGTCACATCCGCATCCATTCGAAATATCGGCTTTTCGTCCGCAAGTGTCCATGTCGACAATTTGAGATTTCTTAACTGAACTGAATTGAACTTCATTGTACGTAAGGTCGTTATTAAATAATTTCTACATATTGTCTCTTGCTAATTGATAACATGCACTGAATAACACTGGTTCTCGTCTCATCCTGCGTGTTTAACTGAAAACTAAACAAGCACGTGTGAAGACGTTTGTGTTACTTATTGATGACAATTATTATCATGATTCTTAATATGATCATAATTGTAATGGTTCTCAATAAAAACTAATATTGATGGTTTTATTGGTGTTTACAAATACAGTTATGCTTTGTAAACATCTGACATTTCCTTGATTATTGACCGGTATAGAGTTACTTGTGCAAACAAGTGACTTTAGCCAGTCATAGAATAATAATGGACTTTCTCTTTACAACAATAAATAAAGAGAACAGACACTAGTTATTCATCTATTCTTTACCATGTACGAATAAGCTACAGACTATCAACATGTTTTGAAAACCTGTAGCTTTGATTTAATATTTATAAGTCTCAAACAATTGAGTGATTTATTATTATAGCTAAATTGTGTTATTGTAACAATTGTCACTGTCACTGTCACTGTCACTGTCACTGTCACTGTCACTATCACTGTCACTGTCACTGTCACTGTCACTGTCACTGTCATTGTCACTGTCACTGTCACTGTCATTGTCACTGTCAGTGTCACTGTCACTGTCACTGTCACTGTCACTGTCACTGTTATTGATGTGGTTTTATTTCTTTCTTACAGGGTTTGAGTCAAAGTATGGTGCACTGAATGACATCGACTTGACAGCTAAACTGATTTTGAATATTTTATTTTGCAGCGATTTATATGAATATCATTGTTCGTTGACTGAAATATATGTATCGATATTTAATATACTTTCCCACTTTCTCTCAAAGTACTTTACGTCCTGGTGAATAACAAGATAGACTGATTATTAGATCACTTTTTATCACCGTCGATGAATACACCAAGACTGATGGCAACAAGCGAGGTAATATAAAGGTAATGTAAACACTTAATAGACAATTCAAGAAATCGTGTTTCTATCTTTAGTTTTGTTAGTAAAACTCCAAACATGTCATGCATCCTTTAGTTTCCTTTGTCCGCGCGTATTGAACTGAGTTTATCGTCTGCGTCTGCGTCTGCGTCTGCGTCTGCGTCTGCGTCTGCGTCTGCGTCTGCGTCTGCGTCTGCGTCTGCGTCTGCGTCTTCATCCTTATCTTATCCATGCGCTATATATAATTTTTAAGGATATCACTATTTTGTTTACAGAAATTGTTTGATGCTGCATCTTGGCTTGTTCATCGTGCCAGCCGTTGATCCAACAGATGAGATAGAAATGAATGAAAGAATGTCTGAAATACTAACCAATATACGTTTTCAAAACGCAATATGTTAATAATGTTTCTTCAATATATAAAGTGTTCTGTGTACAAAGTAGTGTGACTAAATGTATAGTGACTATTCTTGTCAGCTTTGGACTGCAGCTTGTATGTAATTTATAAGGTGTTATTGTAAACCTTAAAACCCCAAAGGTTACGTCATAGCATGGTCGGGGGTACACGTTCCCCGTTTTTACCATTCGTTGGGTTTTGGGATTTTCGTGTCCGGCTATGATGTATAGGCAATCGGTTTTGATTTTTTCTTTCTGTAGTTAATTGAAGGCCAATAAAGCTGTTTAAATAAAAAATAAAATTAACTCAACTAAAGTTTTAAAATATCTACATTGCATATTACTAGCTCAGATATACAGTCAATGTCATTAAGGTTGTCCACCTCGGAAAGCACATTTACACATTTACACATTTACACATTTACCGCATTCGCAACATCACGTGTATATTCGTTTTGCGCACGTGGAACCCAGAGTCAATAGATTCAGTAGAATGCTGCGGCCTTATACAGAAGATTTCAGGTGGAGAGTTGTATTTTAGCGCTTGTAAAAGTGCAAATGTGTAAATGTGCTTTTCCGAGTTGGACAAACTTAATGACATAATGACATATATATATATAGTGAAGAGTAATTAAGGACTACATTTCGTTCATTGCTGTTTAATCTACAGTTCTGTTTCGTGGGAGCACAAGTGCTCTCACTCTTCAGAATCCTGAATCCTGAAGAGTGAGAGCACTTGTGCTCCCACGAAACAGAACTGTAGATTAAACAGCAATGAACGAAATGTAGTCCTTAATTACTCTTCACTATAAAGCTCCAACTTCCAGTTGTAGAGCACTTTTCGAGGACAAATTGGTACCCTTCAGATTGTATATATATATATATATATATGAGGTCTGTTTTCTCAAAAGGGGTCTTGCTGACTAATTCCCATTTTGTAATAACAGTTCTCACATATATAATATAATATCAGGGGGAAATTACTAGGGGGAGTCCATCTCTTAATATACGTGTTCCCATCAGATTGTTAGCTTGGCTATTTTTAGCAACAAGCTGTGATTGGTTGGTTCCATGCGCGCGTTCCGATTGGTCGGTTTACTGAAGACCGGAAACAATTTTCATCGCGATGGTACGATATTGACAATGGTGTAAAATCAAGAGAATAAAGATGAAAATAGGCTGTGATCGGATAATTTAGAGGAAGAAATCCATTACAAATTGAAACCCTACCCGTACTTCTGATTACGCTAGGTAAAACTTGCTAACAACGCCGTGAAATCACGAATAACCGCGAAAAAATATAGAAAATCAAAAGCCGAGAAAGAAAGCGAGCTGGTTTTTTTTACAGGAGAAAAAAACGATCCACTCAAAGAAATTATCAAGCGACTTATCAAGCTCATCAGATCCAACTATTCACAAGTTCATGTATGTGCTTTGTCCTGGCATAATTATGTAATTAAACACAAATCTATGGCAAACAAAACTGACTCGTCGGTTTTTATTGCAAATGTTTTGAGAAACGACTGCAATCAAACCACAAATTTTCAAGGAATCAAAATCAGTCAAACAACTGAGAGGCAGTTCAAAGATGGAATGTAAACATCTAAGAAAAATAATCCTCACACACTTTGCAGTCGTTGGCGAAAAAAAAGAACCATAATCTATGCACGCTTTTCCTTCACAAATCTTGTTTGAATCCCTCGCCGTATTTGTTGACTCAGTTTCACTCTCAGGTTGTTGTTTTCTCTTGTTGTTTTATTTCTTTAACTCCTAAAACATTCGAGATAGTAATAAATACGAGCCACCAAATAGATCCAAAGAGATTCAATGTGTTTGAAGGAATGTTTTACACGATATTTCGTCTTTGAATTGTGAAGGTTTTTGAAGCAGCTGTTCTATGTTCATCGTGAATCAAGCTTCAAGTTCAAGGCCAAAAGCAAGCACAGTACATGTATTTGTAAAGCGAGGCCGACGTATCCTCTTTTCGTCGAATTCAGAACTTTCAATCAACATCAATCGATTCCATCTTTTCTTGTGAATACTCCCTAATTGTTCAAATTAAAGCAATAAACGAAGAACTGGAAGTACAAATATCAGCGACACTCAGCAGGCTTGTAGTTGTAGTTTTTGGTTTCCATGTTGAGTTGAGTCAGTCCGACTCACCGGCGAAGTTGTTTCGACTCTTTTCAAACTTTACATCTCCATTTCAAAGAAATAAATCCCTTACGGTGTTATATGAAGAGATTTCATGTAGAATAGCGAACTTTAATTTGAGCGGTTTGTAATCGTTATATAAATTGGATGGGTTTTAACTGAACGGGTTGTTTTGACTTTCTTGTTTGAGTTTGCACTCGGATTGAGCAGATTTCTTATTTACATAAATGGCGGGAAACCGCGCGGCCGCTTACAAAATCAAAAATTCAAAAACCACATTTTAAAAGCAACAAGTAGCCATATAATAAACGATTTATCAATTTAATTTATTAATAACTACATGTAGATGTAGCTGTGGTATAAAATGTTCAGCATCGACGAAGGAGCCGCCATGTTTACTGCAAGTGACGTCATTTACCTCCAACCAATCATAGCTTGTTGCTAAAAAATAGCCATGCTAACAATCTGATAGATCTAAGGGCATTAGGAAAGATGGACTCCCCTATTAATTTTCCTCTGATAATATACATGAACACAGCAGTTAGTTAAAGTCATCTAGAGTACTTTCAATATGGCGGAGATGTCCATCCAAACAATCCGTAGATGCTTTGCGGGTTGTTTTATTTAAATACCGGGGACATCCATATGAGCTCCTCTTTTTTTTAAAGGTATATTATGCATTTCAGTGTGCATTACGGCTGCCTACATCTCGTCAAAATACGGCACGACTCCAGCCGTACTGCACACTAAAATGTATAATAAGTTGTAAATATATATAGTAGATAATTTGATCTATGCTTGCGCTATTTACGCTATGCGCTCTTTGAACGAGTGGATCTATCAGTATAATAAATTCCTGAATTCAGTTGTAATTGTGTCTGTTGAATATCGTTTAAATGTTATTACTCAAAAGAAAGCAACGTTAAATATTAAAATTATTTTAAAAAAGTCATAAAATCTTTTATAATTACATTATTTAACTGCATGGAGCTAGGGTTCAGAGAATGAGAAGAGGTGCAATCGTATTAATATGCGTTTTTACATATATTTTGTTTACAAAAAAAGAAGAAATATGTAAACAATTGCAAACAAGAAAACAAAGAAACAAGATCAAAACAAGGATAAAACAAAAAAATTAAGAATGAATAATAATAATAATCAAATAATAATCAAAATAATCAAAAATAAAATAAAATAATACTATAATAATAATAATATATAATATCAATAAATAATAAATAATAATAAAATAAAATAAAAATGTGTCACGGCTGGGACTCGAACCCTAGACCCCCAGGTTTAAAGAGATGAATGCCGCTAATTTGTTTCCAAAAAGGGCCCATACTCCCAGATATTTTGCTGAGTCACCGTATGTTACGCATATGGTGAAGATTTCAACTTAGTAGTCAAAGAGGATCGAGGGAACAGTCGGATCCTAAGCCCACTAAATAACTTCCCCGCACCACTAGGCTATCGTGCACGCTTATTGATTTGGAGGCCGACAAAATAACCTAGTGTATCCTGCGAATGAACTGTCTATTGTTGTGCAAATTACTATGGTCCCGTAGCTCACACTGAAACACAGCGCGTTAAGCCGAATCTACACGAGCAAGTTTTTCTTGACAAGGAGAAATTGTCAAGGTCGAAATTTGTTCGGTTAAACGACAACGTGGAAAATGTGGCAATGAATATTAATGAGTTCAGTTCCCAGTCTTTTCGTACGCTCGTTTTTATTACAGACGCCATTTTGTTTTTGCTCAACAGGAGACTGGAATCTTTTTTTTTCACACCGGGTCAGCTGGCACCAAAATAGCGACATATTGTACAAACTTTTTCAGGATTCATCTGATCGAAGTCAAACCTACCAAAATAGCAGATTTGCCAATTCCCAACAATCGTATGTTTTTTGTTTTTTTTAATTTCAACAGCATTTGGCGGGAAAATGATGTCTTAAATTAAATATCAAAAACGTAGATTCACCTTATAGAAAATTTTATTAATGTTTCTGAAAGATATTGGACAGATTGATTGAATGGCGAAAAAACTATCGACGTTCCCTTCTTCTTCGCCATTTTGTTGCTATTTTTAGAAAATATACACATTTTGTGGTGCAATAACTCTTGAACAAATAAGGGGAGGTCAATCTCGACCAATCAGCATTGGATATGCGTACGCCTTCTCAATAGACAAGTTTGTTTGTATTGGACCTGCAAAAGAATTCCCACGCTCAGAACGTTGACCAGTCGTACTTGGTGCAGGTCGGTAATTGTCAGTCAAAATGGATACTGTCAACAGCAGTGACGATAAGGTGAAAAAGGTATGCTCATGAGATGATGTGGTTGTTTAAATTGCTCTCTTTCAAAACATAAAAGTGTTTCTTTTTTCAGTCCAAGCCAATCATGGAGAAGCGAAGAAGAGCACGAATCAATGAAAGCCTCAGCGAGCTCAAAACATTGATCCTTGAAGCCATTTCTTTGCCTTTTCATAAAATATGTCCGTCAAGTACAAAGTACAAAAGTCATAAGCGAATTTTTACTTTTAGTTTCTTGACGTTTCAGGTTGTTATTTCTCGTTAGAAGGCCTCACGATCAACCCATGGTTCATGATCCGCCATATTGCCAAGTCCGTGTTTTGATCTATTAGAGAGCTTAAGCAGCAGACATTTTTGTCAACACGGACGGCGCGCGCGCTGACGACTGATGTTTGAAACGACCTTTGACGTCCGTGACGGCAATCTACGACGTGAAAACAGGTAAAATGCCGTCGTAGATTGCCATCACGGACGTCAAAGGTCGTTTCAAACATCATTCGTTAGTGCGCGCCCCATCCGTGTTGACAAAAACGTCTGCTGCTTAAGCTCCCTATTAGCGTGCATGCGTGAATTTAAATGACATGATGACGTAATAGAAAACGAATAACATGTAAATGTGATGCTAACCCGACATCGAAATCCTCGATGGTATAGTTGGTTAATGCGCTGGTTTATAGTCCGACGAGTTCAAACCCCAGGCAAGGTAAGTAAAAATTGAAAAATATATATGTTAATATGGTAAATAGACAGACAGACATAATTAATGTAGGCAGACAATAAATGAAAGGAGGGGTAGATAGCTAGGGATAATGAATTTGAAGGGAGGGGTAGATAAGGAGAGAATGAAGGGAGGGTGCAAAGAAGTCGTCTACTTTTGAGAACCCTCCTAAAAATCCAAGCCCCTGTTTTTATTAATGAGTCTCCAAAAATAAATCCATTTTAAGAATCTTAGATATTGAAAAAATTCAACCTAGATTGAATTTAAAATGACCTGAAATTAAATTTGACCTGTAACATATACTCGGGCATTATGACAACGACAATGACCGGTGTGTCGGTGAGCATAGATAAAGATCGTCGAGGTTCGTCTGCAGTACGTACTTGGGACGACTTGAGGTTGCAGATGGTTCTGATAACGTCTTTCGTTTGTTCGTTGTAATGAAGGCGCGTTATTTTTTTTATTAAATATCGCTGAGCTGACATGGATAAGGTGTATAGGAGTAAACTGAAATGAAGTTTTACTAGTGTGACTTCAACACAATAAACAAACATTGCACTTCGAAATCTCAACAGATCATCATAAATGTCAACATTTAAGAGAGGATGTCAGTAAGAATCGAGATTCGCCGGTCAACTAAAAAAAATCGAATTTAATTTTCTTTCGCCATATCATTCCTTTCGATGACCTCTTTTCGGGAAAAATACTAAAAAGTTCCAGCGATTTTTATTTTAGGAGAAATTTGCAGTTTTCAAAAACCCGCCTGATGACTGAAAATTTTCGGCTAAATTATAAGGCAACTTGGAACAGTCGATGTGTGTTCATCTCTAGCACTACAACAACGACATTCAGCATACTTAATAAACATTTCTTGGTCTTTTCTACTCTAGTATTTATTTTTGTGTAACTTTTGTAGTTATTTTTCAAATTTGTTTTAAAAAGGTGTACTGAGCGCCATGAACGGAACGTTGAAATATAGGCAATGTTTGAGGTACGAAAACGGAATCTGGTACCTAATTCTTTGAGGAAAACGCCATGCCCCAGGAACGCTTCACCTTTGCTCTTTCAGTTTAGAAAGTTTCAACTTTGAGAATTCAATGTAGCATTTTTGAGAAATAAAACTATTATGCTTGGGACTGCCAAAATTAGCATTAATTTCGGCCTTTCGCGGACATTTTTGTCGTCCAAACACAAAACGTAATGCCAAAACACGACTATCTTTCACTTTTAGTTGATTGCTACTGATGGAAAACAATCTTCGAGTCAATAGGAATGCCTTTCAACAATGAGTCGTAAATAACTCTCGCAAATGAAGTTAAAATTAACATAGATTGTCGATCAGATAACAGCATCTCACAGAAAAATTTACGAATTTTCTCTAAACGACATTTATACGAAATTCCACCCTTTCAAGCAAGTATGAATTCTGTTTAGTTTTATATTTTATGATTAAAACTATTATTTCATGCGGCACAAAAATTATTCGAAGGGCAGTAGCGTGACTTCCAGCAGTTACATTGCGTTACATAATTGGCGTGTCAGCAAAGTGGAGCATCCAGTCAAAATATCCAAACTCTTCATGAATAAGCGCCAGTTTTAAGCATAAATCAGCTTAATTGTTTGTAAATCTTATTTGGAGCAAATTCTAAGCATTTCAAAGTGAAGAACCATAATTTTCAGAAACGGCCAATACTACGGTGTTTATTTGACCAATGAATAAGGTGATTCGCTTGAATTGCATTGCGCACGCTCTACTGCGCACGATTCTGAATAAAATTTTAGTCGACGAGCTAGAGCGCGCTAACTTACGCCATCGAGCTCGCGCACATTGGAGACCATTGGAAATCGTTAAATATTTCAAGTGTAACTGAAGTTTTCTCAAAATAAATCGAAAACGAGCACGGTGACCCCCATTTTTTATTCAATAACTTTCATCACACTATAGTTCTCTAGTATATAGCAAAGTATTAAAAAAAGTTAGGATTTCAAACATCAAAAAAATTGAATGAAAGCATACGGAGTATCGATTTTTAGACCCTCTCGGTGGTTCGAACATCTGTGTTTTGTTCTATTTTTCGACAACTATGCAAAATTCGAGCATTTTCTTACTATCAGACGGTAGGCTAGAGATACAAAAGCTATAGCAACCACTTTAGTTCATTATTAATAGTTTGTCTTTTAAGTTGTGGAAAATTATTTACCCGATCCCGATGTCACGCGAGACTCGACTGAAAGACCTAAAATACCATAATTTCAAAGCAGTGTAGCGCAAAAATGAGCGCGGTGACCCCCTGTTTTTAGTGCATTTTTGGAAACTCCATACCGTAATGTATCACCATGCCAAGTTATAGAAAATTCTAGGATTTGCTTCTATTTCAAGGGAATCACCTTAATTCATTCTACAATAGCATCATATACAGTCAAACAAGTACCATTATACGTACTTACCAGTGACTTCACAGCTTTCTCTAAATATAGATCACAACATATAAAGTACCAGAAGATAGACCTTACATTCACCGTTATGTATAATTATTTATTATTCCTTTCGACGTGCGTCATTTTACCATATAAGGGCAACAGAACACGCAACATATGCCAGCGTATGTATTACACAGTAGCTCCCGCGCGCGCGCACGAAACACATAGCAAAATATTTAGGAAATAAAGAAACAAAATCAATTGTGGAATAATAAACCCCTTATTTGATGGTTTGACAGATAATACTTGCGGACATTTTACTCATTGCTCGTATTTTTCCGTATTATATGTCAAACCATCAAATAAGCTGTATATATTTTTAAATGGCTTGAGTAAATATCTGTAATGGTGTTATCATAAGCTTACAACAAGACAAAATGAAAACAATAAGAATATACAAAACCTTCGACTTCATATCCTGCATAGTCTTAGCGTTCTGCCTTCTTGTTCGTATGATTTCAACATTGCCGTGTTTCATATCGTGAGAGACTGGGTACGAATCCCTAAATATTGTGATAATGAACCCACATAGCCGGAAACAGCATATCGAGTTAAGCAAAAACCCAAAGTTTGGTGTTAATCGGGTCAATATTGAATGACTTACGGCCAATCAAAAATGATAGAATTTACAAAGAAATGTATGGATTGCCGGACAGCTATCCACTGCTGTCTGTCTGCTATTAATACCTTATCTATGGCAAAAAGGTGGTTAAGTTTGGAAGACCCCCATTTTCCGCTCAATCTTCGATGTTTACTGTCAACCTCTCTTAAATTATTTCGCTGCAAGGCAAAACGCTTCGTCAATGGACGTCATCTTGTTTGTCACTAGTCTTTGGTATGGCGCGTACGTTGACCTGATTTCGGGCAACAAGCTCTGATTGGTTAATTCTGTGGAACGGAATGTAGTGCTTGGGTAAGCAGCCGTGTGTAAGGGGAGAGAGCGTTGCGTGATAACACTAAACACGGCTGCGCCTCGTGCGACTCTTTTGCTTCTTTCGTGCTTAGCAACCTCCCGCGTGCATCTAAAACTCGACAGATGCACGCTGGGCGTTCACCAATCCTTTACTTCACGGGTTTATGAAAACCACTCTAATGCCGGTTGTTTTAACTAAATATTTATGTGACAATGGTTAACCAATATAGTAATGATTAAAACAACCATAATAAAGCAGTTTTCATAACTTTGAAATAAGGTTACTATTTTGACCATTTATTAAATGGTTGTTTTAACTAATTGGAATAGTTGTAACCAAAAATATAGGGTTATTTCAACTAGTCAGTTTTTACAGTGCAGGCAAGATTCTGGATCTATTGCTTTCAACATTTCCTAATTCTGTTTCGGCCAATGTTTTAATACTTGCACTTTAATAGTTTATTTATTCACGTAAAGCACAAAAGAGCTTACAATAAAACTCGTTAGGACGTGCACGTGCTAAAAAATCTAAAATATAATATTATAAAAACGATATACCCCTAATCTATAATTAATTCAATCCAACCCAATATATATATATACAATAAAATCCCAAACTACTATAACTATTTATAAAATAATTTATATATAACGCGCGCTCTGATTGGCTAAAAAGCTATGTGATATAAGAGCACATAAACATGGTTCATGACCTTGAACGACCTTGAAGCGATGCAGTGGATTTGATCGACCACAAAAGTATTTTTTTCTGTCGTCAAACATGTTTTATTTACTAAACAAAAGCCATAGAATTACAGTTTTTCTTGTTTAGTTAAGTTCAAGTTCTATATATGTAGATGTGATTTTGATGATTTTAAACCGAAAGTTAATTTTGCAAGAATTCAAACACGGCAAGAAATAAACTCGACGAATTGTTTGTCCACAGAATACAAAAACAAAGTGTAACAAGCATTCTTCTGTAATTTTCTGACAGAAAATAGCATTCTTCAAAACGTTTTTCGTGTCAAAACTGACCAAACGGGGAAACGGCACACTGCAGATGAAAGTTGTCGAGTCGCTTGCCATTTTGATTTCTTTCGTGAGATTTGATTGGATGATGGGCGATTTCTGACGCTTTTCAGGAGAATTGAAAATTTGATCAGTAAAACCTCGCGTAAATAAAGGATTTTTACGAAAGAAATCCTTGCAGTTATTTTATAAAAGCTTTATAAAATGGTTTTCCATGTTTTGTGCTCTTATATCAACACGCGGGATATTGGGAGAACACTTGAAAAGCTTTAAAATCACTCATAGTGAACCATAGCAATAAACTAATCAGTTCAGTCTAGCTAATTACAGTTGCCGTCTTTCACCTCTTGTCATGGTTCCAATTAAACAATGCGGATTTCAAGTTGTTTAATTTCTTCTTCATACACAATAGTCTAGAACCTTCGGTGAATGTGTACATTAATAATAATAATAATCTTTATTTTAAGTGGGTTTACAAATACAGCAATACAACAATACTGGTTTCCAATTTGGCCCACTAGATACAATAACTACTGATTACAATTAATAATTACAGAAACAAATACTAGTTACAATTGAAAACACTGACATAATGAAATAATAATTTACAATAAATAGAAATGATAAATAAACTACAATAATATTTAAATTTGTTAATTAAAAATGTGACACTTGAATAAGTTAATTTAATATATTATGCGGTGAAGATGTATTTATAGTAATCCAGAGTTATCAGTACTGGCGTTTGATAGTAAAAGAATCAAGATTAGACTGTGACTGAAGGTAAAGTTTAGTAAGATGGGTACGGAGGGATTTAGTGGAGGAAAAAGATTTAGATGAGATAGACAGATTATTCCAGAGAACAGGCCCACTGTATTCAAAAGTACGTCTGCCGCTGTCATTCTTACATAAGCTTGTGTTAAGATATAATTTGTCAAGAGTAGATGAACGAGTAGAGTAATTGTGAATGTTACTGATTTGAGTAAAATGGTCAATAAGGTAGGGAGGGGCTTGATTATTAATTATTAAGGCAAGAACTTCGTTTATAAAACAGTCACTCGGTAATCTCATGCCATTAACTTTTCGTATATATGAGCCTTCGGTGTATCCCAGCGGCCGGCACAGGGCGTGTGTGCATTATAAGCCACTTTCACGTTTGAAGTCAACAACGAAGTAATTGCATTTTTAGACTTGGGAAATTAAAGTGTGGTGAAAATGTCATGTAATAACGTAGGATCTGCAACATGACCTGGTCATCCAGTTTCTAAATTCTGTAGACTTGTTCTGACTGCAAAGTAAGTAATGTAATCGAAAATAGAAACACATTTCCAAGTCAAAGTGAAATTCAGGATGAGGCTTTGTGTAGATATCGAAACTAAATAGTAAAAACAGCGATGCAGCAAAGTGTTTATGATGTCAACAGTGTTTCAGCATGCAGAGGTTAATGTCTTCCTTTCAGCTAATTTCGTTATTCACAACTGAACATATAGGTGTATTGGGGAATGCAATGCTTCAAACATTTGCCATATTCTCGACAATTAAGCAGATGTTTTCGTTCATCACGTGCCAATTATTTCGGTATTAAACTATATATTGCATGAACAACCGTTTTAAGAATGTCTGCATATATACGTAGTATTTGCTATAAATATCAACCTTCTGCGGTTAACTTTTGTGGCTTCAAAGTGTAGTTTTGTTCCTCAATTGGCAGCATCCGCCTCAGCTGACCTCGTGTTCATTGGATGTGGTCATTGGACCCATAAAGTTTTGCTGTCAATCATAATACTTTCCTACTTATACCTGATATCTCTGTTTCTCATTCAGTCTGCGTTTATGTGTTCATACGATCTGCTCTGATTAAACACAAGTCTCAATGGCACAATTACAATTACTGTTGTGTTTGTGTGTTCTGTGGCTGATGGTCAAGGGTGAGTAACGACTTGATAAATATTAATTTATTATTTTTTTCAGAATTTTACAATTAACAAATAGAAAACGTTTCCCGTGTTTACATAGCCTGATATAAACACGAGGGAAGTTTGGGAGAAGTCGAGAGCTATTGTGTAAAACCGAGCCGTTAGGCGAGGTTTTACACAGAGCTCGAGACTTCTCCCAAACATATCAGGCTATGTAAACACGGGAAAAAGTTTTCTATTTGTTTTATAAAATAACTACAAGGATTTATTTCGTAAAACTCCTTTATTTACGCGAGATTTTAGTGATCAAAATTTCAATTCTCCTGAAAAGCGTCAGAAATCGCCCATCATCCAATCAAATCTCACGAAAGAAATCAAAATGGCAAAGCGACTTATCAGTTATCGACAACTTTTATATATCTGTCTGTGCAGTTTACTGTTTTGACACGAAAAACGATTTGAAGAATGCTATTTTCTGTCAGAAAATTACAGAAGAATGCTTGTTACACTTTGTTTTTGTATCCTGTGAACACGAAACACGAAGAAAAGTGAGAAAAGCTGAGCCGAATCACGATCAATGACGAAGAGTCGTCAAACTTTCCGAAATATTTGACATCTTGATGAATGGAGCACGAAATCAGGTAGTATAGCCAAATATCTACAGTTTTTGTCGTATTTTTGAATCTTTTCGTCGCTTTTCTCGACAAGAATGTATAAACGATGGACGTTTCTGAGACATTTGAAGATATTTTTTCTCTTTGACATATTTTACTAGAGATATGAATGTTCTGGCGAACCCGCCGTGTAGCTACAAGAATCGCTCTGTTTTTACTCTTTTGTGAGTATAAATAAGCTTACGGCTATCTTTTCTTGATATTTTCAGTCGTACACTTGAGAAAATATAAGACTTATGTGTAGCTAAGTATAACTTACAAAATGGTTAGTATGTGATTGAGAAAACTGAGCCGTTATATTTAGTTTTCTTCGTTATTGTGGACAGAAATAAGTGGACGATTCGTCGAGTTTCTTGCCGGCCGAGTTTGAATGAACTTGAAGCTCGATTCTTGCAAAATTAATTTTCGGTTTAAAATCATCAAAATCACATCTAGATAGAATTTGAACTTAACTAAACAAGAAAAACTGTAATATATGGCTTTTGTTTAGTAAATAAAACATGTTTGACAACAGAAAAAAATACATTTGTGGTCAGTTATTTTTACAATCAAATCCACTGCATCGCTTCAAGGTTGTTCAAGGTCATGAACCATGTTTACATAGCCTCATATCAACATAGTAATTAACCAATCAGAGCGCGCGTTATATCTAAATTATTTTATAATTCTCGTTGAGTTAATAATAATGGGCTTACTTAACTTTTGTTTTTGCTATTTGTTACAATACAATGGAATCTAGTCTGTATCTATAAAATTGATTTCAATATTTCTAAGTGATATTTACTGCATGAGCGGCCGTGTTGTATCGGTAGATATAGATCATATCCGAGCCATAGGGGAGGAGTTATATCTCCGATACAACACGGACGCGAATGCTGTAAATGGCTTCTAAAACTTCGTCCCAATTTACCATGATTTAAAACAGTATTACACGAAAACTAAGCAAATAACACAAGAAAATTATAGAACGTTCTTGTAAAGGTACTTTTCACGTCACTGCCATGCGCAGGATACACCACACTGGAGAACACTTTTGTATTCAATACAATACAATACAATAACTTTATTAAGGAGGGAGACGTACTAACCATTTACAGTTTTCTAACTTACGGCCCTCAAATAAGAAAAACTTAAATAATAAATATATAATGCGACAACTTGGATAAGTGATAAGTATTCGTAAGTAGGAAGCCGTAAGGATAATCACAACTTACTGTGGGTGCTATGCAATGCCGGTCAATGTAAGAGTTAATTACCTCGAACGTCGGCAATATATAAGCCATATACATTCCTCGGGTCTACCGATCTCGGGTCTACGGATCTCGGGCCTACGGATCTCGGGATGTATATGGCTTATTGCCGACGTTCGAGGTAATTAAGGTCTAGTTCAAATGCCGGCGTACTTTCCAAAAGCCGTTCTTAATTACTTCAAAAGAAGCCGGCTCATTAGTCGGGCTTCCTGTGGAAGCTCCGACTCTAAAAACGCACTCCGTTCTTTGTCGTTGACCTCAAATCGCCAACTGGGTTCTACAGCGCATGCGCCCTGTGCCGGCCGCTAAGATAATCACCGAAGGCTCTAACAACATGGTTTATCAACACGAGAATTCACTTCTTCACAAACATTGTTGTAGCTAGGAAGGTAATATGTCGTCTTGTTTTCAAAATAACCACAATAATTCATAGAGATATTGTGATTTTAATATCAACCCAGTACGTCTACTAGTACTGCAAAGGGTTTAGAGATATTTAGAACTTCGAACGAAGTGAGTTGATGATCATACACGTAGTGAAGAGAACAGTAAATAACTGTTGTGAGGTTTTTTCAGACACCGAACCGAGGTAAACCCATATTTACACTTCATCCAAACATTATTTAATCACTCTGCGATGTCTAGTTTATGCATACGATATTTGTATGCCATTGGATATACAATCAATGTCATTAAGGTTGTCCACCTCGGAAAAGCACATTTACACATTTGCATTTTTACAAGCGCTGAAACACAACGGCTCCACCTGAAATCTTCTGTATAAGGCTGCGGCATTCTTATGGCAGTATACTTCTACCGAATCTATTGACTCTGGGTTCCACGTGCTCAAAGCGAATATACACGTGTTGTTGCGAATGTGTAAATGTGCAAATGTGTTGTTTCGATAGCGTGTTCGAACAACAAGAACGACAAGATTGAGCGACAGTGTACAACACGACTTTATTCTCCAAGCGTAGAACTACAACGAGTGTATGAAACCTGATGATGATGATGATGATGAAGACTTTATTTCAAGAGGGTAACACATAAAAGTGAAATACACTTACAAACTAGTCTTGTGGCCCTCACTAAACTTAATAAATAACACTTATGTCAATATCTAATTACATATTGCAACATCATCCCCCTTGAGGTTTGGACCCGTATTATATAATAAAATCAATCAATCAATCAAAGGTATAACTGTAACGTGTTCATGGACAACTACTTAGTCAGTTGTCAGTAACAAAGTCATTTAAGTAGCTCGGTGCTTTTCTTGTCCTCTGCGAACGACGGGGTGCTGTCTGCTCCTGTTCGATGTGCATGAGTGTTGTCTTGGATTTCAGCCGTTGCTGCTGGGGAACAGTCAATCTGCTTGCCTCCATTGCCGCTTGGGTTGGGGGCTTGTTCAGCTGTTGAGATGTGGGCCTGTCGGCTGTCTGTTGAAGGCAGCTGTTCCCTTGACTTGTTCAGATGTTGTCGGTTGCGGCGTTAGGTTCCTCCATCTTGGCTCTCTGCGTAGTACGACCTGTCATCTAACTTCTCCGTCACGATCGCTTTCCTCCATATTCTTTCACCTGGCCTGAAGGGCTTCATACGAACTGTGTCTCCTTCACAGAGGGGTGACAGGTCCCTTGCGTTTTTGTCATATATAGCTCGCTGTCTTTCCTGGCGCTGCTTTAGTTGCCGCTGCTCCTCGTCGGTGTAGTGTATACGAGGCTGTAGTAGTCTTTTCGTGGTTGGGAGTAATGTCTTCGTCCTCCGATTCATGAGCCTCTACGCAGTGCTTGTCTCTAGTCCTTGCGTTGGTGTGTTCCTGTAGTCCAGAATGGCGGTGTACACGTCAGTTCCGATCCAGCTTCAAGTGACTTTTTCATCAGGTTCTTCGCTGTTTTTACGGCGGATTCGGCATTACCGTTTGCCTTACTGTTGCCAGGGCTGCTGGTATTGTGTTCGAACTCCCAGTCGTACGCAAACTTGGCAAACTCTCTGCAAGAAAATTCGGCACCAAAATATTTTAAATAGATAAATAAAGGTTTCAGTCATTCATTCTAATGAAACATTAGTGCTGTATCAGTGATACAGCATTAATGTTTTATGCATTCGGTCTGTATCACTGACACAGACACTGATGCTTTATTCATCAGTATCTGTATCGAGATATACAGATCCATGCATGTGACCGATTCAACCAACCTGGTTGGATCAATTGCTCATGAATTATTAATGAGGTTTAGAATCCTTTCATAAAGCAAACAGATTTGTAGCAATTAAAACGTTCGCGGACTGGACTTGGAATCCATCTCAATCAATCAATCAGTTAATCAAAGGTTGATATTATATATGTTAATTACATTGACTCTTTGTTTAGATAATAGAGCTGCTGTCGAAGTTCGTTTAATGGACGGTAAAACTGCACACGATGGTCGTGTAGAAGTGAGAACAAATAACGGTCAATGGAGCACGATATGTAATAAATACTGGGACTTACGAGAAGCTTATGTGGTGTGTCGCATGTTGAATTACTCCAAGGCAGTGTCAGCTGGTACTGCTAACGTCAAAGGAAGTGGTCCTATTTATCCTAAATATCCGAGTTGCAGAGGATATGAAACATCTATTGAGCAGTGCGATCAAGGTTCTGTTCGCTGTGCTCACAGTAGTGATGCTGCAGTTGTATGTGGAAATCTGACCGTAGGTAAATAACAATGGGTAAAATTAATATATAAAGAAGGATATTTTTTTGTTTCAAATGAAGTTAAACGTTAATAAACACAACATAAATGACAGCCAAATTAACGTAAGTCATCGTTCCAATGTTTATTTTCAGAAGAAAAAGCGATCACCGTTCGTCTGGTGGGAACTAATGTAAGCCATGTTGGCCAAGTGCAAATCCAATACAATGGGACCTGGGGAGCAGTCTGTCATGATTACTGGGATATGCGAGATGCTCACGTGATCTGTCGAATGCTTGGTCACAAAGCAGCTGAAATACCAATGTTGTCCACCATTGAAGGAGAGACAACAACAAGAATACTCATGGATCGAGTGAGATGCAGTGGTAAAGAAAAGTCGATTGCAGAGTGTTATCACCTGGGATGGTGGAATGTACCCTCGCTTTGCACATATAAAACGCTTGCTGGTGTGGTTTGTCAGGTTGATGAAGGTGAGAAAGACAAACACTATTTTACGATTGAAGTTTTTAGATAAACTATAACCATCAGTACTAAATAATTACACATGTTAATGATGATTTCTTCAATCCACAGATCCTCCACCAGTTCAGGTTCGCTTAGCTGGAGGAAGGTTACCCAATTCTGGTCGAGTTGAAGTCAGGTATCATGGTGCGTGGGGTACTGTATGTAACGATGGATGGGACATGAACGACGCTGAGGTGGTTTGTCGTATGCTTGGTTACACTGGAGTACAGGAGTCCATAACCAACAAATTTAACTCTACTAAAGGTATAATATGGCTTTCTAACCTTGCTTGTACTGGTAGAGAAATGTCCATTGCTAACTGCAGTCATGCTGGATGGGGAAGGACAGGCTGTTACCATTATAGAGACGTTGGTGTCACGTGCACAATGGGTAAGTAGAACAAACTGTACTATTTTTGCTCTTTTTATGCAAGTAAACTTACACCATATTTTGCAGTCATTTTATTTAAAAACAGATTGTTTTAATGACATTTTACGATAAAGTTTAAGATTATGAAGTTCCGACGTTTCGGCGTTGCTAACGCCATTTTCAAGGATAAGTGTTAGTCAATGTATAGAGTTTATATAGAGTCCATTATGAATAATAATCAGTTCGAGGGTAGTCACTGGGGAGCACTGAACAATTTCGCTCTGTTTTAATGACACTCTTGTTAATTCCAATAACATATGATCCCAACCATGATGACTAGGTGTAAAACTACCGGCTTAACTACAATGCTTTGATTTATGAACCCACTGAAAAGTGTGTCCTCCATATTCTTTCACCTGGCCTGAAGGGCTTCATACGAACTGTGTCTCCTTCACAGAGGGGTGACAGGTCCCATGCGTTTTTGTCATATATAGCTCGCTGTCTTTCCTGGCGCTGCTTTAGTTGCCGCTGCTCCTCGTCGGTGTAGTGTATACGAACGAGGCTGTAGTAGTCTTTTCGTGGTTGGGAGTAATGTCTTCGTCCTCCGATTCATGAGCCTCTACGCAGGGCTTGTCTCTAGTCCTTGCGTTGGTGTGTTCCTGTAGTCCAGAATGGCGGTGTACACGTCAGTTCCGATCCAGCTTCAAGTGACTTTTTCATCAGGTTCTTCGCTGTTTTTACGGCGGATTCGGCATTACCGTTTGCCTTACTGTTGCCAGGGCTGCTGGTATTGTGTTCGAACTCCCAGTCGTACGCAAACTTGGCAAACTCTCTGCAAGACAATTCGGCACCAAAATATTTTAAATAGATAAATAAAGGTTTCAGTCATTCATTCTAATGAAACATTAGTGCTGTATCAGTGATACAGCATTAATGTTTTATGCATTCGGTCTGTATCACTGACACAGACACTGATGCTTTATTCATCAGTATCTGTATCGAGATATACAGATCCATGCATGTGACCGATTCAACCAACCTGGTTGGATCAATTGCTCATGAATTATTAATGAGGTTTAGAATCCTTTCATAAAGCAAACAGATTTGTAGCAATTAAAACGTTCGCGGACTGGACTTGGAATCCATCTCAATCAATCAATCAGTTAATCAAAGGTTGATATTATATATGTTAATTACATTGACTCTTTGTTTAGATAATAGAGCTGCTGTCGAAGTTCGTTTAATGGACGGTAAAACTGCACACGATGGTCGTGTAGAAGTGAGAACAAATAACGGTCAATGGAGCACGATATGTAATAAATACTGGGACTTACGAGAAGCTTATGTGGTGTGTCGCATGTTGAATTACTCCAAGGCAGTGTCAGCTGGTACTGCTAACGTCAAAGGAAGTGGTCCTATTTATCCTAAATATCCGAGTTGCAGAGGATATGAAACATCTATTGAGCAGTGCGATCAAGGTTCTGTTCGCTGTGCTCACAGTAGTGATGCTGCAGTTGTATGTGGAAATCTGACCGTAGGTAAATAACAATGGGTAAAATTAATATATAAAGAAGGATATTTTTTTGTTTCAAATGAAGTTAAACGTTAATAAACACAACATAAATGACAGCCAAATTAACGTAAGTCATCGTTCCAATGTTTATTTTCAGAAGAAAAAGCGATCACCGTTCGTCTGGTGGGAACTAATGTAAGCCATGTTGGCCAAGTGCAAATCCAATACAATGGGACCTGGGGAGCAGTCTGTCATGATTACTGGGATATGCGAGATGCTCACGTGATCTGTCGAATGCTTGGTCACAAAGCAGCTGAAATACCAATGTTGTCCACCATTGAAGGAGAGACAACAACAAGAATACTCATGGATCGAGTGAGATGCAGTGGTAAAGAAAAGTCGATTGCAGAGTGTTATCACCTGGGATGGTGGAATGTACCCTCGCTTTGCACATATAAAACGCTTGCTGGTGTGGTTTGTCAGGTTGATGAAGGTGAGAAAGACAAACACTATTTTACGATTGAAGTTTTTAGATAAACTATAACCATCAGTACTAAATAATTACACATGTTAATGATGATTTCTTCAATCCACAGATCCTCCACCAGTTCAGGTTCGCTTAGCTGGAGGAAGGTTACCCAATTCTGGTCGAGTTGAAGTCAGGTATCATGGTGCGTGGGGTACTGTATGTAACGATGGATGGGACATGAACGACGCTGAGGTGGTTTGTCGTATGCTTGGTTACACTGGAGTACAGGAGTCCATAACCAACAAATTTAACTCTACTAAAGGTATAATATGGCTTTCTAACCTTGCTTGTACTGGTAGAGAAATGTCCATTGCTAACTGCAGTCATGCTGGATGGGGAAGGACAGGCTGTTACCATTATAGAGACGTTGGTGTCACGTGCACAATGGGTAAGTAGAACAAACTGTACTATTTTTGCTCTTTTTATGCAAGTAAACTTACACCATATTTTGCAGTCATTTTATTTAAAAACAGATTGTTTTAATGACATTTTACGATAAAGTTTAAGATTATGAAGTTCCGACGTTTCGGCGTTGCTAACGCCATTTTCAAGGATAAGTGTTAGTCAATGTATAGAGTTTATATAGAGTCCATTATGAATAATAATCAGTTCGAGGGTAGTCACTGGGGAGCACTGAACAATTTCGCTCTGTTTTAATGACACTCTTGTTAATTCCAATAACATATGATCCCAACCATGATGACTAGATGTAAAACTACCGGCTTAACTACAATGCTTTGATTTATGAACCCACTGAAAAGTGTGTCCTCCATATTCTTTCACCTGGCCTGAAGGGCTTCATACGAACTGTGTCTCCTTCACAGAGGGGTGACAGGTCCCATGCGTTTTTGTCATATATAGCTCGCTGTCTTTCCTGGCGCTGCTTTAGTTGCCGCTGCTCCTCGTCGGTGTAGTGTATACGAACGAGGCTGTAGTAGTCTTTTCGTGGTTGGGAGTAATGTCTTCGTCCTCCGATTCATGAGCCTCTACGCAGGGCTTGTCTCTAGTCCTTGCGTTGGTGTGTTCCTATAGTCCAGAATGGCGGTGTACACGTCAGTTCCGATCCAGCTTCAAGTGACTTTTTCATCAGGTTCTTCGCTGTTTTTACGGCGGATTCGGCATTACCGTTTGCCTTACTGTTGCCAGGGCTGCTGGTATTGTGTTCGAACTCCCAGTCGTACGCAAACTTGGCAAACTCTCTGCAAGAAAATTCGGCACCAAAATATTTTAAATAGATAAAGTTAGAGTATATGTTAATAATTATTTTGATCTAGATGTATTGTAGTTGTATTTAAGTATTATAGATATAGATTGGATGTAGTTTTTATATTGTATCAGGGCCTCTATTGATTAGAGCGATTTTTTTATTGCTGACAGAACTACCCTGAATCTTAAATAAAGGTTTCAGTCATTCATTCTAATGAAACATTAGTGCTGTATCAGTGATACAGCATTAATGTTTTATTCATTAGGTCTGTATCACTGATACAGACACTGATGCTTTATTCATCAGTATCTGTATCGGGGTATACAGATCCATGCATGTGACCGATTCAACCAACCTGGTTGGATCAATTGCTCATGAATTATTAATGAGGTTTAGAATCATTTTATAAAGCAAACAGATTTGTAGCAATTAAAACGTTCGCGGACTGGACTTGGAATCCATCTCAATCAATCAATCAATCAATTAATCAAAGGTTGATATTATATATGTTATCATTCTCTATGTACAGATAATAGAGCTGCTGTCGAAGTTCGTTTAATGGACGGTAAAACTGCACACGATGGTCGTGTAGAAGTGAGGAAAGATAACGGTCAATGGAAAACGATATGTAATAAATACTGGGACTTACGAGACGCTTATGTGGTGTGTCACATGTTGAATTACTCCAAGGCAGTGTCAGCTGGTACTGCTAACGTCAAAGGAAGTGGTCCTATTTATCTTAAAAGGCTGGATTGCAGTGGATATGAAACATCTATTGAGAAGTGCGGTCAATATTCTGTTAGCTGTGATCACAGTCGTGTTGCTGCAGTTGTATGTGGGAATTTGACACCAGGTAAATTGTATACGCCAGGATTACATATTTATTACATATGTAAGATATACATTTTATTTAGTTTTATAAACGTTTTCGATCATTCGATCATCATCAGATTCAATGCTGGAGGTCAATGGTGAATGAAATTAAATACTTAAGTGATACCTCTAGGGAATAAATTTAGGTGATAGGATTTAACTTGTTTGTTTAAAGTGCATATCAGGGTTTCGGGTTTCTTTTGAAAATCGATTATATATGAAGTGGGATGGTTCAGTATTTTGTGATTTGAGCTTCGCATTTGCGAGTTATGAAGGTTTGAAATCGTGATATGTTAATTAGGTGACGTCACCGCCGGCATTTGCCGTAACTTAATTTAACTTTTTCAAGTAGCACTCTTTTCTAAAATAGAAATAAAAGTTTAACATCATTTAAATAAGTTGTAGAATAACTTTTTGCCAGTTTAAAAATGTCAGTAATTTGCAAAGGGGCGCTTTTGTATAATAAATGATGCCGGCGGTGACGTCACCTAATTAACATATCACGATTTCAAACCTTCATAACTCGCAAATGCGAAGCTCAAATCACAAAATACTGAACCATCCCACTATTCACTTCATATATAATCGATTTTCAAAAGAAACCCAAAACCCTGATATGCACTTTAAGTCTGGTCTTAATTTAGCAATGTAAAGGGCTTCCAGTGTTTTCCGTATTCTCAACGGGTAGCTTGTACTAATAATGTTCCATTTAAACTTGTGATTAGGATTTTGAGCGCAGTGACGAGCAGGTTCTGATTGGCTGTTGGGCGTGCTGTGTTCTTTAAAACGTACATCAGCGTTCCTGGCTGTTTCCCCAACATAAGTAACAGAGCATGACATACACGTTCCATGGTAAATTACGTGGGACTTGTGGATGTTTTTGTCCTTCAACTGGAACAAAGAGGACATTTTCTTTGTTTTCCAGATGATTATGAATTTGTATTGGCCACGCGTGAAACGTTCCAACTTGCGTACAAAAGAACGGCTTTGGTGTTCGTTGTTCTGGTAGTAAGGAATTCGTATAAGGATGGGACGGCGTTCATCGAACCAGTTGGTAGGGATTGTGGTGGTAGGTTCACTGGGATATTCGAATTCGTGGATGACTTTCTGGATGAAGTGCCAGGGATATCCAGCGTGTTGGAACCTGTTGATGATGTTTTGTAGGTCGGAGTTCCAGTTAGACGTTATTTGTTTGGTGCGGTGGAGGACGTTTCGTAATGTATTGCGTTTCCACTTGATGCCAGAACAACGAACACCAAAGCCGTTCTTTTGTACGCAAGTTGGAACGTTTCACGCGTGGCCAATACAAATTCATAATCATCTGGAAAACATTGGGAATACGGAAAACACTGGAAGGCCTTTACATTGCTAAATTAAGACCAGACTTAAACAAACAAGTTAAATCCTATCACCTAAATTTATTCCCTAGAGGTATCACTTAAGTATTTAATTTCATTCACCATTGACCTCCAGCATTGAATCTGATGATGATCGAATGATCGAAAACGTTCATAAAACTAAATAAAATGTATATCTTACATATGTAATAAATATATAATCCTGGCGTGATGACACATACAATCCATATATAAACAAGGTTTAGATTTTGATCAAAATATTTGTTAAACACATTGTCAGACGACCAATAAGTCGGTGGGTGCGTAGGCAAACACGATAATAAGAATCGTAGCTAATGTCTACTCAATATATACCAATATATATCACTAATCGATCACGTGATATATTTTTTTTAACCCCGTCATATCAAAGGAAACCAGAGTAACTATGCCTAAGCATGCTGATTCAGTCCCAATTGTTATATCCCGTATATGAGTTACGTCATAATGTATATATATCCAGTGTCCAACAAAACACAATACACCACATAGTGGTGAGGATATTAGGCGGTATTTACTCGGAGGATATTTCTTCGACGAATGGAATATTTTCTTCGTTTATACCAACACTATGGCCTACATCGGTAAAATCGAACCGTACGACGAAAGTGCAGAAACACGGAACTCTTCCATTCAGTACAGTCAACGAGATCAAAAACGAGAAGAAATTTCCCCCACTTTCACTTAAAGTGCCTATCACCCCTGTGAGATTCTTTCAAAAATCTATTCAATATAAGCTGAATAGTTGGTGGGTTCAGTATTTTGTGATTTGAACCTTGCGTTTATGAGTTATAGAGGTTTGAAATCTCAATATGCACATTTGATGACGTCAACCCAGGAATTTGCCATAACTTATTTAGACTTTTTCAAGAAATGGGGAAAAAGTTATAAAATCATTTATAAAGACTGAAAATATTCTGTAAGTTTTCAAATGTCAATAATCAGCACAAGGGCGTTTTTGTATAATAAATGAAGTCTTAATTTTTTAGTAGACGTCATCAAATTTGCATATTGAGATTTCAAACCTCTATAACTCATAAACGCAAGGTTCAAATCACAAAATACTGAACCCACCAACTATTCAGTTTATATTGAATAGATTTTTAAAACAATCTCACAGGGGTGATAGGCACTTTAAAGGGGCAGTGTCAAGCCTCACGCATGCGCATTAAAATCAAAACAATAACACTCGGTTGAGAAGCCTACCTTGCCCGGTAGCGAGTTGCTAACCCCCCCCCCCCCCCCCCCCCCCCCCCCCCCCCCCCCCCCCCCAAACCGTTCTAATCGATAAATAAATGACCTACAGGACTCGTGTTGTAGATACTAATCTTTATTTAGAAAGCAATGTTAGAACTTCAAAATATCAAAAGGACTGAATTCTAGATGTGAATTTACGGCGATATAATTTTCCAACGGCCGATCAAATAATTAAAAACACAGGAAGCCCAACACATAAATAGATGATGGGAATCTCACCGGGTTTACAAGTAGTTCTACGTGAGTTTTTCTCTTCAAAACTCATGAACAGTACTGCATCTACGATTGATGACCAAGATTCCTTCGCAATCGACCAGAATTGCCGGTATACAATTCAGTTTTCTTCACTCGAGGATGATGGCGGCCTGCCTCTCTACGGCTGTTCGACACTTTTTTCAACGGCTTCAAAGTCAGTTCTAAGATGAAATAATCCCCACTAGGAATTGTTGAAAATGAAGAACATGCTTTGAATTATTACTAGTGATCCATTAGACGCTTGAACAAACATGATTAAGGTCGATGGAAACGGATTGAAAACATCGATAATAATAAAAGTCCACGGTGGACTTTTATCATTTCTCGCTTCTTCGCACCCAGGCTTACGCGGTCACATAGGTTGACACTGCCCCTTTAAGTTGATTGTCCATTCGAAATTTGGGTAGAAAGACTTGGTATTTCCCATGATTCCCTGGTGTCGCACCTTTGTGAGTCAATGGTGACTAACTTAAGTAATGTTCCGCATAAGAGGTAGGCATATTTGGCCGCATAGTTGGAATCCAATTATAAAACATCTTAATTGAATTATTATCCGCACAGTTCATTGGCTACTTCGTCTTTGAGCGGGAATTTTGAATTTCAATTGAGAAGTGTAATGCAGAGGGATACTTTTTGAAAAATGTTTAACCACGTATCATTGAATAACTTTATAGCATTTATACATGTGAAATATCTTCTTTATTTGAAATGGGGAACAACTAGAAAACATTACTTTTCCTGAGTCGATCAGTACAAAGAGCAATTTGATACAGGTAATGACTGCTCAGTCTATTGTTCTACCGGCTATCACGTTGTCAACACCGGTGACAATCAGTTGACATACAACATCTTCATAATACAAGTACAAAGAGCATTTTGTAGCGAATATCAAGCAACTCTAAAGGAAAAGTTCATCCGAAAATAGTTATTGGGCTTTAAATTGCTGACAACAAAAACAATGGATATCCTTTCTCTCCTGTTTCTATCTGAAGTTCACCACTTGAAACACAGATTCAAAGTTTTTATTGAGAAATAAAAGTTCATCTGGCTACAATTCTATTACATACGTATTCCTTTTTCTGATACTGTATCGTCCTTCGCTGTTAAACCCGGCAAATCTCAAAAGCCGTGGCGATCTTTAGTTCGGCGTCGGTACGTGACCACACTCGTCACGGCAGTGCGGACAACAACACGCTGGCCGGGAACACAATGGCTTTCTAGGCATAAAAGTAACCTTACATAGAAACAATTATGCACATTGTACTGTAAAAACGTTGTTCACATAGATATGTATCTATTCAAAACAAAACAGTTATACACATTGTACTGTAAAAACGTTGTTCACATAGATATGTATCTATTCAAAACAAAACAGTTATGCACATTGTACTGTAAAAACATTGTTCACATAGATATATATCTATTCAAAACAAAACAGTTATGCACATTGTACTGTAAAAACGTTGTTCACATAGATATGTATGTATCTATTCAAAACAAAACAGTTATTGTACTGTAAAAACGTTGTTCACATAGATATATATCTATTCAAAACAAAACAGTTATGCACATTGTACTGTAAAAACGTTGTTCACATAGATATATATCTATTCAAAACAAAACAGTTATGCACATTGTACTGTAAAAACATTGTTCACATAGATATATATCTATTCAAAACAAAACAGTTATGCACATTGTACTGTAAAAACGTTGTTCACATAGATATGTATCTATTCAAAACAAAACAGTTATGCACATTGTACTGTAAAAACATTGTTCACATAGATATATATCTATTCAAAACAAAACAGTTATGCACATTGTACTGTAAAAACGTTGTTCACATAGATATGTATCTATTCAAAACAAAACAGTTATGCACATTGTACTGTAAAAACGTTGTTCACATAGATATGTATCTATTCAAAACAAAACAGTTATGCACATTGTACTGTAAAAAACGTTGTTCACATAGATATGTATCTATTCAAAACAAAACAGTTATGCACATTGTACTGTAAAAACGTTGTTCACATAGATATATATCTATTCAAAACAAAACAGTTATGCACATTGTACTGTAAAAACGTTGTTCACATAGATATATATCTATTCAAAACAAAACAGTTATGCACATTGTACTGTAAAAACGTTGTTCACATAGATATATATCTATTCAAAACAAAAACTGACCAATTTTTAGAGTAAAACGATAGAAACCGAAGTGAAATTACCAGAAGGCATCCTGCTGCTTCACTTTGCAAACACATCGCATGTGACAATAGTGCCAGTTCCCCATATCACACAAACGTAAGACTTGGTAAACACAAAGGAAAAAGGATTGGGACAGAGATTATCCAAAAATATGCTAATAAAATATAATTTTGGCGGGTTTTATCACGATTTTAATGCTTTCAGCCAATCAGAATTGAGTATTTCTGTTTCCTGATCCAATTAAAATTTCACAGCTTTTCACATTCCGTGCGTTAGAAGTACTTAGCTCTTACACGGAACGTTACTTAATTTAATTTGTTGTACATATTTCGAGTCCAATAAAACACAATACACCACACCTATTTTTGAAATAAGTCAGCAAGAAAAATATCGACAAATATACAATAAATATGTGTGCGCGATTAAGGAGTGTGAAACTTTAACAGAAATGGCAGCAAAATTAACGATTGTCATCGATCATCAATGTTTCGGTTTTCAGAGGAAATCGCGATCACCGTTCGTCTGGTGGGAACTAATGTAAGCCATGTTGGCCAAGTGGAAATCCAATACAATGGAACCTGGGGAGCAGTCTGTCACCATAACTGGGATATACAAGATGCTAACATAATCTGTCGAATGCTTGGTTACAAAGCAGCTGAAAGACGAGTGTTGTCCGCCATTGAAGGAGAGACAACAACAAGAATACTCATGGATCGAGTGGGATGCAGTGGTAAAGAAAAGTCGATTGCAGAGTGTTATCACCTGGGATGGTGGAATGTATGGTCTGGTTGCACGTATAAAACACTTGCTGGTGTGGTTTGTCAGGTAGATGAAGGTAAGAAAGACAAACACTATTTTACTATTGAAGTTTTTAAATAAACTATAACCATCTGTACTAATATTTATATATATTTGTGATGCTTTCGTTGATCTACAGAACTCCCCCACCAGTTCAAGTTCGTTTAGCTGGAGGAAGGTCACCCAATTCTGGTCGAGTTGAAGTCAGGTACCATGGTGCGTGGGGTACTGTATGTAACGATGGATGGGACACGAACGACGCTGATGTGGTTTGTCGTATGCTTGGTTACACCGGAATACAGGAGTACAAAACACCTGATTTTAGCCCCGTTAAAGGTATAATATGGTTTAGGAACCTTCGCTGTACCGGTGCAGAAATATCCATCGCTTACTGTCCCAATCGATGGGGAAGTCGAGGCTGCTACCACAGCAGAGACGTTGGTGTCACGTGCAAGATGGGTACGTTGAACAAAATTTACTATTTTTGGCTCTTTTTATACAAGTAAACTATAGTGCAAACACTAAAACCGTGAAACAGTGTAACTAAACACTTGTCTGATATTACATTTGATGAGACCCCAAAGGTCGACCAGGAGCCCATCACTAGGAGCCTTCCTCTCCTATAATAGGTTTGTACGTGATCGTATGCACAAATTGAGCTACAAATAGAACACTAATTATAAAGTCCGCACGATTAACCAATCATGTCGCGTCTTACACAATAGGAATTTGACGTCAGATTCAACACTGTTTTGCTTTCAATGTCGGTCGAAAGCGTACCGTGTAGTTCCAGTGATTCTAGTGAAGAATCAGAATCTAGTGAAATTTCAGATATGTTTCGTCGTCTGACTTCAGTACTTCATCAAGCGAGGAAAAACAATGATTGAAAACATTAAACATAAAAACAAAAAAAAAAAAAACTAACTTCTCTGATATTTCTTTTGCTGAGACCCCAAAGGACTTTGCAAATGTCATAGTACATAAGCGACGAGGTTCTATACCTTCATTTCATTCCTTTACGCACTTTATTAACTTACTTCGCTAAGTAAGTTAATAAAGTGCGTAAAGGAATGAAATGAAGGTATAGAACCTCGTCTTATGTACTATGAAAAAAAAACTAACTCCAGGTATTATTATTTATATCAAAACTTCAAGTGCGAGAACTTCTAAAAACAAAGCCAGTTCAAAAAAAAAACGAACATCTTCTGCTCTTTCTGAGAAGGAATTCAACAATCTGGTATCATGGATATTCTCTTACGAAGAACCTAATTAAACTTGTATCAGCGGTCCAACAAACTATTTCTTACATATAAACATATTTATCTGCTTTAATATCGAATATAATGATTGTCTTTTTTAGTCGCAGCTCCTCAATTTATAATAATCAGTTCATTTGACGGACTGTCGTGTACTGCACAGCTTATTATCGACCATTCAACAAGAAATGCCAGAGAGAAAAAGTTAATAAAGTAAGTTGAATCAGAAAAATAAGTTATTTGTAGCATCGGACGGTATGTTAATGCAATATTGATTTGCATATTTCAGATCTTACGAAATACGTATCAACAAACTTGGAAATTCCCCATCGTGGATCATGATATCTGATCTTGTTTCTAATTTCACGATTGGTGATGGTAAGTACTACAATGGTCACTACAACGTACCGTTAGAGCCTGGGACCACGTACAATGTCGATGTAAGGGCAGTAACAAGGGCACAGAATGGGGTGAGTATTAAATAGAGAAAATAGTGCTGTAATGTGTTGACACTAATAAAGCAGATTGTTGTTTACAATTCAGGGAGATGGTTACGGTGCAACGGCCAATGGTAGTTTTACCTGTAACATGCAAGGTAAGATCTAGCAAATGACAAGACATTAACATATATTTGGAATAGCTTACCACTTGAACTGCGGCAAGCTCAAACTCTCAATGGTTTTCGTTCTGGTTGAAGTCAATTTCTCACTTGATATTTTTTCTTGCGAATAGTTTTCGATTATTAAACATTTGACTCACTATCTCGCATCTGATTGGCTGAGAGCATACATTCTCGATAACATGTGAACTTGACAGGATACATCTATTATCTGCTGCAGATAATAGTTTTGTCCTGTCAAGTTCATTCAAAATGAAATTTTATTTTCATTCACTTCACTGTCGTTAAATCTCATTTAACTTAACGGATTATACTTGTGTTCTCACTTATATAACATAGACATCGGTCTTGATGTAACTTGTTGTCTGTTTGTTGTTGGGTTTTCTTATATAGGGAGCGGCACTGTTGTTTCTTATGTGATGTAATGTCCAATGGAAGACAGATGCGATCCCAATGAAGCAGCGTATGACAGTTGGGGATAAGCAATCCTTTACGCACGTTTTTGAATGTATTCAATTTGGTCAGATAATTAAAGTTTGACTGAGTCTGGTCTGATAAAGGCACAGTAAACTGTGATAAGGTCATCGCCGGTAGGAGCACCAGATATTTTCAGAACTCGAAGGGCATATAGCTTCTTGCTTGCTGTGTTGGATTCTTCTATGAGTTTTCTCTGAAGATATTGTTCTCTTTTCTTTTGTAACACTTTCGACTACTTTGTTATTATTACGCAAATCTCTCTTGGGTGGTAGAGTTTCTTTCTTTATTCGGTACTACTTATATTCCCAAGATTTGGTCAACTGAAATACGTGTACAAATTATTAGGTCTTATTACATGATTACAAAATACTGTACTAGAGGATAATTATTATGTTATTCTGATACGGTCTACAATAAATGAAATAGGTAAACTTACCAACGTTAGCCGGTATTCCAATGTACAATACAATACTTCTAAACTTTACACGTAGATTCCCGAGGATACATGTACGGTGTCGGTATACTTACTCACATGAGTTCACTGAAGCGGGGGGGTGTGTCGAGCTCCTATTACGAACTCTTTCTAATCTAATCATCTGTCAATCACAGTACATAAACATATTGTCCTCCGTAACATGGCTCCCTTAAATTGTAAACAATTTATAAACAAGTTAATTCGTTAACTCCAAAATTACAAAAAATGTTCTTAAAGTTCATGATAATCAGTGTCATAATTCAAATTTAACTCTAGCTAACAAATGGTGACTTGACTTGTATGTCTTTAGTCTTGAGATGCGGCTGTCGCGGTTAAGTTCTTGGTAGAACGTAATCTTGCTTTAAGAGGTGAAGGCTCCTCGACGGGGGTACCCGGTCTTACTTCTTCTGTGGGGAGCAGCAATACTAACTTCTGTATTGGTCTCTCCAATTTGGACAGGGGCTCTGATCTCTTTCCGGTGGAGGGTAGGGTGGGGTTGCCAACAAGAAGTTTCACCTTACGTACTAGGCCGTCGTCTTCTTTGATAGTCTCGATAACACGGGCCAATTTCCATTGGTTGCGTTGGGCATTATCGTCCTTGATAATGACGATGTCGTCAACTTCTAAGTTGCGTCTTGGGCGCGTCCACTTCTGCTGCCGTTCCTGTAGCGTGTGGAGGTACTCTTTTCTCCAGCGACACCAGAACTCGTTAGTTAAGTGCTGCACCCGTCTCCACCATTTCTTTGCATACCTGTCTGCTGTCTGAAAAACTCCTGGTGGTGGTAACACCACCTTCGTCTTCATGGTATGAAAGTGATTCGGAGTGAGGGCCTGTAAGAAGTCTGGCGATGTGAAGATGTTCTCTGCGGTCAAGGGACGACTGTTCACTACCGCTTCAGCTTCGCACAAGAAGGTCCGGAAGGCTTCGTCGTTGAGTTGCACGCCATTCTTCTGAAGTATGGCCGAGAGAACACTCCGGACAGTTCGGATTTGTCGCTCCCAGACCACGCCCATGTGGCTGGCAGATGGGACGTTCAACTTAAATTCGATCCAGTCACAATTAGATTTCAGCATCTCTGCTTTCACTCTATCGCGGTCCATCTCGGAAAGTGCATCTCTGAGTTCTCGCTTGGCGCCTACGAGATTAGTACCTTGATCACTGCGAAGCAGCCGAACGGGTCCTCGTCTGCATATGAAGCGGCGAAGGGCGTTGACATACGAGTCCGTCTCTAAAGTGTTGGCCACTTCTAGGTGCACTGCTCTTGAGGATAGGCACGTGAAAAGGACGCCGTATCTCTTCAGCTCCTTGCGTCCCTCTTTCACGTACCATGGTCCAAAGTAGTCTACGCCACAGTATGTAAATGGTGGTGCAGGTTGTAACCTGTCTTCAGGCAGGTCTGCCATCTTTTGTTCTTGCACTGATGCTCTCAGTTTCTTGGAAGTTGTGCAGTTCTGGATCAGTTTGGAGATGATTCCACTACATCCGACTATCCAATAGCCAGAGGAGCGGACTTCGTTGAGAGTAAAGCCTCTTCCTTGATGCTTCGTTGCCTCATGAAGGTCTTTATTCACTAGTCGTGGAATATGTCCCTCTTTCGGTAATATGACTGGGTGTTTGACCTCGTCGGAAATACTCGCTTGTCGGATTCTTCCTCCAACCCACAGGATTCCTTGCTCGTTTAGGAAGGGTCGAGACGATAGAGGGGACTCGATTTCTTGACTGCCTTCTGTTGACTCTTCAGATCTTTAATCTCGTCAAGGAATGCTTCTCTTTGGACTACCTTGATGATACTTTGTTCTGCTTTCTTTAGCTCTTCGACTGTTACTGATTCATGTGCTGGCTCGGCGTCCTTGGATGGGGGGGCTCTCTTCTTCTGCACTCTGTTCTTTAAAATCTGTAAGTATCTGATGCAGATCGCCAAGGCTCTTTTGGCACGGAACCAGTCTGAGAAATACTCCAGTCTCTGAGGCAAGGTAGCTGGCTGCTCTTTCACAGCAGTAGTGAAGGCAGCAGCCTTCTTCACTTCCTTGTCGTCTGTCGAAAGTCTTATTGGTTCTTCACTTTCGTTAGGGCTGTTCCAGGTGCTGTGATGTTCCCAGAGAAATGCTGGCCCTCTTAACCATCTTGAGCTCTGGAGAAGAGTCTTCGGGCCTAGACCCCGAGATGCGTCATCAGCAGGATTATTCTCGCTTTCAACGTACTTCCATGCATGGCTCCGGTTTGGTGCGGTCTCTTATCTGTTGTACGCGATTCGCGACGTATGTATGGAAGCGTCGCGCGTCGTTGTTTAGGTATGTTAGCACGACCTGGCTGTCGGTCCAAAACACCTCGTCTAGTTCCTTGTACTCGAGCTCTCGGCTGATTATGTCGCTAACTCTCACGGATACTAGGGCTGCCGTCAACTCCAACCTCGGAATAGTGATGGGCTTCAGAGGAGTCACGCGTGCATTTCCTTGCACCAACGAGCAGTGGATGCGATCGTTGACATCTACAAGGCGAAGGTAGCTACACTGGCCATACCCTTCTAGACTGACGTCGGAGAAGTGGTGCAATTCGGTTGTCTTCAGGTCTTGCATTTCTTCAGGTCGAAAGCACCGTGGCATTTCTACCTGTTCTAAGAGGGGTAGTTCACTACGCCATATCTCCCAATATGCTCGCAGCGAGTCCGATGCCTTCTTTGCAGAGAAGCTGTAGAACTTGCTTCCCGCGGAGCAGGAAAGGAGCGGCTAGGCCTAGTGGATCGTAGATCGAACTGACGGTGGACAGAATTCCACGCCTTGTCAGTGGTTTGTCTTTCATCGTTATTCTGAACTTGAACGAGTCACTCTCGATACACCACTCTACACCAAGTACTCTTTCTGGAGGTAATAACTCGTGGTCCAAGTCTAGATTCTTGATGCCTTTGGCTCGGTCCTCTACTGCATTTGACTCAATCACTTCCTTGCGGTTAGACGTAAACTTGTGTAGTCTGAATCCGCCTCTTTTGCACATTTCGATGCCTTTCTCAATCAGTGATATGGCATTAGGGACGGTCTTTACAGATTTCAGTCCATCGTCAACATAGAAGTTCTTTTTTATGAAATCTGCCGCTTCTATGCCTAACTCGTCTGCGTTGTCATCAGCTGCGGTTCTGAGACCTAGGTTGGCGCAGAATTCTATATTCCCTTGGACTCTTGGTGGTGTCTCCGTGGTCCCACCAGAGAAAGCGTAAGAGGTCTCGGTGATCTTCGTTTACTCTCACTTGGTGAAACATGCCCTCTATGTCACATGCAAAGACAATAGGCTCTTGTCGGAAGCGACACAGGACACCAATGAGAGTGTTCGTTAAGTCGGGACCTTGCAACAGGTGTCGATTCAAAGAGTGTCCTTGATATTCTGCAGAGCAGTCGAAGACGACTCGTATCTTTCCTGGCTTTTTGGGATGATATACCCCGTGGTGGGGTATATACCACGCTTTGTCACATTTCTCTGAAGCTTCCTCTGCGTAACCCTTCTCTAGCATATCATCGATGAAGGCTATGTAGTCTTTCTTGTACTGGGGGTTTCTTTCGAAGCGGTTCTTCAGTTGACTCAGTCGCTTCTCGACCATTGGTCTGTTGCTAGGCAGGTTAAGCTGTTCTTGTCGTAGTGGTAGGGGAATCTCGTAGTGATTGTCGTCGGTTTGGTGAATTCCTTCAGTCGTTATCTTCATGAACTTGATGTCATACTGTGAAAGTGGCTTGTCTGGGAATTGTGTCTCAGAGAAGTCCCGTTCGAACATCTTCACAACAGAAAGGGGTGTTATGACTTCCTTATGGGTTGTAGGTTGTGTAAACCACACTGCATTTTCTTTGCTGTCTATCGTAGCTCCTCTAGTTGTGATCTTGTGGCATCTAGCTAGTTCCATAGAATCAGAAACACACTCGTTAATTACAGCTCCTACTATACCCCATCCTAGAACAGCATTTCCGGGTACGACTTCTCTCGGTTTGATGGCGCGAACACAATTGCTTCCTATCAGGATTCCTATTCTGCGTTTTTCTTCGTATGGTGGAATCTTCATTGCGATAGGTTCCAGGTGCTTCCATGTCTGAGTAACTTCTGGTCTCGGAATTTGATCGCGTCTAGCAGAAATCTGCTCTCTGGTATATACTCTGGGAAGAGGTATTTTACTTCTCCGTCGGGACGAGAAACCACTAAGCCCTTGATCTTCTGAGTTTTCACGTTTTCCACTGAGTGCATTGTACCAAGCTCAAGAATGATCTCAGGGCCAGATAGACCAAGGTTGTTGCATATCTCGTTGGTGATAAACAGGTGTCACTCTGATCGTCTAGTACTGCGTAGACTTGCACCTTGCAATCGGGTTTATCTTGATGGTATAGACTTACAGGAACTATCATTGAGCTTGTAGTGCCGTTACAATCATTAAGTTGACAACTCATACAGCTGTTGGTCGCTCGAGCAGTTACTTCATGCCTTTCCTTCGCTTGCGTCTCATCAGGAGTGTTGTAATGAAGTGCAGTTGCATGATACTTCTTACACTTTCAATTCCACATTCTGTTTTCTCTCTGCAACGTCTTGCCATGTGACCTTTCTGCAGGCATGCAAAGCAGATACCCTTTGACTTGCAGACCTCGACTCTTTCCCTTGGTGTTGTCTTCAAGAAACCTGAACATGATCAATCTTGTGAGGATAGTTACACAGAGGACAATCCCGATCGATCGTTCGTAGCTTTCTTGTCACTTGCGGCGTCGTTAGTGCTGGTAGTGCTGAGGGTTGTTCCTCTTTGTTGACGTCTACTTTCTAGTGGCTGTTTCGTGACGTTCCGTCTGCCGTAGTTACTCGACCCTTTGTCTTTCTCCATTTCTCTTCTTGTGGCAGTTAACGACTCGAGAGAAAACACTGGATGGGTGGCGTCCGATGCAGCTGTCTGAATGAATTACACCAGGTCATCAAAGGTGTACTCGCCTTTCTTATCTTCGATTCTCTTGGCGCATTCTCTCCACTTATTACAATAGTAGTTGGGAAGTCTTGTGGCAAGCTGGCGCATGAACGATAGACTGTTCAACTCTTTAAGGTAACCTACTGTTTTCATGGACTCTTGGGCCATCGCGAGGAAGTCACTCAGCTGTAGGACTTCAGCTCCCGTCACACAGGCTGGCCAATCAGATAGTTTCTTTCTGTAGGCTTCGTAAATAATGAAGGGATTGCCATAACGTTCCTTTAGAATCTTCCTTGCTCGTCTGTAAGCATCTTCCGTTCTTAGGCCAAGAAGACCGTTGATAGTTTGTTGTGCTGCTTCACCGGTGTATTGACGAGGTAGTACAGTTTATGGCTAGGATTGCCGTCTTCTTCTATCAAAGCTTCGAAGGCGCTCTCCCACTTGGGATACTCTAAGATGTCACCTTCAAAGATGGGTGGTTTTGGCGCTGGTAATGTAAGGCGCTTCAGTAGTTGGACCTGTTGTCTCTGTATTTCCGCGTTCTCTCTTTGAATGGACTGGAACTGTAAGGACATATCCAACTGACTCTGCTGCGGTGACGTTGGGAAGGGATACGATGCTGGAGTGTATGCTAGACGTGTAGAACTGCATGCCCCCTGTTTTCGATACGAAAGATGGAGTGTTCACATCGAGGTGGGGTTGGGAGGGATGACCTGCTTAAATTCGATCTAGTTGGTTCACCAGAGTCAGTTAGCGGACTGTTAACGTTGTTTCCAGCTGGTTCTCTTTTAAGCTGCGTATTCTGTAGTGCTTTTCCTGTCTCATCGGGTTTCTGTAGTGTTGGGCTTCCTGTGTACAGCTCATCTCCCTTTGGGTGATCTCTTGATGTGACAGGATCAGCAGCGGATTGTTGAGTTAATACGGTATTTCCTGTTGGTAGTTGCGTGACTGCATCGATCGTCTCTGCTGCGGTTAACTCACATTGCAGCTCCTATTGTTCACATTCGCGCTCGATCTCTCTCTGTTGGCGATCCAGGTTCTCTTTTCGTCTATCAAGCTCCTGTCGTTTTTTGAGGCCTTTCATTTCCTCTCTAAGCGTCACGGCATCGACTATCATGCGTTTGGATGATCTTGAAGCACTTGAAATCGTAGGAGATTTTGTTGAACGGCTACTTCGTGACGATGATTTTCTCGAAAGAAGTGTCGTTCTTTCGATTTCCAGATCTTTTTTAGTTTGGTTTTCACGTCTGCTAAGCATTCTATCGCTGAGTCGCCCGTTTTGAACTGGTTTTCGTCACTCTCGCTGTCATCACCAACCTTAATTAAAAGGTCAGTAACATCATCTTGTAATTTGTTAGTACGACCCATATCAAATTCTATCGCATCTTTGAATGCAATTAGCTTTGCAATATCTAAAGGGAGTCTGAGAGATTCATAGATATTCTTTATTCTCGTCTTTAAAGAATGTGCTGCTTTGTTTCTCTTTTTCCGTGCAACGTCTAAGTCCATTTCTAGACCCTTTTGCGAGCGCTTTTTAATACGACATTCCATTCGTTCTTCGAATTCCATTGAAGCGTCGCTATCTCGTTTCTGGTCAATTTGCTGGTCAACAAACAGTTCATTTCCATCACAAGTTTCATTAATATCGCCAGTTTCCAAATCTCTAATAGTCTCTTGTTCCAGATATTCTGAAGTCATGTTCTATTCCATAAGAGCAGGAATCACGCGCGGGCGATCACGTACTAAAGTAATATAGCTTTAAATATCCGCACGTACCTTTCGTTGTTGACTGTGCGGGATTCTTCTATGAGTTTTCTCTGAAGATATTGTTCTCTTTTCTTTTGTAACACTTTCGACTACTTTGTTATTATTACGCAAATCTCTCTTGGGTGGTAGAGTTTCTTTCTTTATTCGGTACTACTTATATTCCCAAGATTTGGTCAACTGAAATACGTGTACAAATTATTAGGTCTTATTACATGATTACAAAATACTGTACTAGAGGATAATTATTATGTTATTCTGATACGGTCTACAATAAATGAAATAGGTAAACTTACCAACGTTAGCCGGTATTCCGATGTACAATACAATACTTCTAAACTTTACACGTATAGATTCCCGAGGATACATGTACGGTGTCGGTATACTTACTCACATGAGTTCACTGAAACGAGGGGGTGTGTCGAGCTCCTATTACGAACTCTTACTAATCTAATCATCTGTCAATCACAGTACATAAACATATTGTCCTCCGTAACACTTGCATTAGTACAAATGTTGGTAGCATGATTATTCCAAGTAAGGTTCGATGACAAGCATGGTTAGTCCCAATCGTTTAAAGTTTTGGACGACTTCAATGTCGAAGCAAGAAGAAAGATTGTCGAATAACAGAGGGTCTTTAAGGAAGGACACATATAATTACCTGGTTTTCTTGACATTCAGATGTAAATTAATGCGTTCTGTCCATTCGTTAATAGTGTCAATGTTGGATTGAAGCAGCGAGGTATGATAGGATCTTGAGACAACTTCATGAACAGAACAGTCCCTTACAAGGAATTACACTATGCCAATTCTCTTGTTCTCTCCTTTTGTTTGAAAACCATATTTTTTGCAGTTGTGTGTGTTGAGCTTCATATTCAACTTGATGTTATGGATGTTGCATACGGTACAACACCATATCCTCTGACTGACGGACTGTGGTCTGTGATGTGATTATACTTGATGAATTAATTTCTTGGGATATCTGTGTTAGAACACCATATCCTTTGACTGATGACTGTGGTATTTGATGTGATTATACTTGATGGATTTCTTGGGATATCCGTGGTAGAACACCATATCCCTTGACTGATGACTGTGGTCGATTTGATGTGATTATACTTGATGGATTTCTTGGGATTTCCATGATAGAACACCATATCCCTTGACTGATGACTCTGGTCTGTGATGTGATTATACTTGATGAATTAATTTCTTGGGATATCCGTGTTAGAACACCATATCCCTTGACTGATGACTGTGGTATTTGATGTGATTATACTTGATGGATTTCTTGGGATTTCCATGATAGAACACCATATCCCTTGACTGATGACTCTGGTCTGTGATGTGATTGTACTTGATGAATTAATTTCTTGGGATATCCGTGGGTAGAACACCATATCCCACCCTTGACTGATGACTGTGGTATTTGATGTGATTATACTTGATGGATTTCTTGGGATTTCCCATGCTCGAAAACCATATCCCTTGACTGATGACTCTGGTCTGTGATGTGATTATACTTGATGAATTAATTTCTTGGGATATCCGTGTTAGAACACCATATCCCATGACTGATGACTATGCCTTTGATGTGATTATACTTGATGGATTTCTTGGGATATCCTTGGTAGAACACCATATCCCTTGACTGATGACGGTGGTCTTTGATGTAATTATACTTGATGATTTTATTGGGAGATAAGTTTAAGGAAAGGGACTTTATTTGAGTATTCGCTGTTTTATATTTTTATGCTCTCATATAAAGTATGATGACTAGTTGCTTTTCTTATTTTAGTCGCAGCTCCTCAATTTATAATAATCAGTTCATTTGACGGACTGTCGTGTACTGCACAGCTTATTATCGACCATTCAACAAGAAATGCCAGAGAGAAAAAGTTAATAAAGTAAGTTGAATCAGAAAAAGAAGTTGTGTAGCGTGCTATGTTAATGCAATATTGATTTGCGTATTTCAGATCTTACCAAATACGTATCAACAAACTTGGAAATTCCCCCTCGTGGATCATGATATCTGATCTTGTTTCTAATTTCACGATTGGTGATGGTAAGTACTACAATGGTCACTACAACGTACCGTTAGAGCCTGAAACTACGTACAATGTTTCTGTGAGGTCAGTAACAAGGGCACAGAATGGGGTGAGTATTAAATAGAGAAAATAATCCTGTAATGTGTTGACACAAATGAAACAGATTGTTGTTTACAATTCAGGGAGATGGTTACGGGGCAACGGCCAATGGTAGCTTTACCTGTAACATGCCAGGTAAGAAAATTAAGATTGTTAATTGTTATCACCATCATATTCGTGACCGTTATATCATGATACTTGACCAACTATCATAATCATCAACCTCATCTTCATCATACTTTTCTAATTGTTTTTATGGTTATGATTATTGCTGCCATGTTAACGTTTGTTATCATTACAATTCATTCATTAATGTATGTATCTAACGTTTACTCTGATTGGTTGAAAGTTAATTCGGCATCCGTGCGTTTGCTATCATTATTGTATCATTCTTACGTGCACTATGATTGGTTGGAATCGGTGTTTCGCTCAGTATACAGTTCGTTGACGTCACATCCGCATCCATTCGAAATATCGGCTTTTCGTCCGCAAGTGTCCATGTCGACAATTTGAGATTTCTTAACTGAACTGAATTGAAGTTCATTGTACGTAAGGTCGTTATTAAATACTTATTACATATTGTCTCTTGTTTTGCACGATTGATTGCGAAATGCTAATTGATAACATGCACTGAATAACACTGGTTCTCGTCTCATCCTGCGTGTTTAACTGAAAACTAAACAAGCACGTGTGAAGACGTTTGTGTTACTTATTGATGACAATTATTATCATGATTCTTAATATGATCATAATTGTAATGGTTCTCAATAAAAACTAATATTGATGGTTTTATTGGTGTTTACAAATACATTTATGCTTTGTAAACATCTGACATTTCCTTGCTTTAATTGACCGGTATAGAGTTACTTGTGCAAACAAGTGACTTTAGCCAGTCATAGAATAATAGTGGACTTTCTCTTTACAACAATAAATAAAGAGAACAGACACTAGTTATTCATCTATTCTTTACCATGTACGAATGAGCTACAGAATATCAACATGTTTTGAAAAACTGTCGCTTTGATTTAATATTTATAAGTCTCAAACAATTGAGTGATTTATTATTATAGCTGAATTGTGTTATTGTAACAAATGTTATTGTCACTGTCACTGTCACTGTCACTGTCACTGTCACTGTCACTGTCACTGTCACTGATGTGGTTTTATTTATTTCTTACAGGGTTTGAGTCAAAGTATGGTGCACTGAATGACATCGACTTGACAGCTAAACTGATTTTGAATATTTTATTTTGCAGCGATTTATATGAATATCATTGTTCGTTGACTGAAATATATGTATCGATATTTAATATACTTTCCCACTTTCTCTCAAAGTACATTACGTCCTGGCGAATAACAAGATAGACTGATTATTCGATCACTTTATATCACCGTCGATGAATACACCAAGACTGATGGCAACAAGCCAGGTAACACAAAGGTAATGTAAACACTTAATAGACAATTCAAGAAATCGTGTTTCTATCTTTAGTTTTGTTAGTAAAACTCCAAACATGTCATGCATCCTTTAGTTTCCTTTGTCCGCGCGTATTGAACATTTAACTGAGTTTATCGTCTGCGTCTGCGTCTGCGTCTGCGTCTGCGTCTGCGTCTGCGTCTGCGTCTGCGTCTGCGTCTGCGTCTGCGTCTGCGTCTGCGTCTGCGTCTGCGTCTGCGTCTGCGTCTGCGCTATATATAATTTTTAAGGATATCACTATTTTGTTTACAGAAATTGTTTGATGCTACATATTGGCTTGTTCATCGTGCCAGCCGTTGATCCAACAGATGAGATAGAAATGAATGAAAGAATGTCTGAAATACTAACCAATATACGTTTTCAAAACGCAATATGCTAATGTTTCTTCAATATATAAAGTGTTCTGTGTACAAAGTAGTGTGAGTAAATGTATAGTGACTATTCTTGTCAGCTTTGGACTGCAGCTTGTATGTAATTTATAAGGTGTTATTGTAAACCTTAAAACCCCAAAGGTTACGTCATAGCATGGTCGGGGGTACACGTTCCCCGTTTTTACCATTCGTTGGGTTTTGGGGTTTTCGTGTCCGGCTATGATGTCTAGGAGGTCGGTTTTGATATGAACTCAAATAAAGTTTTAAAATATATATTTTGCACATTACTAGCTCAGATATATATGAGGTCTGTTTTCTCAAAAGGGGTCTTGCTGACTAATTTCCATTTTGTAATAACAGTTCTCACACATATAATATAATATACATGAACACAGCAGTTGAAATCATCTAGCTAGAGTACTTTCAATATGGCGGAGCTGTCCATCCAAACAATCCGTAGATGCTTTGCGGGTTGTTTTATTTAAGTACCGGGGATATCCATATTAACTCCTTTTTTTAAAGGTATATTATGCATTTCAGTGTGCAGTACGGCTGCCTACATCTCGTCAAAATACGGCACGACTCCAGCTGTACTGCACACGAAAATGTATAATAAGTTGTATATCTAGTAGATAATTTGATCTATGCTTGCTCTATTTACGCTATGCGCTCTTTGAACGGGTGGATCTATCAGTAGAATCAATTCCTGAATTATTGTGTCTGTTGAATATCGTTTAAATGTTATTACTCAAAAGAAAGCAACGTTAAATATTAAAATTATTTAAAAAAAGTCATAAAATCATTTATAATTACATTATTTAACTGGAGCTGGGGTTCAGAGAATGAGAAGAGGTGCAATCTTATTAATATGCGTTTTTACATACACCTAATTTCAAAAACGTCCAAATGGTGGCGGCTAAATGGGATGCCTCAAAAGGACCTACGAGTGTCAAACAATAGAACGGATCTATTGTATTACTGCATCGTTCTATTGTTTTATATTAATGAGATCCTTTAATTTTGAGGCATCCCATTTAGCCGTCACCTGTCCAAATAGCCAAATACAAATTCATTCAAAAAGAAAAAAGAAACAGTTCAGCTTGAGTGCACTTCTTTTGTCTTTTAATGAAATCCTATTTGGCTTTTTTGATTATTATTGGACAACGTTTTTGAAATTAGGTGTATATTTTTTTACAAAAAAGAAGAAATATGTAAACAATTGCAAACAAGAAAACAAAGAAACAAGAACAAAACAAGGATAAAAAACAAAAAAATAAAGAATGAATAATAATAATAATCAAATAATAAAAAAAAAAAAATAATATATAATAATAATAATATATAATATAAATAAATAATAAATAATAATAAAATAAAATTAATATGTGTCACGGCTGGGACTCGAACCCTAAACCCCCAGGTTTAAAAGAGATGAATGCCGGTAATTTTTTCCAAAAAGGGCCCATACTCCCAGACATTTTGCTGAGTCACCGTATGTTACGCATATATGGTAAAGATTTCAGCTTAGTAGTCAAAGAGGATCGAGGGAACAGTCGGATCCTAGGCCCACTAATTAACTGTCCCGCACCACTAGGCTATCGTGTACGCTTATTGATTTGGAGGACAAAATAACCTAGTGTATCCTGCGAATGGACTGTCTATTGTTGTGCAAATTAGTATGGTCCCGTAGCTCAAACTGAAACACAGCGCGTTAAGCCGAATCAAGGAGAAATTGTCGTGTAAACGACAACAAGGAAAATGTGGCAATGAATATTAATGAGTTCAGTTCCCAGTCTTTTCGTACGCTCATTTTTATTACAGACGCCATTTTGTTTTTGCTCAACAGGAGACTGGAATCATATTTTTAAATTTTGTTCCTCCGCTGATTGAAAGGCATTGCGGGCACAACCGAAACTACTTGTTTATCATCTACACGAGCAAGGAAACCTTGTCATCAATAGAAAATTGTCAAAGAAAACTTGTTGACTGGCCTCTATACGATCAATGAATCTTGTCAAAGATACTTGTCAAGGAAAACTTGCTCGTGTAGATTCAGCCTTAAAAGCACATGGCCCGGGATCGATTCTTCGCTGTACCGATATTGTTTTCCTTCTTAATTCCGCTTAATAGAGTGTGTCCGTTGAATACAGATTCGGCGTTTTACAGTAAATATGTGATGAAAATTTCAGAACCCAAGCTGGTGTTCGCTTAATAGAGATGTCCGTTGATTACAGATTCGGCGTTTTACAGTAAATATATGATGAAAATTTCAGAACCCAAGCTGGTGTTCGCTTAATAGAGATGCCGTTGATTACAGGTTCGGCGTTTTACAGTAAATATATGATGAAAATTTCAGAACCCAAGCTGGTGTTCGCTTAATAGAGGGTGTCCGTTGTGTTCGCTAGAGGGTGTTCGCTTAATAGAGGGTATGGTTCGCTTAATAGAGGGTGTCCGTTGAATACGGGTTTCACTGTAGTTTGAATATGCTTTAAATATTGAACGAAAAACAATTTCGCATCTTGAATAAATGCAAAAACAAATTTGACTGCCTCATATCATGCTGCTCATAAAAGAACTTGGGAATTGTTTTTGTTTCGATAGAAAAACCACCAGGAAAGGTGCAGAGAAGAAAACATGTAATTTAGTTTTAAATTTTAAATTTTACACTGAAAATATGCTTGGCTCGCTGTAAGTTTGAAGACAACCATATGAACTTTAAGTCCTAAATAATTTTTTTCAAACAAAAGTCTACTCTTTCCGAAAATCGAATTTATTCAAAAAGCGTACTAACGTTGTTATGGTGCTAGGATGATTCCCACCATGATGAAATATAGATCATGGAAACTTTGATATATCTAGACTAGCTTGGCATAACAATTGATTTCAAATTATATTAAGGATTTCCTTAATTGTATGTAGGCATGTAGTTAAATCAATTGTAGTGGCTTCATCTGCATTAAATTCATATTTAATGAACCGAGCTTTCGGCCATCCATATTCCATGGATATAGCGCTTTCTGTTAGCTACGTAGGAAATGTGTACTTTATTTCATAACCCTGAAGATGGCCGCGATGGCCGAAAGCTCGGTTCATTAAACAAATTTAATGCAGATGAACCACTACAATTGATTTGATTTTACATTTACATTAGTTTGTCAGCAGCAACGTATTTTACGATCAAACATGGGAAGTGACGTTCAAGAGTCAGATCTTTTAAAACACCTTTCGCGAGACTGAATATTTTTTTACATATTTTATATGTTGTGAAGTGATTCAGGACTAGTTTCACCTACGCTGCATGGTATCGAGACACCGATAGATCGCACGAACTAACGTTAAAGTTCTTGAGCATTGAGGACGGAATGGACAACGACGACGTCAGAGAAACAATAGCGCTAATTTATACAACATTCAATAACTTTTTGTTGGAATGTTTGAAATGAGCTCGATTTGGTCTTAACTTTAGGCGTTCTGTGCTAAACGTACTACAACGTAAAATGCCTATGTTTGACGTTGCAAAGAGAACGAGAACGTCAGTTCGTTATTTGTGCAGATAGTTGTTTTCAACTACCGGACCACAAAAAGACGATGTCATTCATAAACAACAAAACACTTTATTCGAATTTCGTCGTCCTGAGATGAATATAAAGATGTACCTGTACCATGGTAACCACGGTAAAGTTATTACAAACAACTATGGTTGTGTTTCAGTATTTTAATGTTATCTACTTATGAATTGAATTGAGGGGAAGTCGAAGTGCTACGTTATGTTGGTTTGTTTTTGTTTTGATCATTGTTTGTTGATGTACAGTTTGTGTGACTCATAGCTATCTCTAATTGTATATTTTGAAGTGTTTTTGGTTATCATTTACAAACTGTGATCAAACCATTATCCGCTCATCTTGGCACGGATTACCTACGTATATATTGTACAGTTTTGTACACTGTGACAGTTGACTTCAACTGCTCTTGCTTAGTCGTGGGAACCGTCAAGTCCGTCATTGTGTAGCGGATAAGTGGCATGACGTTGCAGCGGCATTGCGTCTCCGATAACCATGCCATGACAATAGCGTGTCGCGAGCTGAAATAAACACCTATTGTGAACGGTCAATAATGTTGTTTAAACACCTCTTTTACTGTTGTACTTCAGAGTTGACTCCATGATGACAGCCAATCGTGATAGCCTGTTCCCACGGTGCGGATCTACTCCAAACAATAGGTTTGTATATTCAAGATAATGAGCGTATTATATCAGATCTCATTTAGCAAATTGCTCAGAACATTACAATTTACAAAGTCAAGCATCTGGACCAATCAGCAGTGGATATGCGTACGCCTTCTCAATAGACAAGTTTGTTTGTATTGGACCTGCAGAAATTTTCCCACGCTCAGAACGTCCACCAGTCGTACTTTGTGCAGGTCGGTAATTGTCAGTCAAAATGGATGCGGTCAACAGCAGTGACGATAAAGTGAAAAAGGTATGCTGATGAGATGATGTGGTTGTTTAAATTTCTCTCATACAAAACATAAAATTGTTTCTCTTTTCAGTCCAAGCCAATCATGGAGAAGAGAAGAAGAGCACGAATCAACGAAAGCCTCAGCGAGCTCAAAAAATTGATCCTTGAAGCCACCAAAAAAGACGTATGGACACAGAATATAAGATGATCGTTTAGACATGTGATTTCTCTGTTCTTGTCATGCATCGTGTACTTATATTTTCTTCTTCTTCAATGTACCAGACTTCATGCTACTCGAAACTGGAAAAGGCAGATATCCTAGATATGATTGTGAGACACTTGCGTACACTCAAAACTCAGCGAAATACATGTAAGTACTACCACTGAGTCACTTTAACGTTATCATACCAAGAGCCGCCGGCTTTCACTGAAAACTAATATCGAACACTGGATTTCGGCACGAGTTGTTGTGGCTGAGAAGGCTCATCCATGAACTTTGAAGTAGTTAATTAATTACACAAATTATTTCTAATTTGGAAAAGTATACTATATCATGTGTAGTATAGTCGGTGTTCCCTAGTAACATATCTAGTTCAATGAGTCAAGGACTCAGTACGTTGAACGGCTCCTCACCAAACTACTTCAAGCAGGAGCAGTCTTTGAGCTCTTTTATGAAAGCGATTTGTAAACATTTTATTGAAAGGATTTGGAGCATGTATTTCAGTTTCATCTTTTATTCATTTTATGATTATTTTTGCTTTCGTTTAATATTGTTTTATTGTAGATTTCTGAGTGCATTTGCACTATATCTGGTAAATTACTGAAAACTGCAGCTAGCACTGGCTGAGCTGAGCTAAAAATGTATTCAGAACTGAATTTCTGAGAACAAACATTTGCTCTATTTCTGGTAAATTGCTGAAAACTGCAACTGGAAAATAAATGAGCTGAGCTGAGCTGAAAATGTATATTCAGAACTGAATGTCTGAGAACAAAGATTTGCTCTATTTCTGGCAAATTGCTGGAAACCAACCGGACTGCCGCTCAGAATGTGTCTGCAGATATTTTCTAAAAAGCTGCATGATAAAGTTACGTTAATTGAAGGAGGTCATCAAACCTTTTTCTATATTTGCAAATAATCTATTGCAACGGGATTTCTATAGAGGTTCGATGAAAGGCCTCTTGCATGGACGTTTAGTTGTTTTACTATTAAGTTGATTGTTTGGTGGGATTAAGTATTAATTATTTTGTTTTTGTTTCCCGTATAATGACTGCACTCTATAGTTACCAGGGTCAATGTTAGGTGACGTCACACTCAGGTTGATTATTATTAGTAGGACTGTTTTGTAATCATTTTTATGTATGTTTTCTTCAGCTGCTAGTACTACAGACACTTCATTCACGGCTCACTATCGAGCAGGCTTCATCGAATGTACCAACGAAGTACTACGTTACCTATCAACAACGAGTACAGTCGACGTTCACATAAAGTCGATGATTCTATCACATCTTTCATCGTGTATCAAACCACAGCCGGCTACAGAACACGGCATGTCTTGGTCTACTCATCCATACTATGGCAAGACCAGCAAGGCAAAGGATGGTCCGAACATGCTTAATGCTCACTACCATGTACTCCCTGGACACTTACCAAATGGCAATATAACAGCCATATTAGTACCAAGTCAGAGCATTGGTGGCGTTCTACCTCAACAATTCATACCAGTTTATGACAGACCAACTATAGACAGTTTGCATGGACCTGTATCTACACATGACTCATTATGGAGACCGTGGTAGTTGTAATCATGTAATTACAGACCAACTATAGACAGTTTGCATGGACCTGTATCTACACATGACTCATTATGGAGACCGTGGTAGATGTAATCATGTAATTACAGACCAGACCAACTATAGACAGCTTGCATGGACCTGTATCTACACATGACTCATTATGGAGACCGTGGTAGTTGTAATCATGTAATTACAGACCAACTATAGACAGTTTGCATGGACCTATCTACACATGACTCATTATGGAGACCGTGGTAGTTGTAATCATGTAATTACAGACCAACTATAGACAGTTTGCATGGACCTGTATCTACACATGACTCATTATGGAGACCGTGGTAGATGTAATCATGTAATTACAGACCAGACCAACTATAGACAGCTTGCATGGACCTGTATCTACACATGACTCATTATGGAGACCGTGGTAGTTGTAATCATGTAATTACAGACCAACTATAGACAGTTTGCATGGACCTGTATCTACACATGACTCATTATGGAGACCGTGGTAGTTGTAATCATGTAATTACAGACCAACTATAGACAGCTTGCCAGGACCTGTATCTACACATGACTCATTATGGAGACCGTGGTAGTTCTAATCATGTAATTACAGACCAATTGCAACTATAGACAGCTTGCCTGGACCTGTATCTACACATGACTCATTATATGGAGGCCGTGGTAGTTGTAATCATGTAATTACAGACCAACTATAGACAGCTTGCCTGGACCTGTATCTACACATGACTCATTATAGAGACCGTGGTAGTTCTAATCATGTAATTACAGGCCAACTATAGACAGTTTGTCTGGACCTGTAACTACACATGACTCATTATGGAGACCGTGGTAGTTGTAATCATGTAATTACAGACCAACTATAGACAGTTTGTCTGGACCTGTATCATTAAATAGGAACCTTAAACACGTGGGCGCACTATAAAAGGGCATCGCTCCGCCCACAATTTTTTGAATAATAATAATGAGTTTGAATATGGCGGACAATGGTTGAACATGGTTGAACAACGGGGTAAAATAATTGTTTTAATAAAGTCACATTTCAACAGCAAAGTCAATGAAGAAATTGTAAATTTACGTCTAAAACAGTTATAATAGACGGACGTGTCAATATTTTTCGTATTCGGTAGTTATCTATGCGATTTTTATTCGCACCACGCGTACCGAAGAATGTTTTGAATTTCGCGCGCCACACAACAATCAACATCCGTACTTGTTATCCAGGCCTACAAATTCATGAAACGAAATCCTCTTAATTTGCCTGTAATAAGCATTTCCAAGCATAAAACTATGTTCAGTCATTTCGACATAAAGCGACAAGAGTATTGTTTTCATAGCAAAAGTTACGTTCGTCTTCGTTGTCACCATAACAAGACGAACGACATCGTTCGCCGCGAAGGCGTCTTGTTACGAGGTAAATGTGTCGAGCATTTGTACATCTCTGTATTTTTATGGTAAAGGCCGGTAAGGTTTCGAAACCTATGCTGTGAGTATATTTAATTCGCAAGTGGCATTTCCATGTCTTGGCGGGTAAATTTTAGGATATCTTACCAAAGAAACGATAAGCAGAATACTAGAGCCGTGCGACTTCAAAACGGCTAACGGTTCCAGTTCAAAGTACCATAATTTTATTTTACCAAAGTGAAAAGTGATAGTGAATTGTACAACAAAAATTATCCATGTGCGTTTTAGTACTTATTTCCACAGTTTCTTGTTCATTTGATTGATTTATAGAGCTTGCAGTTCTTGAGATCCTCTCTCTGTGACGTCTCGGTAGATTTGATTGACAGATCCAACGAACTTACCCTAGGTACCTCTCCTTTTATAGTGCGTCCTCGTGTTTAAGCTTGGTGAACGAGAAAGTTGCTCTTTCCAGCAATTCTACTTTTTTGAGCATTATTTACAGTTGGTCTAATTAGCACTTGAATACAGAACATGTAGAGTTCTTTTCATACAAGTGGGAAATTTAAGGTGCCGTAGTCTTGAATGAGTTTGATTGGATGATAATAATAATAATAATTTAATTCTTGAAAAAGCGCATTACATATAAATCTCAATGCTCTTTACAAGTGAGTAAGAAAATATAGAAAAAATTAATAAAAAAATATAAAAAAATGATTTGCATCTGCAGGCTTTTTGATTGGCACAATCGAAATCGATTTGAGGGTCACGGGGCCATAGGTTTCCCACTCGTAGGCTGACTATTCTTTTTGCTTCGTCAAACTATTTTCTACAAGTTGACGTCAGCGTTCTCTTCCACCGAGATTATTATTATAGTCCAGTCAATCTGTGGTTTAAGTTCAAACTAATTGCAATAGAATGTTTTTCACTGTTAAGATATCAAGAGAGGTGACCTAAGTAACATACTAAAAATCCCAAAAAATCCCTTCAGTGGAACATCCCGAAAATTGGATTTAAAGATATTGATGTTTCACCACAGGGTTCCCGCATCATGAAAAAACCCAGCCAAGCTGTTGTTTGAGGTCAAACAAATTGCAACATAAATAATTTTACTTTTATATGGTAGAGAGGAGTGACCTAAGTAACATATTGAAAATCCCACAAAATCCCATAGAAGAAACATCCCGAAAATTTGAATTAAATATTTCCATGCCTCACCACAGGGTTCCCGCATCATAAAAATGTAACTCCCACAAAATATATTCTTTCGAAATGATTTTCGAAGTTTTTAAGATTACAAGTGTCTGAGAATGATAAAACAAGTTTGGCGACTTTGATATTGGTCTTTTTGGGTAAAAACAAACAGGAGTTTTAGGGGGAGGGGGAGGGAATTAACTGGTAAACTCTTATAAATAACCACTAATTGGCTCTTGAAATCACTGGCTTCAGAGTGAGGAGCTAGGCTAGGACATGGGTGCTGGCGGCAGGTCAGTTATAATCGGAAGAAGCTTTCCATTAGACAGTTTCCACTCCCAAATTACCAGGGGCATAGCCAGCAATGCGCAAAGTGGGACACAAATTAAATGCTTACTAAAATTGTTTGGGATTTTTTAACTATTATTACTGTTTATATATCAGTTTATTTTCATATGAAATCAATTCGTTATTAAAGTTGTTCATTTGTCATCTCCAAAGGCTTTTATTATATGACGCACGCTTTTCGAGTCCAAATAACAGTATTTTCGAGTCCAAATACATCCCGCGTTATTACACGGTTTAGGAGCCGGTTCATTAACTGGTTCAGATGTTATGGACTCGAAAATACTGTTATTCGGGACTCGAAGAGCGTGCGTCATATAATAAAACAACTTTAATAACGAATTGATTTGCAATATTTACGGCAAAGCAAAACTTATTACGACTCCTGCACGTGAAAATTTCAATCCATTTACAGTTATATTGGGTCGAATGGGAACAAATCGGGAGGAGATTAGACGAACCAAGATGGATTCACCGGTGGATGATCAGAGGTGATCATTACAGACCCTAGTAGAGACACTAGACTAGCCAATCCAGCCTACTATCTAGGAATCTATGTAGCCGTTAAAACTCTGCTAACGTATCTAGTGTCTTCATGCACTGCGGAGCACAGTTTCGGAGTTCCATGATGCGGTTGAAGACTTCACTGCGCAGCTCCATGACAGGAGAACGACTTTCTTCACTCGCTATTTTGCACATACATGTACACAACGACAAGGATGCACATACATGTACACAACGACAAGGATGCACAGTTACAACTATCACGGTGGCAATGTAACTTTCGTAATCCCGTACGTAATATCCTAGAAGTATAACTAAACGTACGTTTTTGTTCCAAACAGTCTTATTGTTTTTTCGGGTATGCTGTTATGCGTCAGGACCGGATCAGACCGGTTTACAGCGTTTAAAATTTGTCTACTAGCTGCACTTGTCCGACTTACTGACAACTGAAACCCATGGAATCGAAATGGCACTATGGAGAGTGTATTTATCCTCAGTCATTATACATGTATAATTATATAGCTAAGCAGCCCCAGTGAACAATCTCTCAAACAAAATAAATACAAAAAAATGAATGATCAGCATTTTACTATATGTATTTATGTAGCGACAAAGCCCGCTGGAAAAGGAAGACAATGGTATAAACAAGGTTCTATATTTCAACATTTCCAGGGGGCTACCCCTGACCCCCCTAGAAGGTCGAGTGATATCTGCGTTCTTGGGAAAAGTAGCACGACTGACTTATTACAGCACTGATTAGTGACGTCACGGATCTCCTTATTCTGTGGTGTTGCCGCACTTAACTTGATGCACAAATTGTTAATCATGCATGTGGTGTGTGCTGACATCAAGCAAGCAAAGTGCGCCTTGGGAACGGAAACTATGCACAAACATTTTGCATGCAGTGCTCAGTGTGACAACATCGTGTGCATGGAATACGCAAAGCAGCTGCGCTCTGAAGAAGTTTTCAGTATGTTTTTTTTTTCTCTGACAAGCTGCCGCTTTTATGAGTCCACACAAAAGAATGCCATTAATGCGATATAAAATGCACTCGTCTCTCTTTATGGTGGAACATCTGAAGATAGATTAGAATCCTAACCTGAGTATCAGGCCTTACCTCTCTCCTTCCCGCGCCTCTTCTTTCCCTTTTCCACCTTCTCCTCCCCCCCGAAAAGCTTGATACCACCTTCCCCCCCCCCCCGAAAAGCTTGATACTGAGAATGCTACTGCAGGCCCGTCATCCTTTTTACAGCAAAAAAATCCTTCCCTGTATACATCATCAGTGCCGGCAGCGTACCACAACAAGAAGGTATACTATCAGGTTCAGTAGTGGAAGGGTAATCACGAACTACAATCAGTGCAAGTGTCCAGAGTGGGAGTGGTAACTACTGTCTAATGGACAGATTAGAACTGACCTGCCGCCAGCACCCAAGTCCAGGCATCGGAGATGATCCGAGGTCAAATGCGATTGCAGAACCCTGAGATGTACATGTACTAGATTGTTCTCCTGCCTGTGGAATGTAGCAGGGACAAAGCTACCTGAATTCGTTGGCGCCCGACTTGATCACTGAAGATGACTACTGAACTGATTTTTTTCCGTTTGAGATTCAATTGCGCGATATTTTAATAATAATCCATGAATGTGCAAGCTGAGGGCAGACGCCAATTTGGCTGTGCATGATTCGGCGTTCTGATTTTGATATATTTTGATATAACACTGAACTACCCCAAATGAGTAGTATTTCAAATTTCGAATAAAACGACCAGAAAAATGATTTCAAGAGCCAATTTGTGGTTATTTATAAGAGTTTACCAGTTAATTCCCTACTCCTCCCCCTAAAACTCCTGTTTATTTTTACTCAAAAAGACCAGTATCAAAGTTGTCAAACTTGTTTTATCATTCTCAGACACTTGTAATCTGAAAAACTTCGAAAATCATTTCGAAAGAATATATTTTGTGGGAGTTACATTTTTATGATGCGGGAACCCTGTGGTGAGGCATGGAAATATTTAATTCAAATTTTCGGGATGTTTCTTCTATGGTATTTTGTGGGATTTTCAATATGTTACTTAGGTCACTCCTCTCTACCATATAGAAGTAAAATTATTTATGTTGCAATTTGTCTTCCACTGAAGGGAATTTTTAGTATGTTACTTAGGTCACCTCTCTTGATATCTTAACATTGAAAAACATTCTATTGCAATTAGTTTGAACTGGACCCCAAAAAATTCGTAGATTGACTGGACTATTAGGGAACTTTAGCATCGATGACGGAATGGACGACGACGACGTCAGAGAAACAATTTCTTGTAATTCCAAAGTTCTTGTGTTATTTATATTTATTTGAATTTCTTAAAATTCAATAACTTCTTGTTGGAATGTATGAAGTGAGATCGATTTGGTCTTATCTTCGATTCAGGCGTTGCATGAGTGCTAAACTACAACGTAAAATGCCTATGTTTGACGACGCAATTAAACAGAACGAGAACGTCAGTTCGTTATTTGTGAAGCTAGGAGTATATATAGTTGTTTTCAGTCAACCGGACCACAAAAAGTCGATATCATTCATGAATGGCAGCGCAAATTTAATTAAAACACGGAAAATGAAACAACTATGGAAATAATAAACAACAAAAGACTTTATTCGAACTTCGTCGTCCTCGACGTCGTCGTCCTCGGTGCTAAAGGTCCCTATTATACGTCCCGAGAGCTTAATGTCACGTGGTTCTCATGTAGCTAGTAATGCGTGCGATATCATAACGAAAATCCAAAGCCGGCAAATCGTCCGTCAAGAAAAGACTCAAACTCGTCGATAAAAGTCGTGTTGCTTCTTTCAGTAACTTGTATATAGTGTAAATAATTGCTAATTATGAAATATTCACATAAACCTTAGTGTTCACATTGATTAATAGTTCAATTCCCTTTGAAATCTACTGCTGCATTGCTTTAATAATACGATATAATTCTATGAACAATCTCCAACTCATGCTGCATGACACTTCCAGTGGGAAGTTGTTCTTGTGAAAGAAGCTTCAGTAGTCTGCGCCGATATCATTGAAGACTTGGAGCCGATCAACTATGGGCGAATACCGTCTTCAGGAATGTTTCTGCCCTCGCATATGTTCACGACATTACTCCAGAGCCACTAGTCTGGAGCTATTGCAAACATGGAAAGCCAGTGGCCATAGAAGAATAGCTTTAGCTTTCTCCTAAGAAATTTCTTAAATGGTTTATTTTTCAGACGGGAAGTAACAACAAGACCCAACGTCAACGACGTTCTTATATTATTATATTAGTAGTTATTTCTTCTCATTTCTTTGGTCCTTCCTGGCAAGGAATTACCGCCATCTAACTTCCGGTAGCAGCGTACATGTAGGTACAATACGAAGTACCAAGACGAAGTTTGCAGCAGGGATACCGCCCTCCTCCCCTCATGAGTCCCCACGTGGCTCGGCATTGCTAGCACTCTAATTCAGACGCCTAGTTGATCAGAAATTGTTCTTCATTAGGGTTTTCCGATTTAGCAGCTATTTGACCAATTTGGCGATATTATTCCAATGTGTTAACTGTTATAGAAGTTAAGTAATATCGGTTAAGATGGGTTTCAGTACATCACAGCTTAGGCCTCGTAAATGTAATCGATTCGCATATTAATTTCGAAAACGTAATTCTCGTGTGGACAACACTAACATGCATGCATAACGCCGACAACGGTATTGGAAACGTTGACCTCATTTTAATTTCATAACAACATTTGCGGTGGATGGTCTTTTCTGGAATTTTTGACTAGTAAGCTATAAATGTACGTGCAAATTACCCATCCCCTAGAATTTCATCCATTCATTCATTCATTCAGTCAGTCAGTCGGTCAGTCAGTCATTCACTCATGAATTAATTCATATTATTTATTTACAAAACTTCCACCATACAAAATGAAATATTGAAATCTCAAATTTCTTTGAGAATAATTCTAAGATGATTGTGGTAGTTAGGGGTCAAAACCAACTAGAATGCGCCTACATGAGCTAGAAATAGCACATACTTCAATTGACAAACGAGCATTTACTTTTATTCATTTTATTTTCAATTTCAGAAAATAAATATTTCACATTGTTTCTGCATGTTTGCACCTAGCGCCTGTTTACAAATTTGTCAGTGATGTGCGGGATTGCGGAGAAATTATACAAGCGACGAAAAACGACGACAAACGTTGTGATTATAACTCCTTAATTTGCATAATACTTCTGCAATCCCGCACCTCAGGAATAAAAAATTAATCCGACTCGGAAGACTCGACCATTCCTTTAGTCCACTTCTTTAGCGCACGGCTGTGATCTTTTGCTGCGGTACTGGCCAAACGTATCATTTCTGGCATGGCTTCAAGAACTTCGTCGAGTTTCTTCTTCTTGTTCGACTTGTCGCTGCGGGCACTTTTTTTCCTGATGACATATATAATAAAATGTGTTGTACACCATTAACATGTGCACTGAAAAAATGCAGAGTGTCATTTTTACAGACAAAATTACTACAAGAGTTTAAACATGTTGCGGGATTCCAGAAACATGCAAGTTACAGAAATTGACAGAACTTTGTTCGTCGTTTTCTAATAAATTGACAGACGCACATCACTCTAAACTAGATACTACAAATACATTACTTTTTTCCACAACTTCTGTCTTGTTCTTGGTCCTCGTTATCGGTATCGTTTAGGCCGACCATGATTCCCTCTCGACTTCTCTGCTGCTGAATACCAAGATATCTTTTATCCTTTTTGGCAATAGTTTGGGCTGCTTCTTCCCAGCTGCCTTCGTCTTCGCAGGTATCCCAGTCAGCATCGTCCTCCTTAAACGAGGCAACAAACTCCTCGTCTGCTCTCGTTTTAGATGTGCTTGATTCGGAACTTCGCCGAAATGTGCTGCATGTTAGTAAATTTTAAAAGTATATTTAAACTACAACTGAACCTGTAGCAATGTTTGTAGCAATAGTGTATTAAAAGTAGATATATATTGTTACCTTGTTTTGTCCAAAGTCTTCTGAGAAAGCTTCCGAACTCTTTCTATTGCGGCTTTGCGGTTAGTAGTATACTGCTGCCCATGCCGTCTTCACTTTCCTTTCGGTAGTACTCACCAAGTTCTTCTCCAAGGACTTCGTGGTGCCGTGACATGAAAGCTACGATGGCTTTAAAATCTCGGCTATATTTTAGCATTCCTTCGCCAAGCAGCATTTTCTCTATCGGGGTACTTCGTACTTTCGGAGTACTGACATTCTTCTTTCCGCTGGTCGATGGACCCATGTACTTATTTTCACTAGGTTCAGGAGAATATGGTACTACAACCACAGTTTTGCTCATGGCTGCTCTAAGGAAAATATTGTCGTCTTCATCCATATCTCAGTATCGTCAGAAAACTCCGGTAGGTACGTTGTCGATATCTGTATCCAAAAACTGAGGGCTACACATTTTGAACCACGTCTTTTTATAGTTACAGCAGTACGTGCATTACACCATTCCATTCCACATTCACAATGATATGAAAGAAACGTTGCACAATTGTATAAGAATGTATTTTTCTTTGTCAGCCTGATAGTGTTAAGCCTAGACGTCAAATGTGCACTTTTTGGCATGCATTATATTTGGGAATGCAAAAATATTGCACGCACTTTGTACATGGCAGCGCCCTGAAGGTGATGGAACACTGAATTCAAAGTTTCCTATCACTACAATTTCAGTCATGGATAGAGGGCCTCCACCTTTTCCGAATTTTCATTGTTCTTATTCTAAATACATGTTTGTTGGTTCTCAATGTTGCTTGTACAAATTCACCAAACCAAGCTATGCCTCCATATTTTCCTCCTCTGATAAATTTGATCGCCACCATTGCTTATATCTTACGATTTTTGTCTTCTCGAAATCCACTCCTACAAGTACTCTTTCCAGGCGCGGTCTTTCGCAGAAACGTTGGAAATGATGTATGGCACCAGTTGGAGAAAGACCCAAGAAAGTTTTGGTACGCAAGTGGAGATACAAGCCAATCGTTGGACAGAGTTGTACAGGCTATAGCTGCAGAAGTAGTGAAGCCTCGAATGTTGCCAAGAATGCCCATTTCTAGAAGACAACGAAGCTGCATTCTTGATGTAAGGAATAGAGTTCTTCTTGATGTTATTTGGCTTCGAAATTATCCAACATACCATGCAATAGCATCCATTTTTGGTATAAGTAAAAGCACTGTTCAAGAGGAAATATATCATGTGGTTCACATTATCTTTTTACGTTTCCGACATTTTATAACCTGGTATAATTTAAGACAGTGGTCAACATTTCTTGGGAAGTGGCGGAATTTTCCTCGTGGAGTTGGGATGATAGATGCTACAATACACCGCATACGGCGTCCCACTGGAAGACTGCAAGCAGAATTTTATCGTGGAGACAAGAAAAACACACTTTATGTCAACACAGTTAATTGTTGATGCGAATGGCATGATAGTAATGCTTGTTTCAGGGTAAGAAAATATCTCGTGTATTTGTATTTTCGATATGCATGGTGCTACTATAGAGATGCATGATGATGATAACAATGGCTATGATTATTACAATGTACCAGGTCGAAATAATATACACGCGCTTGCGAAACTAATCTTGGGCTTCCTGTGTTGAGATGGGGTTGTTGTGCCGTCTTTTCATGCTGGCTACAATCGAGATTTCTTAGGGAAATACAAGCTCTGCCACGGGTATTTTCCTCATGAATTTTTAATGAATATAATAATAATAATAATAATAATAATAATAATATATTGTTTTAATTAACAGTTTCCCTGGGCATCTTAATAACGCTTCGACGTACCGATATCTTCCTCGCATTGGCGTTGGTCCTCAGTGTCCTTTTCCAAGAAATGCACGCATACTCGCCGATGGAGGGTACCCGGGTCAAATACCGCTGGTTACACCACACAGAATTGCAAGAAATCGTCGCCAAAGAAATGCAAACCGGAAGCTAAGGCAACTAAGAGTGAAAATTGAACACACAATCGGTGCGTTGAAAGTTTACCAATCAGTTTCTCAAGTTTTCAGGCAAAAGCGTAGGTTCCTGCCTATTGTTGTTGCGACATGTGGTTTGTTATCAAACAGGCGGAAGCTGTTAATTGCACGAGCACGGGGACCATAATGTATAGAATAGAGGTATTAATATTTTGTATTGCAAATATTTTATGTTGTTTAATTAGCACGCATGATATGCGATTGTTGTTCTGAATAAAACTTTCAGTTGTCAATCTCAATTTACTGTTTTTCAATTAAAACATTCCCGTAGTTTTCTTAATGTCCTTAATTTTCACAATCTTTAGTAGGCCCCGTCCACACTACTCCGTTTTCGTTTGAAAACGCATACTTTTTTATGCGTTTTTACCGAGCATCCACACTAAAGCGATCGAAAACGGAGATGTTTATCTATTAAAACGGAAACTTTCGAAAACGCAGGTCTATCGTTTTAGTGTGAACGGCAAAACGGAGCTTTTCAGAAACTCTACGTCACAACTCAGCCCCAGTTACTGGAGCATGCGTATTGAACAGAAAAAAACGGCCGAGCAGAGCCTGGTGACGAAAATGCATCTTTAGATAATGGTTTTCGCCCCCTAGTGTGGACGGTCGAAAACGATGTGAAAACGCTAGTGTGGACGCAGAGCTTTTTATCCGTTTTCGGTCGAACGAAAACGGAGGTTTTCAAAAACGGTTTAGTGGACGGGGCCTTAGTAGTCGTCTATACATAGTTAACTGTGGTCTATATTAGCGCCTCTTTGAATTCTCTTGGACAAAACAATGGCCCCGTATAATAACAATGCTAATGATTTTGTGTTAAATTTGTTTGTCGAACAAAGCGTTTTCAAAACAATCGATGTGTCTGGCAATAATTTTGCCTAGGCCGCTAAATCGGAAAACCCTATTCAAATCAGTAAGCTCAATTACCGGAGGAAAAAAAGTAAAGTTTTCTCCATTGAACCGTGTACAGGCCCGTATACAGGCAACCGAGGCAGTTGCCTCGGTAAACATTTTCCAAAGAAATTGTTCTTAAACTGAAACGAAAGACCTTGGCAGTTCAAGAGTGATATAACCCAACTTAGATTTTGTGCACCAGTCGCGCCATCTAAGGATCAGCGTACACGGTCATCCAGCTAGCCGCGTCAGCGTTGTGTTTCCCGCCATTTGTTGTCCTCGATAAAGGTACTACACTGTAAATCCTCCATGATGTCTGCGATGGTTGATGAATCAACAGACGTTTGGACGACTGAGCAGCTGGCAGTTTGCGTCCGTGATCTGAATACACCAGGTTCTTCTGGGGACGTCGATGTCCACGAAGCCATTTCGTGGATCTGTCGAGCTGGCCGAGGACAATCACAGCCTCTCTGATGCGCCATCTCGCCATGTGGAGCGTATAGATCTGAACAAACTACGTGGTACTTGATGGGTTTTAATGGAGCTGCGACAATGAGTGGTTTAGCGACTGGAGTATACAGGCACGAATAACACAACAGTAGTCCAAAGCAAAATACTTCACACACTGCTCAAGGCATTGTCTCAATCGTGTTATAGTTGCTACGGTAGTTGTACAAAAGTGCATGGAATCAATATAATGTTAATATTACCGCGTTGTATCTTTGATGTGATTGGTCATAGTTTATTGGATTATATTTTATGATTGAAGGCGTCAATTAGCATGGAAGTGAGATTGGTACCGCTTGCTACCAGAGTCTCTGACGAGCTTCTCGCTGCTTCGCAGTTCGCTCGCCGTTTCGCGGCTCAAAAGTCCGGTAAGGGAGAGTGTAGGTCAGCGCCTCTGGGACCAGGGTATTATTTCTTGCACGCTAATTGCGCATGTGCTGTGAAGAAGAAACTGCACTATGAAATCACCACTCAAATAGTACATTTATTCCTCGGTAATCATATTACAAAGAAATAGCATGACATTTCGAGTGATTAGAGATTGAAGGTCATGCAAAGGTCTCATTTATAACTCGTATCATTGACCTTTGCATAGCACCGACAGCAATTAAGTTACGAATATCCTTACGGCTTCCTACTTACAAATACAAAAGCTCTCTCCAAAGTGGGATAGCTTGAGCTGTATCCTGCGCATGGCAGTGATGTCAAAAGTACCTTTACAAGAAAGTTCTGTAATTTTCTTGTGTTATTTGCTTAGATTTCGTGTAATACTGTTTTAAATCAAGGTGAATTGGGATGGAGGTTTAGAAGCCATTTACAGCATTCGTGTACGTGTTGTATCGGAGAAATAGATCCGAGCCGTACCGATACAACACGACCGCTCATACAGTATCACTTAAAGGTTACCGGGGAAACAGGTTAGGAATTTCAACTATGTCTCTCGGCCTTTGTCAGAGTTTTAATAGTGATGGATATTTTATACTTATTTCTCGAAGGTTTTCGATGCAAACCTGTTTTTCTTTAGCGACAGTTTGTAAGAGTTGGTAGTTCTGAACTACAGGCGACAAATTGCAGCAATTGGACTCGATCTAAGGCTCGCACCGCCATTTTGAATGAAATGAAATGAAACGTTAAAACCTTTGAAGGCTAATTTGTCGATGTTTTGCATTTTAATAAATAAAGTCTTTACGACAAAACTAAGTTATAAATGGAGTTAGAGGTTTTAATTATAGTGAGTTTTCGAGATAATTTGATGGAAACAAAAGTCGTTCGCTATTTTGCCTTGTTGGTTTCTCGCGCAAATAACAGGAAAAACTACGTAATAAGGTGCGGTCTCGGGCATTATGGAAATTAAAGGGAAAATGTCACTAATTATTTAACTGTTTAATGGACGTTTCGTTGTGCTATTACCGTAAATAGGCAAACATTACTTCAACAATGTAATACAACAACTCCCTTAGCATTTACTCTAGTTTGCGGGAGGATGTTCAGTAACTTAATTGTAATTTTATACTAATTATTTAATAAACTTCAACTTACCACAACCTTCCTCAGCTAGAGATGTTGTGAACTGGCTAAGTAATTAAATTGAAGGCGTCTTCAGGATCAACTGTTATACAAGAGCTGCGGGAACTTAACATGCTCCTTGTTTTAGTTGTGGTCAATCAATCACGGGATGTATTAGCTGAGGAAGGTTGTATTATCGCTACCGAAACGTCCATTAGAAAGTTCTAATGAGCGACACCGTTTTCTTTATTCAGTTCCTTTGCACGTGATGTCGTCCATGTATGGGTGTTTAATTGTACCAGCTAACATTACAAAAATATATTAAAGCAACAGGCCAGCCTCTCCACAACGGCCAAAGGACACAATTTTGCGGCCGTTGTACTGTTAGTAGAGGTTTCAATAACAATAAATATGTTTGGTAGTATCTTGGACAAAATACCATGGTCGTTACAGAGAGGTGGTCATAGTAGACAGGTGCTCCTGGTAGAAGTTCGACTGTATTTTTGATATCTAAAGCCGCATCTACACGAACAAGTTTTCCTTGACAAGTTTTCCTTGACAAGGAAGACTTGCTCGTGTAGACGACAAAAACATCGCCAATTTTTCCTTGTCAAGGAAAACTTGTTCGTGTAGATGCGGCTTAATGGTATACGATGCATTCTATGTAAATACCAGTCACCATATACAGCTCTTACCAGGACGTCTGTACATTAGACTCTGCGAACACGTAATTGCATACTCGTTGTCGCGTTGAAATCATGAATCATTGAAGCTGACCGCAAGGATGTCTGGGAAGGTAGTAAGAGTCACGTGACATGCAGATAAAACGAATCTTCTGAAGCTTTTCAGAACTGAAGAACAGTTCAACTAACATGCGACAAGAATTGAAGGTTGTAGATTTTACCATGTTAAAGTTCCCACAATTCCTTTCGGATTTAGCTCTCATGACATTTTAACCCTACAACGTTTATGTAATATGCTGTACAAATCCCATAATCAGTGCACCTGACAATGAAGCAGTACAGCAATGGGTTCTGTAACGTTTGCATAAAAGGTACACTCAACAACTTTTAAAATTATCTTATTTCCAAGGGACATTGTTAAGCCAAGTTAAGTTGGTTTACGGCATATGCTTGCTGTTACAAGACAATGCATTGAATGCTTTACCAGCAGCAAGATCAACTAGTCTTCTTTTCGGTTTGCAAATCAAATGAGATCGCAAATACTGAATCCTTCCACAATAAAAATTATTGTTTTCGTGACTTCACACTTCGGTACTCTATTAGAAGACACTTTCAATATACACCTACATGTATTCCAAATATCGTTGTCCGGGCCGAAAGCAACAAGCAAGAAGCTGACGACCGCAAAGGACTTTGGGAATCTCCTAATTAATTAATTTATCCGTGGTACTTGAGAAGTTATCCCTACGAGCGTTGAATAGCAATCATTTGGAACTATTCGGCCATTTGAAAATGCATGTTGTTAAAATATCTACGGATGAATAAATGAATAAGGAGAAAGTCCCAATGTCCTTTGCGGTCGTCAGCTTCTTGCTTGTTGCTTTCGGCGGGGACAACGATTTTTGGAATAGGTGTACATTATGCTAAAATTTAACGTTATTACAATATTAAAATCCATACTAGTTAAAATCATTCATTTTTAGTTTGACTTGATTCGTCGAAACGTCGTCCATTTTAACTAGTTTTTACTAGATATTTTCTCTTAATGGATTTTAAGATTACAATTTAGCAATAAAGTATATTTAGTACTAATTTTACATTATAATATGAAAAACAAAAAGATTGCATTTTGCGTGCATCTGTATTCTTATAGATGCACAGAATATGCTGAGAACATGTACAGCAGTCATTTATTGGTCGCAGCTCTTAAAAGATCGAATCCAATTGGTTCAATACTATTAGAGTGAAACAATAGAAACTAAACCATAGAACGAGTAGATAATGAATTATATTGTTTGTATTATCGAATCAAAACATATCTTGTAAGCAGCTGCGAGAAGATTGATTTATTGTTTATTTATTTATTTCTGTTCTCAGCACTGTGTATCTACAATGTATAGAGTGATTCCAATAAACCTGGACACTACTAATTAGCTGTCAGTGTTTATTAGATGCAAAAAAACAAAAGAAAACAAAAGAGTGAGTGTCTAATAGTGTGTATTGGTGTAGTTAGTAATGCCCAGGTTTATTGGAATCACTCTAAGAGTACAGACGAATGGCAAAATGGAATATGTTAGTTCAATAGTGATATTAATATTGTTTCATTAGTAGTACATGTACATGTAGCTTAGTACTATTTAGTGCAAATGATGTATGAATTTAGCTGGAGTGATTTCCATAAACCTGTGATCTAGATGTTAGTGTATTTAGCACTATTGCAGTCTAATTCTTTTGTTTTCTACTGTCGGTATTAACAAGACTATTACACTCTAATAAATACACTTTGATTCACAGGTTAATGAAAACCACTCTAGTATTTGCACTCTACTGCAAAGACAAGAAGACTCTACTACTTCAGGCTTGGTCAGGCATTGACGGCCAGATTATCATAAATATGAGAATATTTCTCCACAAAGAATTCCAATAATATTATCCTATTGTAGCATTATCTGTCTATTATTCATCCTCCATGAATGTCATTTGACCTGGTCCACCCTTCTTCATGTAGCGCCTGCGAAAACAGCACAAAATAACTTACAAAATGATATCATCATCTCTGCTCTTATGTATTTGTTACTCTGGGTTACCTGTGCTACTCACCTATAAGCCTTGTATTTGTTACTCTGGGCTACCTGTGCTACTCACCTATAAGCCTTGTATTTGTTACTCTGGGTTACCTGTGCTACTCACCTATAAGCCTTGTATTTGTTACTCTGGGCTACCTGTGCTACTCACCTATAAGCCTTGTATTTGTTACTCTGGGTTACCTGTGCTACTCACCTATAAGCCTTGTATTTGTTACTCTGGGCTACCTGTGCTACTCACCTATAAGCCTTGTATTTGTTACTCTGGGCTACCTGTGCTACTCACCTATAAGCCTTGTATTTGTTACTCTGGGCTACCTGTGCTACTCACCTATAAGCCTTGTATTTGTTACTCTGGGCTACCTGTGCTACTCACCTATAAGCCTTGTATTTGTTACTCTGGGTTACCTGTGCTACTCACCTATAAGCCTTGTATTTGTTACTCTGGGCTACCTGTGCTACTCACCTATAAGCCTTGTATTTGTTACTCTGGGCTACCTGTGCTACTCACCTATAAGCCTTGTATTTGTTAGTCTGGGTTACCTGTGCTACTCACCTATAAGCCTGTGCTACTCACCTATAAGCCTTGTATTTGTTACTCTGGGCTACCTGTGCTACTCACCTATAAGCCTTGTATTTGTTACTCTGGGTTACCTGTGCTACTCACCTATAAGCCTTGTATTTGTTACTCTGGGTTACCTGTGCTACTCACCTATAAGCCTTGTATTTGTTACTCTGGGTTACCTGTGCTACTCACCTATAAGCCTTGTATTTGTTACTCTGGGTTACCTGTGCTACTCACCTATAAGCCTTGTATTTGTTACTCTGGGTTACCTGTGCTACTCACCTATAAGCCTTGTATTTGTTACTCTGGGTTACCTGTGCTACTCACCTATAAGCCTTGTATTTGTTACTCTGGGCTACCTGTGCTACTCACCTATAAGCCTTGTATTTGTTACTCTGGGCTACCTGTGCTACTCACCTATAAGCCTTGTATTTGTTACTCTGGGCTACCTGTGCTACTCACCTATAAGCCTTGTATTTGTTAAGCTGGGCTACCTGTGCTACTCACCTATAAGCCTTGTATTTGTTACGCTGGGCTACCTGTGCTACTCACCTATAAGCCTTGTATTTGTTACTCTGGGCTACCTGTGCTACTCACCTATAAGCCTTGTATTTGTTACTCTGGGTTACCTGTGCTACTCACCTATAAGCCTTGTATTTGTTACTCTGGGCTACCTGTGCTACTCACCTATAAGCCTTGTATTTGTTACTCTGGGTTACCTGTGCTACTCACCTATAAGCCTTGTATTTGTTACTCTGGGTTACCTGTGCTACTCACCTATAAGCCTTGTATTTGTTACTCTGGGCTACCTTTGCTACTCACCTATAAGCCTTGTATTTGTTACTCTGGGCTACCTGTGCTACTCACCTATAAGCCTTGTATTTGTTACTCTGGGCTACCTGTGCTACTCACCTATAAGCCTTGTATTTGTTACTCTGGGCTACCTGTGCTACTCACCTATAAGCCTTGTATTTGTTACTCTGGGTTACCTGTGCTACTCACCTATAAGCCTTGTATTTGTTACTCTGGGCTACCTGTGCTACTCACCTATAAGCCTTGTATTTGTTACTCTGGGCTACCTGTGCTACTCACCTATAAGCCTTGTATTTGTTACTCTGGGCTACCTGTGCTACTCACCTATAAGCCTTGTATTTGTTACTCTGGGCTACCTGTGCTACTCACCTATAAGCCTTGTATTTGTTACTCTGGGTTACCTGTGCTACTCACCTATAAGCCTTGTATTTGTTACTCTGGGCTACCTGTGCTACTCACCTATAAGCCTTGTATTTGTTACTCTGGGCTACCTGTGCTACTCACCTATAAGCCTTGTATTTGTTAAGTCTGGGTTACCTGTGCTACTCACCTATAAGCCTTGTATTTGTTACTCTGGGCTACCTGTGCTACTCACCTATAAGCCTTGTATTTGTTGTTACTCTGGGTTACCTGTGCTACTCACCTATAAGCCTTGTATTTGTTACTCTGGGTTACCTGTGCTACTCACCTATAAGCCTTGTATTTGTTACTCTGGGTTACCTGTGCTACTCACCTATAAGCCTTGTATTTGTTACTCTGGGCTACCTGTGCTACTCACCTATAAGCCTTGTATTTGTTACTCTGGGTTACCTGTGCTACTCACCTATAAGCCTTGTATTTGTTACTCTGGGTTACCTGTGCTACTCACCTATAAGCCTTGTATTTGTTACTCTGGGCTACCTGTGCTACTCACCTATAAGCCTTGTATTTGTTACTCTGGGCTACCTGTGCTACTCACCTATAAGCCTTGTATTTGTTAAGTCTGGGTTACCTGTGCTACTCACCTATAAGCCTTGTATTTGTTACGCTGGGCTACCTGTGCTACTCACCTATAAGCCTTGTATTTGTTACGCTGGGCTACCTGTACTACTCACCTATAAGCCTTGTATTTGTTACTCTGGGTTACCTGTGCTACTCACCTATAAGCCTTGTATTTGTTACTCTGGGCTACCTTTGCTACTCACCTATAAGCCTTGTATTTGTTACTCTGGGTTACCTGTGCTACTCACCTATAAGCCTTGTATTTGTTACTCTGGGTTACCTGTGCTACTCACCTATAAGCCTTGTATTTGTTACTCTGGGCTACCTTTGCTACTCACCTATAAGCCTTGTATTTGTTACTCTGGGTTATCTGTGCTACTCACCTATAAGCCTTGTATTTGTTACTCTGGGCTAACTGTCTCCTTGTTTCTTCCTCCTGTTCTTGTTTATATGCCTACAATGAACAACATAGTAACCTATGAGTAAAGCAAAGTGTTCAGAGTTCTAAATTCTGAAGGGAGGGGAGAAAAGGATAGAAAAGAGGGTAGGATATATGGGAGTGGCAGGCTAAGGGATTGGTAGCGAGTGACAGTAAAAAGTGGTACGGTAAGGAAGTGACAATAAGGGTATAGGATAGTGGTAGAAAATGTATAAATAAATAAATACATAATAAATGGGGTTTGGCAGTGTAAGGGGGTGATGACAGGGTGAGGGGGTGATGACAGGGTGAGGGGGTGATGGCAGGGTAATGGTTTGGCAGGGTAAAGGGGTGATGGCAGTGTAAGGGGGTGATGACAGGGTGAGGGGGGTGATGGCAGGGTAATGGTTTGGCAGGGTAAAGGGGTGATGGCAGTATAAGGGGGTGATGACAGGGTGAGGGGGTGATGGCAGGGTAATGGTTTGGCAGGGTAAGGGGTAGGCTCAGTATCCAGCCGCTGGGGTTTCGTGCGCCCGCGATACTCTCCCCCTCACGGCTGGGCGCACGAGCTTGCCGTTTGTTTTTGTCAACCAATCAGAAATCTGCCCCCCAGTTTTTAGGGGGCATAAATTAAAAATGACGCATAAGATTAAAAATGGCGTGATGGAGAGTTTTGATGCTTGTGAATATGCCCTTGGCTTGAGAAGTTTTTAATTTAGAGAGTTTTAAAGAAAAACAGCGTTTAGCTTTAAAAGAAATAGTTCTGGGAAAGGATGTCCAGTTCGTTGTTCTTCCTACTGGCTCTGGAAAATCTCTAATTTTCAAAGCTGCTCCACTCGTCTTTGACCTCGTGATATCGCCGCTAGTGTCTTTCATGAAATACCAAGTTAGCTGCCTTTCATCAAAGGGCATTACAGTTGCCGGCCATTACAGTTGATTTCACACAACTTTGGCCGCTCCGATTGCTAAGTTCAATAACAATCTTTGCCAGTCACTGTGAACTGGCTTGGTTCAGTGAACCGTGAGTAATGTTTATGTCTCGAATTCAAATATTTGCTAGAATTGCATCTCAAATGAAATGTTTCAAAAAGTGTATTTCAAACTGCATTATGGAGATAAAGTCCTTTTATTGCGATGACGTTCATCAGCTTCAAACATCTACTCTGGTCAATTTCACTTTGAAGTTCCGAAGTTCGTTAGCAAACTTGGGAATTGCGAACGAACTTCGCAATCGGAGCGGCCAAAGTTGTGTGAAATCCACTGTAAAGCGGCTTTCTTTTAAGAAGGATCAATCAGGACAAGAAGATGAGTCTATGAAATGTGGCGTGTTGTGCAAGATTGAAGAAACCATTTCCTTGCAAAGACCTCCGTTTCCTTTTATTTTCTTCCTGTTTTTGGCAAATGATTCAACCACTCTGGTTATTTAGCACAAACAAAGACATTCACACTAAACGACAATCGACGAATAAAGTTCGAGTAAATTGGATTTTCAACCGAATAGAATTTCACTTCCGCTTCCGTTTTTATATTTATTTATGCTAATTACATAAATACGTCACGGACACGCTTTCCAGCTCGTGCGCCCAGCCGTGAGGGGGAGAGTATCGCGGGCGCACGAAACCCCAGCGGCTGGATACTGAGCCTAGGTAAGGGGGTGATGGCAGTATTAATTAATTCATTATTATTATTATTTTTTATATACACTGTAAAGCGCTATTGGACCACCGGAAATAGCGCTATATAAATAAATACATATTATTATTATTATTATTATTATAAGTGGGTGATGACAGGGTGAGGGGGTGATGGCAGGGTAATGGTTTGGCAGGGTAAGGGGGTGATGGCAGTATAAGGGGGGTGATGATAGGGTGAGGGGGTGATGGCAGGGTAATGGTTTTGCCGGGTAATGGGGTGATGGCAGTGTAAGGGGGTGATGACAGGGTAAGGGGGATGATGGCAGGATAATGGTTTGGCAGGGTAATGTGGTGATGGCAGTGTAAGGGGGTGATGGCAGTGTAAGGGGGTGATGGCAGTGTAAGGGGGTGATGACAGGGTAGGGGTGATGGCAGGGTAGGGGTGTGGCAGGGTAAGGGGGTGATGGCAGGGTAAGGGTGTGGCAGAGTTAGGGTATGGTAAGGGTGTAAGAGTGTGATGGCAGGGTAAGGGGGTGATGGTAGAGTAAGGAGGTGATGGCATGGTAAGGGGGTGATGACAGCCGGGTAAGGGTGTGTGGCAGGGTAAGGGTTTGGCAGGGTAAGGGTAAGGGTAAGGGTAAGGGTTTGGCAATGTAAGGGGATGATGGCAGGGTAAGGGTATGGTAGGGTAAGGGTTTGGCAGGGTAAGGGATGATGGCAGGGTAAGGGTGTGGCAGGGTAAGGGTTTGGCAATGTAAGGGGGTGATGGCAGGGTAAGGGGGTGATGGCAGGGTAAGGGGGTGATGGCAGGGTAAGGGGGTGATGGCAGGGTAAGGGGGTGATGGCAGGGTAAGGATATGGCAGGGTAAGGGTTTGGCAGGGTAAGGGGGTGATGGCAGGGTAAGGGGTGATGGCAGGGTAAGAGAGTGGCAGGGTGAGGGTTTGGCAGGGTAAGCTCTAGTTTCATTGATAAAAAAACATGTTCATTGGTTAACAATGGTTATTATCCTGTTTTCTGTCACAAGTTTTAGCTAGAAACATGTACACAATTTACCTTATAATGATCCGCAACCCATAGCTGTCTGTCATAAAATTCATCATGTTGTGATTTCTCTAATGACTGCAAGCAAACATTCTTGTCAGCCAGTCTCTTGGTTAAGTCTCAAGCAACACAGTGACACTAAATCAGCTACATGTAAGTCCTGGTCCAGACACCAGTCAAGACACTGGTCCAGACAGTGATCAAGACACTGGTCCAGACACTGGTCCAGACACCAGTCCAGACACTGGTCAAGACACTGGTCCAGACACCAGTCCAGACTCTGGTCCAGACACTGGTCCAGACACCAGTCCAGACACCAATCCAGACACCAGTCCAGACACTAGTCCAGACAGAGGGAGGGTTTTCTTCGAGTTTTCAATGTATTCAATTTACAAGTCAAAAATTCAAAATTTCGCAACTTGAAAATCAAAGATCGCAACTTTTTTTATATTATTATTCTTTATTTATTCAGGGTAACCCATTCAGTAGCTAGGCTGCTATCCATATAGGCCCTGCGTAACTTTATCAAAACTAATTACAATTCTAAAACTACATGTACTATTATTAACATTACATTTAAAGATCAAGTCCTAAATCTATCCTGGCCTGAGGGCCGAGGCTGAACCTGACTGCATGTTGACTTGTTGCGAAATCGACTTTTTTTAATCATACAGTACGAGATAAGCAACTTCCTTTTTTTGGTTTGAGAAATATTTCAACTGAAGCAATAAGTATATCTCCATCGTGATTGCATACACTTATTGTAACGGAAGAAATGATCAAGGTACAATGTAGTTTACACAGGCCGATATACGGCATGGAGAAAATACGCTATGTTGTCCTTGTCTTGTAGCATTGGGTTTGATTAGCATTGAGTAGATAAACGTAGAGTGGTCACACATGCTTGTTTGGTGACGTCCGTGACTAACTTCATATATTATACCACAGGAAGCCCAAGCTGTGGTTTTGTGGAGAATATCGTAAAAAAATATTTTTTCCTGTAAATACTGTAATAAAAGACTTGAAACTGTGGTAGTGTCTTGTGGTCTTTATTTACTATACCTGTACAAATTTCCAGCGAAATTCAGCATTTTTTTGTAAATAAAGGCCACAAGACACTACCACAGTTTCAAGTCTTTTATTAACAGTATTTACAGGAAAAAATATTTTTACGATATTCTCCACAAAACCACAGCTTGGGCTTTCTGTGATTATACATGTGCCATTTCGCCACAATTAAAAAATAATAATGCACGTAACAAGAAAAAATGTTTGTCGAGTTTTAGCATCGAGTTACGGAATTAACACGTAACTCGAAAATAAAGTTTTGCTTGTTGACTTCAAGTTACGTAACTTCGATTTTGATTTCGCCGATGTTTGTCATCGAGTTACGCGCAAATGTCAAAGTGGGCATTGGCTATAAATTATGGGCGGTCCGAGCGCGTAACTCGAAAAGCGCATAACTCGAAGTGCGTAACTCGAAGAAAACCCTATCTCGTCCAGACACTGGTCCAGACACTGGTCCAGACAGTCAAGACACCAGTCCAGACACTGGTCCAGACACCAATACTAGTACTGGATAATGATATGTGTGATGTACAAACAAGTGGGGCCTGTAGAATAACACCTAAATACTTACATCCCACTGGGTTTGTGACATGCCCATATTCCTTTTGATGAGATAAAACATTTCTTCATCACCGTACTCTTCTCTCTTGATAGAGAACTTCCAGTACCAGCGTAGTAACCAGCAAATGTACAACACAAGGTGATATGGACTGCAAATACATAATATACAGTTATGGTCAACTCTCCTGGCAGAGATTAACACTGATGGTACATCAGAGAGATCGAGAGCTACAAGAGTAATTCAACACTATAATAAACATAATAAAGGAGATTGAAAGGAATCAATCAATAATCAGTACAGTGTATATTCAGGGTTGTTAAAATCAGCTTACAAATGCCTATCACCCTTATTTATGTTAGAAATCACTTCAATATGAAGTGAATACTGGTATGGTTCAGTGTTATGTGATTTGAGCTTCGCATCACTGAGAATTATAACTCATGACATGCTAATTTTGTGACGTCAAAGACCTGAGGCATTTGCCATTGTGATTTTCAAGTAGCACTTTGAACTGAAATATATCCAATGAAAACTAATAAAAGTTTCTGCAGTTGTCAGTAATAATTTGCACCAGGGTGTTTTTGTATAATAAATGATCTACCTCATATGTCACTTTATTTGCATTTTGAGATTTCAAACCCTTATAAACTCATATATCCAAAGCTCCAAATCCAGATCCAAATGTATCAAATACTGTGACTATTCACCTTACATACATGTAGTATATTTTCTCATGATAGCAACAATAAGAGTGATAGGCACTTTAAATTTGCTACAACTGCTAGGCCCCCTTGTTTCTGAATTTCCTGGATTAGCCTGAGTAGCCTGGCCCTAAGAGGAGGGGGAAGGGGGTGGCAGAAGAAAGAAGAGGGGGAATGGGGAGAATCCCCCCATCTTCTAACCCCCCTCCACCTTCCCATCCCCTTAGGGCCAGGCTACGCAGGCTATTCCTGGATCTGTCACAGTTTCGGTACAATCATGTCACAGCATGTCAGGTGATCTCTCCTGTGAACTCTTTGAATTCTACAATACAAGAGAATTTGGATTTTGATCACAACTCACTGTTCTTGCATGCCCCCTTCCAGTGTAACCCAGGTCTAAGTGAGGACGCTGCATGTACACATGTAAGGTACTTACAAAAGAACAATTCTCAGCCACAAAACATCAAGAACGCTTGGTTTACTGTGGCCGCCCCTAAAAATGTATTATTATTATTTAGTACATGTACATGTATGTTTAATACTAGTGCTGCTGGAACAGTTTTTGGTATTCGATATCATGTTAAATTCTATTAGTTTATATGAAACACTTGACAAAATAGTGTCATTTATTATTCCACTCATCATTTTACCATGTACATGTACATGTAGGTCAAGAGTCAGAACGCAAATTTTCCCTTGTGTACCTGATATCAAGTGAATTTTCAACAACATTGCGTAAAATGGCTTCTTCTTCCTCTCTGATCTCTTCCTACAAATAAACAAATCACCACTCAACATGTTGGACCTGTATGTACATGTAGTCTGACATACAGGCTGGTGTACATACATTTTGTATACTCCTCAAAGCTACCCACAGGCCCATAACTATTTCAGTGCTAATACTCAATTGTACATGTCATTTAACATATTATCACATACTATTTTTAGCTTCATTTGAAATATTGTAGTTCTGAAACTCTAATGTTGCATGTTTATTTATCCTGTCAGTGGACGACGTTTCGACAAACTTGGTTTGTCTTCTTCAGGTCTTGTGTTGGTTGAATGCTTCTTCCAAGAGTGGTTTCCAAAAGTCAAGCTCTGCATGAATGTCAAGAGGTATTCTTTTGTTGTGCGCGCGTGTTGACTTTTGGAAACCACTCTTCACTTGGAAGCATTCAACCAACACAAGACCTGAAGAAGACAAACCAAGCTTGTCGGAACGTTGTCCACGGATGATAAATAAACATGTATGACGAAAATCCCAAGGAAACTAACACCGATAGTTTAGCTTCCTTTCCCATACAGTACAATGTACATGTATCCATACATATATAGCTGTATAAAGTTTGCTACCTTTGATCTTTTGCCTTTTTTTTTTAAAGAATTCAATAATCCATCCTCATGAGCTTTCTGTAATGCCTGCAACACAACATCATTGTTAGTTTATAGTCTCTTTTGTAGGCTTTTTTTTGAATAAATAAATAACTTACTGTACTTATAAATAATTTCAATAAATTATCATTGAAATGCATTAAACGTTACATTAAATCACTGTTCATTAGTACAGTTGTTGTTGCATGCTAAAGCCCAATTCAACTGGCAGACTGTTGTTTGTGTAGCGCACGCAGCTGTCCATGCAACAGCCATCTTTTATTATCATGTGATTGTCCACTGACAATTGTAAATGCAGGTGCTAATATCAGAGAGCAAACTTGTCAGTGAGCTTGGTCACGGAAGCGGGATTGTGCGTAACTGTGAACAGGATTTTGGAATATGTTTTGGAAAGATCCGAAGTGGGAATTTGAAAAGGATTGAAACAGTTTGTCCCTTCGGGAGTGATCCCGGTACTGTTTCGGGACTTGCTCGCTCGCTCGTTCATATTAGCACCCACATTTGCACTTGGATGGATAGTTGCATGATAATAGCTTTCAAGATGGCGGCTGAAATATTGAATGACAAACTGTGCGCTACACAAACAACAGTCTGCCGTACCCCCTTGATTCAACGTGAAATATCCCTGTGTTACATCACTGGTAAAGAGGTCAGCTTGTAGATATTTGTTGTGAGACACACAAAGAAATGATTGAAGTAATTCTAAAGCTGGCCGATACAAATTAAGTGAAATATAGGAAAACATTGAATTATGGAAACAATAGATGATTTAGCACTTAATGTCACTTAATGTTAGTTTACCTTGTTTCTGTAATTTAGGTACGGTTAAAGCATACTGCACAGCATCATTGTACCTGGACCAACCGTGAAGGTACTACAACAGACACAGCAATGACAATTAACATATAGTACTACACTGTAATTAATTACAGTCAACTCTAACTACTGTAGGCAGACACCTTCAGTAAGTGTCCCAGACATATACACCTCCCATAAGTCACTGGACACCAATTGATCAATCAATCAATCAATCTCTCAAAGGTCCTGAACGTTTCTTTCTTTATATCGATATGAGCAGACACCTCCCAGCGCACACCTACAGTGTACATATGTACATGTACATGTATGCTTTGTCCAATCAGTGTTGGCAAACAGAACTTCTGATGTTCGTTCTGTACATTGCTCCAGCAATCTCTGATTGGCTAATAAGACAAAGGGTGATGACAGATTCGCACCAGGCAATTACCATATTCACCGGCGTATAAGCCGCACCTTTTTTCCAAAAATCGTGATCCATAGTTGGGGGTGCGGCTTATCTGCGAGAACATCGGGAATTGGTACCAGAAATGTACATACAATTAACATGAAATTATAAAAGAGTATGCACATCATTTGTATGTTAAACCAAAACAAAATGGAATAGACAACGTTGTCTGAACTGACCAATCACAGGGCAGCAGAACAACTGTTGTATCAATCCTCCAATCATATGCAGTTTTCTATTGACCTTTAGGCCAACCAGACAACTGTTGTCTGTCCTTGTCCAGTACATACAACTGTTGTTACAATCCACCAATGGGCATGCAATTTAAACAAGAGTATGTCAACAGATCATTTGATAGATGACCTGTGGGTTACATGTCTGTTATCATGTACTTATATGACATTGAACACACACTAAAGACAATTGTATAAACGGTAAACACAATTAACTCTTGTCCTATTTGAAATTTGCTTCTACTCTTGTCGACAGTGAATGACAACACTTTATCCGCACAAGTAATTATTTTCCCGCTTGGCGTTACAATGAATAGTCTATACCGTTCCCGGGTACTTTTTGGCGGGAATATCGATAATGTATGCCATTCTCACGAAGTCATTTGCTTTACAGCAAAACCATCATTTTCAATGGGAAATCAAGAGTCTTACTTCCATATTATAAACGTATAATAGTTTGACAGTACTTTCGAGGTATAAACGCCTATGCCGGGCACGTAAAAAAGTTGGAGAAGATATAAATTTATGTTGACCAAAACGGGCAACAAGCTGGATTTGACACCCAAAGTGTAAATTATAAACCAAGTATATCCTCACAAAATTAAAATATCAAGTCATCTATTGCTGGGAACGCCAAAGTAAGAGGAACTCGATTGATAATTACGGGAATGCTGACAAATATCGGCCAAACTCGATAGTGTGTTGATACAGTATATATTGATACAATCGGACGGTAAAACGTTTTTCGGGACGAAAATTATCCCACCATTCACTGCCTTTTGCGAGTAAGTACACAATTTTCTTCCTTAGAATTTTTTATTCACAAAGTTTTGCAGCTACACAACTGTTTACATGTTCATCACGTGCATCGACGTTTCCGACTAGAATAACATTGACATATTGTCTAGAATTACGTGGTTTACCTTTACTATAGCGTTGTATTTCCCAGAGCTCACGTCAGAACATTGTTACACGCTGACGGTATAAGCACAAGACAGTCCGTAAAGACATGTAAAGGTTTAGGGGTGGATCATTAGAAATCTCGGGAGGGGGGGTTAAATATTTTTTAGGCACGATTTTTTTTTGTACCTGTATTTCTCTGCAGGAATTTGTTTTTGAGATGTGTAGCTCTTTTTTTAGGTGGTAGGGTACTTGCAGGAATTTTTTTTGGGACATTTTTTCTTTGCAGGAATTTTTTTTTGGGAATTGTCACCCCCCCTCCCGAGATTTCTAATGATCCACCCCTTAGTGAGAGCGCCAGTGAAAAGAACGCGTTTCGCTAATCGATTGACATTTGACTCCATGTTGGAATGCGATTGTGTGACCTGTCATCCTTGAAGGGATTTGCATATGTTTATGTACAAATTTTGGAAAAAGTATACTACTGTTGTAACATTGCTTTGAATGTGCCTGACCTGTCTCGAGTCCAACAACAGTTGTTAATTTTAAGTCTACCACAGACAACAGTTGTCAGAATAGATACAACAGTTGTCTCGAGTCCAACAACAGCTATCAAATACAACCACCATATCATGACCAACAACAGTTGTTAATTTTAAGTCTACCACAGACAACAGTTGTCAGAATAGATACAACAGTTGTCAGAATAGATACAACAGTTGTCAGAATAGATACAACAGTTGTCTCAAGTATTAAAAATAACAGTATGTTGTCAATATTGTCCAAAACCTTTCAAATGAATTTCCAAGGTTTGAAGAGTGCGCGCACATTTCCAATGAATATAGTTTACAAAATGCTATTTTATTTCAAATCTATTAAAGTTGTAGAGTGTGTTGATGATGGATATGATCGCTGTTTAAAATACTGTACCACTCAAGTTTATGACGGGACCGTACTATTTGATTTCCGTCGAGTTGACTTGTCAAAGAACGAGAGCCAAATTGGAAGTGTTTACAAGTAAAATTGTTTCAAATTGCATTAGTAGTATTGATCGAAGTATCGTGTTTATTTTCACATATATGTGACTGTGGTCCGAAATATCTCGAAGCATACGAACATATCCCGATAAGTAACCGTAATGAGTTCGGCATACAAAGATATTCCGATAGGTAAACGATGAGAACTGCACGAGACTGCGCAGTGTAAAAAATGAAAATTTGTGACCCTGAACTCTTTATTCAGCTTCCTCTGTAGTCATTATGACTAAATTTCAGTGGAAAGTTGTGAGCCTGATCAAATCAGTTGTCTGATAACGACAATTACAATTCGAGTCACTTTTCGGCACGGCATTTGGTTGAAGTCAATTTAATTGAGACAACTGTCGGTTGTAACATAAAACATTACGTACAACTGTTGTTGGCCATGATATGGTGGTAATGTATTTGATGGTAGACTTATAAAACATTGATCTGTTGTTGGACTTGAGACAACTGTTGTATCTATTCTGACAACTGTTGTCTGTGGTAGACTTAAAATTAACAACTGTTGTTGGTCATGATATGGTGGTTGTATTTGATAGCTGTTGTTGGACTTGAGACAACTGTTGTATCTATTCTGACAACTGTTGTATCTGTTACACAACTGTTGTCTGTGGTAGACTTAAAATTAACAACTGTTGTTGGACTCGAGACAGGTCAGGCACATTCAAAGCAATGTTACAACAGTAGTATACTTTTTCCAAAATTTGTACATAAACATATGCAAATCCCTTCAAGGATGACAGGTCACACAATCGCATTCCAACATGGAGTCAAATGTCAATCGATTAGCGAAACGCGTTCTTTTCACTGGCGCTCTCACTAAACCTTTACATGTCTTTACGGACTGTCTTGTGCTTATACCGTCAGCGTGTAACAATGTTCTGACGTGAGCTCTGGGAAATACAACGCTATAGTAAAGGTAAACCACGTAATTCTAGACAATATGTCAATGTCATTCTAGTCGGAAACGTCGATGCACGTGAACATGTAAACAGTTGTGTAGCTGCAAAACTTTGTGAATAAAAAATTCTAAGGAAGAAAATTGTGTACTTACTCGCAAAAGGCAGTGAATGGTGGGATAATTTTCGTCCCGAAAAACGTTTTACCGTCCGATTGTATCAATATATACTGTATCAACACACTATCGAGTTTGGCCGATATTTGTCAGCATTCCCGTATTATCAATCGAGTTCCTCTTACTTTGGCGTTCCCAGCAATAGATGACTTGATATTTTAATTTTGTGAGGATATACTTGGTTTATAATTTACACTTTGGGTGTCAAATCCAGCTTGTTGCCCGTTTTGGTCAACATAAATTTATATCTTCTCCAACTTTTTTACGTGCCCGGCATAGGCGTTTATACCTCGAAAGTACTGTCAAACTATTATACGTTTATAATATGGAAGTAAGACTCTTGATTTCCCATTGAAAATGATGGGTTTGCTGTAAAGCAAATGACTTCGTGAGAATGGCATACATTATCGATATTCCCGCCAAAAAGTACCCGGGAACGGTATAGACTATTCATTGTAACGCCAAGCGGGAAAATAATTACTTGTGCGGATAAAGTGTTGTCATTCACTGTCGACAAGAGTAGAAGCAAATTCCAATGTCTTCTACATGTTTCTATAGTTTTGTGAATAGAATTCTGTTAGTGCATGTGTAAGCTAAACCTCAACCATCTGTCAAATAGGACAAGAGTTAATTGTGTTTACCGTTTATACAATTGTCTTTAGTGTGTGTTCAATGTCATATAAGTACATGATAACAGACATGTAACCCACAGGTCATCTATCAAATGATCTGTTGACATACTCTTGTTTAAATTGCATGCCCATTGGTGGATTGTAACAACAGTTGTATGTACTGGACAAGGACAGACAACAGTTGTCTGTTTGGCCTAAAGGTCAATAGAAAACTGCATATGATTGGAGGATTGATACAACAGTTGTTCTGCTGCCCTGTGATTGGTCAGTTCAGACAACGTTGTCTATTCCATTTTGTTTTGGAGGTCTGTTGTTTATTACTATTAGCTACATGTACTCCTAAAAATATTGGCTATTGGTTAGCCGTTAAACAGGGAAATTAACAGACCGTATATAATATAACACTCTGTGAACTAGGGCACCTGACTCTGATTAGTTCCCCAACTATTTCAGGCACTCTAGCACCAATTAATTTGTAAGTATCAAACCTGTAAATATATTCTTTGTACAAATTATTATAGTGTAAATAAAACAATTGATTGATTGATTGATTGATTGGTTTGTGGGAAAGACATTTTGAATCAGTCATATGATTGTATTGGATCTTGATTTGTCGTAAAGAGTTCCGTCCGATAACGCAATTATGTAAGCGTGTAATGTACATTGTACATGTACAATGTAGCTTTCTCAAGATTCCACTTAACGTGTGATTGCCATTAATTTTTTTCCAAAATTTGCATTGCCAGACTCGGGGTGCGGCTTATCTGCAAGTACGGCTTATACGCCGGTGAATATGGTAAGTCATTACTTCTTGCTTGTGTAGATATTAATGACCTTTAGATTCGACTACGAGTATGACTACGAGTACGAGATTTGAGTGTGCACGCTAACTTGTTGTCGTAATCATGCTCGTGCAAATTCAAAATTAAGCCTCAAAAACAAACAAACAAATTTTATCGTAGGCGAAACAATGACAAGATTTTCAAACTGGAGTGACAATGTCATGGTTTTATGCATGCGCACTATTAAATTGTACTGGTGAAAACTCGTAGTCGTACTCATAGTCATACTCGTAGTCATACTCGTAGTCGTACTCGTGATCGTACTCGTAGTCATACTCGTAGTCGAATCTAAAGCTTTCTATTAAATAGAGATGCTTTGCAATGGAAATTATGATTTTTCGACTTTGCTGGCTTTCGCTTATTGATTTCTTGAAGATTTAATCAATATCTGCAATAAACTTGCATGTCAACTGATAATACAGTGAACTTCACTGAACCTGGCTAGTAACCAAGATAACTGTTTGATATTGATGCAGTCTAGTTTAACTGCTAGTGAGGTACTACTTAAGGTATGTACCCTGTCAGACTCGTAGTACCCAGTCGTTACTTACTGTGGAAAGGAAGGTAACCGAACCGGAAAAGTGCGCAAAGGCGCAACGCGCGCCCACTTTCTGAGTAAGAGAAGTGACTGGGAACAAGTCTGGTACCCTGTCAGTTTGTATAAGCCACACCCACTTTCAAAAGGTAATCTTGGTTAAAAGATGCAGCTTACACATGTACGGTTCATGCCCAGTGTTTGATTGTTTCTTTGCCCATCTTTATTTTAAGCTACCTATATATAGGTACATGTACGTAAATCCTTGTTTATGAATTACATGTACCTGTAAAACTGAGATAACAGTGATTGTAACAGCAATAACAAGACGGACATCCACTTTAGGAGCCATACGGCGTGCATAGTAGTGATAGTAGTGACGGTATGTCTCCTCTGAAAGAGAATAGTTGTATTTACAGTATTATTTGTATAATGGATATAATATCATACGTGTACCACAAACACTGGCAGATAAGCCACACTCGCAGATACAAGTAGGCCACACCCCGAATTTGGTATATTAACTCAAATTTTGGGGAAGAGTTTTTGCAATGCAGATGCAATATTCTATATTACGGTAATATAATACTCAATGCCATGGTATGTTGTGGAAGTAACAACAACTCCTCTCAAAATACAGTACATTGTACATTGTATGTATGTTGGTTTGCTAAGCAAAGTTTGACTCCAGACTCACCAACCAGGATTATCCAACATGTAATCATAATCAGCCTTTTGTTCTGGATCTTTGAGAGTCTAATTAAAATATAGATATATATTATCAGTCAATATTAATAATCATTGCATACAGTCAATGTCATTAACGTTGTCCAGCTAAAAAGAGATTAACACTACAATAAATGTCACGTGTCTCATTATATATATTCTGTTTGCACGCGTGGAATTTTAATTTCATTTTAGCAAACATCACCTCAGTGTGAGAACATATAATCTCAACAATGCCCATTTTCATAGGCAGAGGTGATTTATGCTTTTGAAATTAAAATTGTAATCTCTTTTTAGCTGGACAACATTGACTGTACATATACATGAATTGTACACATCAATAATTTAATAGACAAAGCATTGTACGCTCAAACAAATACTTGGACAATACAATGTATAAGTTACAGTACATGTATGTACATGACTGTGTGTGCTGAATCTGATGTAAAGTATTTTTTGACTTTTCAAGACAGAAGAGACTTGTAACTCTTTTGTCAAAGACTTTATGAATGTGTTCTTGTTGTGAACTGATTAGATCATTATTATTACTGCTTTATAATTTTGCATGGTCAGCGGTTACTGTGACTATAAGAGCAGTCATATTGTATTGTTAATTCATTTGTTACATGTACATGTGGAATGCTCTTAAAATAAACTTGTGTAGACATTTAGACTTCCAATCAAAGCTTTATTCTTGTTTCAAGATTAATTAGAAGTCTATAAATGCCTACATGTACTTCAGTTCTTAATTTATATTGATTATACACTTTATACAGTACAGTGTGTGTGCACTTGTAAATATAGTCAGCTATCAATGTACTGTACATGCATCCTCAAAATTTCAGAAGGATTAAAATAATGTATTAAATTATTAAAAAGCACATGTAATGTACCATGGCCATAAAGTGTGCTGTGGTTAAATAATTTAAATTGCTACTGGTTTAAACCTTTCTGGGTCACTGTTGTTTTAACACTTCTAAAGGATTTACAGTGTATATTTTTGCTCAGGAGGTAGATTAATTGAGTATCAAGTGAAAACAATGTCCTAAACATTTAAACCAATGACAATCTTTTAACCACAACAATTATTGAATTCCTTACTTCATACGCAGTAGCAATAAGTCGAAACTGATCAGCATTTCCCTCGACATCATCGCCCTAGAAAAGAACAACCATTGCTTGAGTGACAAGAAATTATAAATATTTAATAATTAGTGTTGTAAATATATAAAATTTATTATTACATAGTATATGGATATATAATTATTAATTGTTATAAATACATTGTATCTAAATCTAAATCTATTTGTAGTGTATTGTAGTGTAGGTTTTTAAGATATTTATATTATATTGTTATTTATTAAGTTTAGTGAGGGCCACAAGTTTGTAAGTGTATTTCACTTTTATGTATTACCCTCTTGAAATAAAGTCATCATCATCATATATCATCATCATTTGCTTATCCAACAATAATAATAATATTAATAATAATAATAATAATTAATAATAATAATTTCATGAGTTCTTGTATACATGTAGCACTGCACTATACAGTGTACTAATGTCTCAGTGCCCTATATACATTGGAAAATTTAAGAAATAAATGTAAACATGTATTAAAAACATATACGGTAGATACATGTACTGTTCCGCACAATATAATTCTGGTAAAATCGCACAATCTCATTGGCTGTTTAGCAAGCAATATTTTCTGGTAATGCCTGTGGACGATTATGGATTTTTTTGATGTGCAACAAAAATTGCCTTTCCTCGGTTAAAACTTGCATTTAAATATATAATATTTATAAATTGAATACAATTTAATTTATAACCTTGCTTGCTCAATCAGTACAGGAAAAAAATATAATAATAATAATAATAATAATAATACATATCAGACCTGAAGTCTTTTTTGTACATGTATGCAAACCTTGCCTACGGCTCGATCTGTACTGTCAAGACCTCGGTCTGATATTTTCCTGTAATGACCTCATGCACAGTTATTTTAATAAAAACTTGTAATTAATATTGGACCTACTTGAGTGAAAATTAAAAAAAAAAATTACTTATTATATTTTAAATATTAAATAAAACATATTATTTGAAAGAAACAATGGAAGAAGTACATATTATTGAAGAAGGAGCTTAGTACTGTACATAGCATACAAAAAATGTAAAGGATACAATATTTTACATTATAATACATGTACATCTACACTGGTGCACATCCTTGCCAGTTCAGTTGAAACTGCATGGTCTCTCACATGTTATACTACAACATTAATTATAAATGTATGTAGATTAGAATAAGAATTGCACCAATTGATACATACCTTGTATCTATCAGGGTGAAATTGTCTAGCTAACTTCCTGTATGCTTTGGACATATCACTCTAAAAGAAAGATGTAGAAATCATTAACATTAAGTTACATGCATACAGTGGTAGATTTTCTTACATTTGAAGGAGAGGAACCATGTATTACAATGTATATACACTGAAAGGACAACCCTGTTTAAATAAAGGTTTATTCATTCATTCATACGTGCACATGTACATTGAAGGTCAAAATTTTATGTATTCAACTCTATAATATCAGTTTAATCTCAAACTCCTGACTATTTTGAACAGAAATCATTGGACTCACAAGAGTTCACAAGTTCTGCAATACCTCCCCCCCCCCCCCCCCCCCCCCCCCCCCTCCTTCCCTGCTTCCCCTTCCCTGCTAAACTCCCCACCCAACCCCCCCCCCCCCCCCCCCCCCCCCCCACACACACCTACATGTAGTTCAAGATACATGGCCATATTCTAGTGTTCATATACATGTACATGTGTGTAGAACGGCTTGAATGACACATGACATGTATTTGAACTTTATACTCTGACTACATGTACATTGTACTTTTGGTTTTTGACAACAGGAGTCACCTCCAAAGGAGGGCGACAGGTTTCTCAGCTACGCTGTTGTGTGATTACCCTCATTAAATAAAGTCATTATTATTTTATTATATTATTAAAGTTCCATGCAGTACGTCTTTTCAAACTACTAAAGGCGACTATTCCAAGTAGTCATGTGTATAGTATTTAATAGGGGTATCAAATGGTCAAATCCAAACTTTGAGAAAATCACAACATGGCTGATTAAAATTGGATCCCAAGACTCGATCCAGAAATTCGAAACTCCAATGCAAGGAAATGAAGCTTCTAAAAATTCCGTGATTTGGAGATCAGGATAAATTTTGCAAGAGTCACTCAGAAAGTTTAGTGCTCAACCATATTCACCACCAAGTTAGTAAGCTTATTTGATAGTTTCTCTGTGAAATGATCCATCAAACTAATGAACAACCTGCAAAACCCTGCAGATACACTGTAGCTAATGTCAGCATTGTGTACTCAGCTGAACATGGTAAATTGCACGTCTAAGATTGTTAACTGTTTTATTTTTTAATCTATTTTCATCTGAATTAATTGCTCTTCAAACACCTGATGAGCAACGTGGTTGCCATGGTAAAAAACTAAGGAACTTTTCGGTTGTGAGAAATGATGAGTCACATTTATAGGAATTCTTGAGAAATACAACAAGAGAAGTCGTGAAACTGAGTACCTGTAAGTCTTAAATAGTTGATTTTAATCTTAATCTAATTTGGGCAGTCAACACTAATTTGATTTTGCTAGTGTTAACACAATTTAGCAGTTTGGTATTGTTTTTTTATTCTCTTTCTTTGATCTAAAACGCTCCAGTGTTAGACAGTGACTAGAAGAGAGACCTCACGTTGAAACTGAAAGCCACAAAGCCACGTAGACTACAGTACCTACATTTTGTTGTTCAAAACAAGATTGTTTGTCGACGTATAGGTTTTAGGTCTTCGAACAAAACATGGCTTTGTTTCGCTCAAGAACTGGATCAAATAAAATTCCCATTAAGTCAAATGAATGATTTTCTCTTTAATAAAATAAAAAAATTCGAATTCGCTTAGAAATGAAATGTGTTCACGTTGTAAAAGGGAACTTGAGTTGTTCATGGATGACTAGCGAACAACAGTAGCTTATCACAGAATACCACGTAATGACTTTAACAATACCTTAGGTGTATCTCTTGTAACCCCAAGAACTGTTAGGGAAAAGAAATAAAATGTTCAAATTCTCATCAACTCAAAAGTAAAAATAAAACACGAATAAATTACGATGTTCTCGTGTGAAATGAACATCTACAGAAAAACAAGATTTTTTTTCAAAAATTGTGATGGGAAATTCCCTACCGTCATAGCAGTTGGATCGACCGCAGTATAATCCTTCAATGAAGCCATGTACTTCGGGTGTGATGTAAAGAAAGGCTACAAAAAGCAGCCAAAACTTTGTATGTTTTGTGATCATGTTCGCCATTTGTTCGAAAAACTCCACTAATGAGCCTGCTATACACAATTACAGCGGATATTACATACCCACAATGCTTATCGTGACTTGCGTGACAATCGACAAAATGACAAAATAAAATGATTAATTAATAATGAAAAAAAACACATCAGAAACTGCTACAGATACAAATTGATTACCCTAGATGTGAATATTTGTGTTCTAGATTGCATAAATACAAATACGATAAACTAAGCTTGTTTGCACGTAAGTCACGCATATGTCACGCGACACCTGTCACGCAAAGCACGTTATGTGATGGTCACAAGACATACAACAGGCAGCTTGACCACAAAACAACATCGATCGACTTGACGCGTGAATATGGCCAGTTCAAATCCACTTCGATATCAAGATAAAGTCACTATTGTAACGGGAGGATCTAAAGGAATTGGTGAAGGAATTGTACGGGAATTTGGTAAGTAATTTTAAGCTTAATATTAAAAGATTGAGAAAATATGGACAATTAAGTCCTTATATATGACAACAATGGACATGTAGTATAAAATTGGATATTCCAGTTCCATGAAGGCCGAGAATGTTCCAATATTTGAGTCATCAGTTGTTAATGTTTAGTTTACAAAGCACTGTAAACTTCTATGTATAAATATTACAACGAAGATGTATTGTACCCGGGATTGTAACCCGACGTGGGCAATCCATAAAAATCGATAGAAAACCGATCGATAACTCGATATTAATCGATAAAATTAAGTTAAACGTTATCGATTGTATCGATCAATCGATAATAATCGATACTCACAACTTTTCCCGGCGTTAACTTTATCGATTTTTATCGATTACCGATAATTTTAGCTAATTTTTATCGATTTTATCGATTATCGATTTTATCGATTATCGATTTTATCGATTGCCCACGTCGGGATTGTAAGCATCGATCCAAATGCCGCGACTTGACTCTCCACAGCACGACTCCCACGAGCTTCTATAAATATAGAAGTTTAATCTTGAATCGTAATAACATCAAACAAAGCTTACACAGTACAATGTATATTTGTTGTGCTTTTGGTTGTCATCTGCTGAGTTTAATTCGTTCAATTTATCCTAAGCACTCAATACCTGGGCTACCTGTGGACTTTCCAGGCAAAAAGTGGTGGGGAAGGGAGGAGAGGGTGGGATGGGATTATGCACAAGCATGATTTAAACTCTTGAAAAGTTAAAGCAATTTGAATTGATTGAGTGTGAAGTGAAGTGTATGTATACTATATCATTTTTACATTTCAGTCAAAGCTGGGGCCAAAGTAGTATTTTGTGCCAGAGGAGGTAAGAATACCCTGGGTACCAGAGGCCGACAGAGGGCCTGTCGGCCTCTGGTACCCAGGGTAAGGTAAGAACTGAATATTTAACAATTGTGGAGGTGCCGGAATAGTGTTGGATATTTACTGATCCGCGAGTGCTCGTTGGGGAGGGATTTTAGACTGACACTACGAACGGCTGCAAAGGAGACTAAATGCAGATTGGAATGCAGGTTAATGATATAGCTTATTAACATGTATCATAACCACAGCTGATAACCATTGTATGTAATGTAAAAGTGGTTTTCAGGAGGCGCCGTCGACCTCTAACTAAGACATAAAATATTAAAAAGACTTGTGACATGGACGTAGAATTAATAGATAAAAGGAACAACTAACAGGAAGCCCATCAAATTAAAGATGTTTTTTTTTAGATAATAGCCTCATACAGGAGCCCATTACTGGGCTCCTGCCTCATAAGAATTATATACAAATGTAACTGGGCTTCCTGTGTCAGTATTTTAAAAAGGCAGTTCCATGAACCACAGGGAGCCCAGGCTCATTATCTGTGAAGACCGTTTTGTTTGCATATGTACAGTAATCCCTCCGTATTTCAAGATTTTTCGTAAATATAATAAAACTTTTTTTTCGCTAATGTGTTTTTCTTACTACTTTCAATGTTGTGACAGCGTTTCAGCTCCGGTATTCTCGTTAAAAACACTCCAATGGCGCTGAAAGTCTGAAACGCCGTCACAACATCGAAAGTAGTAAGAAAAACACAATGATAGTGCAAAAAAGTTGTATTATTTACGAAAAATCTTGAAATACGGAGGGATGATTTCAAGCCACATACATTTACTGTAAATATGCAAATAAAACGGTCTTCACAGATAATTAGCTTGGGTTCCCTGTACATGAATATATAATAATGACAGCTTTGCTTCATTTCAATGTTAAGATGCTGCTGGTAAAAAGCTAGAGGCTGAGCTCAATTCTATTGGACCTGGAGAAGCCATGTTTGTGAAATGCGATGTCACAAAAGAAGACCAACTCAAGGTTGTCATACAACTGTATAATTCTATTGTCTTTCATCAGAAACTCATAAGGAATTGTTTAACCACCTTATATGTCAGTTCCTACTTTAATTTAATTTAACGGTGGCTAACAGCTCTTTTTCAATCTGGGGGTAGCGAGTTTCTGCTGCATGGTGTAAGGGTACGTGAGGCATACGCGACTGGCTGGCCGTTTTGTAGAAGGGCTGCTCCAAGTCTTGACTATAATGCGTCACATCGAAGGGTGTCTTCTTCTTTAAGGTTGTACTATCGTAACACGGGTGTGTTGGTAACTGCTTGCTTCAGTTCGTTGAGAGCTTTTCAGGCTAAGGCTCCTCCCATATCCATGGAGTATCTTACTTTGTAGTAAAGTAAACTATATTTTATCACGCTTGCCCCGTCATCTATAAAAGCTGATTTCCACAAGGGGCGTGTGGTTACAAACTAATTTTTAGCTCTCGTAACAGTTTGGTTAGATCTGTGAGGTTTGGCAGGAGCTTGCTTATAAAGCCGCGGCTACACGAGCGATTTTTTGCTTGCACAGGTGACGCGATTTTTTGAAATTACCAACGCGCGGTGGCCTGGTGGCTACACGAGCGATAAATACTGGCGACAAATGCTGGCGATAAATGCAGCCATTTTGAAAAACCAGAGCCTCGATTTCGTTCTTCACCTTATTGGCTATAGATAAGCTTTAGTTGCGTCGCGAGTAGAAGGAAAAAAGTTGCAGAGTGGCTACACGAGCAACAAAGTCTGTGACTTTGTCACGAAAAGTTCAACTCATTTAATTTCTCGCGACTTTTTTTTGCGATTTTTTCAGCTGTCGCGTCGCCTGTGCAAGGGTGGCTACACGGGCGATTTTCACCCCGCGTGGTGATTTCAAAAAATCGCGTCGCTTGTGCAAGCAAAAAATTGCTCGTGTAGCCGCGGCTTTAGGTATTACACTAGGTCAGGTAGTCGCCCCACCCCTTTCATGTCTGTGGGGCGTAATTGCACAAACTCATCCGGGTCCACTCACAGACTCTCATCTGTGGCGATGTAGCATGACCAATGAATGGCACTTGCGACTGGCTCAGGTTGATCTTCTTTGAGTTTAGTGTCACATTGCGCTCCTGGCAAAGTTCTAAGAATGCTTTCAGATTAATGTCGTCGGTGATTCTTGTCGGCGTCATCAATCAATCCATCAATCAATCCATCAATCAATCCATCAATCAATCCATCAATCAATCCATCAATCAATCCATCAATCAATCGGTCATGTTGTGTTGTACCATATCCTACTACTACGAAATCGTCGGCGCTTGGTAGGCCTTCAATTAGCTCATTTCAGTATTTTGCGCTGAAAGACTTCGGGGGCTGGAGGCATTCGCTGTCAGCGGTAGCGCTCGATAGGAGTATTGAAAGTGGGGAGGTAGGACGACTCCTCATCGATCTAAGGTAACATGTCATTTATTAAACCTTTTATGTTGTAGAACTTAGTGGATAAGACAATAGAGAGGTTTGGGTGCTTAGACTGCCTGATCAACAATGCTGGATGGCGTAAGTATAGTCAATGATCAAATTTATAAATACAAAAATTACAAAACAAGTTAGGTAAAGATATTTAATTGAGGTATTTACAAACATTGTAGTTACTAGAAAGCAAGTGTGTGTGTGTCTTTTAACGTTGAAGAAGCGTAAACTTCCAAGTCAAACAGCCACCTACGTCATACAAATAGTGAACTGACCAAGAGGAGTGTTATACAATATAGTCAAACAGCCACCTACGTCATACAAATAGTGAACTGACCAAGAAGAGTGTTATACAATATAGTCAAACAGCCACCTACGTCATACAAATATACTAGTGAACTGACCAAGAAGAGTGTTATACAATATAGTCAAACAGCCACCTACGTCATACAAATATACTAGTGAACTGACCAAGAGGAGTGTTATACAATATAGTCAAACAGCCACCTACGTCATACAAATAGTGAACTGACCAAGAAGAGTGTTATACAATATAGTCAAACAGCCACCTACGTCATACAATATACTAGTGAACTGACCAAGAAGAGTGTTATACAATATAGTCAAACAGCCACCTACGTCATACAAATATACTAGTGAACTGACCAAGAAGAGTGTTATACAATATAGTCAAACAGCCACCTACGTCATACAAATATACTAGTGAACTGACCAAGAAGAGTGTTATACAATATAGTCAAACAGCCACCTACGTCATACAAATATACTAGTGAACTGACCAAGAAGAGTGTTATACAATATAGTCAAACAGCCACCTACGTCATACAAATATACTAGTGAACTGACCAAGAAGAGTGTTATACAATATAGTCAAACAGCCACCTACGTCATACAAATATACTAGTGAACTGACCAAGAAGAGTGTTATACAATATAGTCAAACAGCCACCTACGTCATACAAATATACTAGTGAACTGACCAAGAGGAGTGTTATACAATATAGTCAAACAGCCACCTACGTCATACAAATAGTGAACTGACCAAGAGGAGTGTTATACAATATAGTCAAACAGCCACCTACGTCATACAAATAGTGAACTGACCAAGAGGAGTGTTATACAATATAGTCAAACAGCCACCTACGTCATACAAATAGTGAACTGACCAAGAGGAGTGTTATACAATATAGTCAAACAGCCACCTACGTCATACAAATAGTGAACTGACCAAGAGGAGTGTTATACAATATAGTCAAACAGCCACCTACGTCATACAAATAGTGAACTGACCAAGAGGAGTGTTATACAATATAGTCAAACAGCCACCTACGTCATACAAATATACTAGTGAACTGACCAAGAGGAGTGTTATACAATATAGTCAAACAGCCACCTACGTCATACAAATATACTAGTGAACTGACCAAGAAGAGTGTTATACAATATAGTCAAACAGCCACCTACGTCATACAAATAGTGAACTGACCAAGAAGAGTGTTATACAATATAGTCAAACAGCCACCTACGTCATACAAATAGTGAACTGACCAAGAAGAGTGTTATACAATATAGTTGATATGTGCACAAATAAAGTCCATGAAGGGAGAAGCTATATAACATCGAGCATTATTATGAAGTAAGAGAGCAACCGAATCTGGTAGTATAAATACCGTGTACGTGTGCCGGCCATGATAATTACTTCCCATCCAGCTATACGTTTAGTTTTGTTATTCTTCTTCTATACAGATCCACCTGAAAAGAGCATTGATGACACGAGTGTTGAGGATTTCAAGAACTTATTGAATTTCAATTTAGTGAATTATTTTATATTATGTAAGGTAAGTTAGTGAATAAAGGTAAAGGTATTTATTTTACTTCGAAACGCGGGAAGTGGTTGCCCAATCTCCCGAGCCAGGGGCTCATGTATAAAGCGCTCGAAGGTGCGCCGTTTACCCCCTCCCTCCATCAGTGCTCTTTTCTACGGTATTTAAAGCTGCACTGAGCTACACGGATTATAGGGAAGTCGAAACAAGGATGTGAGGTCATGAAGAATCGAACCGGGCACCTCTCGCTTAAAAGGCCCCGCTCTAACCAGATAAGCCATCCTTGCTCCTATAAATAAGTAATGTTTAATTATATCTATAGATGTACCTGAAAGTGTAGGACTACCACAGGCAGCCCAAGCAGTATACTTGTGGGTTATTTTAGAGTATTTTTAAAAATGTCTCGAAATGTAAAAATATTGCTCAATAAACTGACATTCACCTTTATTTACATTTATTTGGTGTTTATTTGACGTTCCGGAGTCATTTAGTGGTATCTTTAGCCCTCTGATCCCTCCACGTAATATTTCGAGACATTTTTAAAAATACTCTAAAATAACCCACAAGTATACTGCTTGGGCTGCCTGTGGGACTACTTGTTCATGAATGCATTTTAGTCATTGTTGAAACTATACTTGCTACATATAGTATTTGTAACTCATCACTTCGAATTGAAGATAACTGCATGCAGTGATCAATCGTCATCTAGTCAGTACATACGCCTATTTCAAAAAACGTCGCCGTTCAAAACAACAAGCGTCAAGCCAAGCCTGAAGCGAAGCTGGTTATGTGTTGGCAAATTATTCAAATCAGACCTGTTTTCTATAGAACGAAGTGCGATGTGCAAACAAGCACGTGATATTGGGAGGTTTCTCAGTTGGTGTTGCAGAACACCAGATGACCGTTAGACAATGAACACAAAGAACGAGAAGAATGAACTTGAACCAAAACAATACCCTGCATACAAAGAAACCTAACCAAGAATACAATGCAGACTGTAGCACCAAGAAACATCCTGATATTGTTCACATTTTGTAATCAGTCGTCATATAGAAACAATTGATAATTGTCAGTACATAACCAGCATTCACTTCGGTCTTGGCTTGACGCTTGTTGCTTTGAACGCGACAACGTTTTTTTAAGTAGGTGTATGTACAGTCTATAAATTATATAGACCAGGCATAATAATATTATAACATTGGAATTAGTATAGTTGCCCCAAGGAGGGTAGAGTGTCATGATTTAGGGTGTGGGTACATGTGCCGCCTGGACTTGACTGAACCCAGGTGAAACTGTTTCAGTGCAAAAATGTCAATTTCCAAACCCAGGTTTCAATGCAAAAGATTAATGCGTTTCTCATTTGCAAATTGCTGGTTTGCTATTCAGTGTGTCACGGCTCGATGGTTCAAATACCTACTACATACATGACCCTGAAAAAAACCCCTGCGTGCATGAACTTTTATTCCATCTATGTGTAGAGGCGTAAATATAACATTAATGTGATCTTTTGAGGGCATAAAATCAAGTATATTCTGGTTTGAATAGGACAGCCGCCATTTTGAATTCTGACTTCCGGAACAAGTTCCAACAGACTTCGTTCCCAGGGATATTTCTCTGGGAGCGAGTAACGAGCGACAGAATATACCCCTGGGTTCCCGAGGATGAGCGAGGGCATAAATGAACTTCATGGCCCGAAAAAAGATCACATTAATATCATTTATATTTCCTAAGCCCTAAATTATTAAGGATTTAGTACAAAAGAAAGTCTAAATCTATCGAGAAGTGACTCAACTCAACTTCACCTTCGGCCATCTTGTTTTTAATTATGAAGCAGCTAATTTACATTTTGAGGCAGAAATATGACGTCACGTAAACCTGCGGCAAATTCAGCTAATTTGCATAAACCATCATTCGCGCGCATGCTATATTGACGTCACTTGCGGGCATAACTATCCTATAATGCCCTCGGCCCTCTGTTTTCCTGACTTTACAAATGGTAATTCTTAGAATCTACATAGAAATTGTGAGTGATTTATGCCCTCTAAATCCTTGATAATTTAGGGTTTAGGCAATATAAATGTGTACTTTTAACCAATCGAACATGGTTTTCCATTGTCTGTACTCTTATCGACAACGGACGACGCCATAAAATGTTCAAAACTCAAGTGGAACAACGAGCGTAGCGAAAAATCGTAAATTTGTTAAACTTACTGTTGGTTTTGCCTCACTTCTAGCTTGCGTTACCTCATCTGCGTAAAACAAAGGGTAACATCATTAATGTATCAAGTCTAGTAGCACAGATTGGACAGGCTAATGCTGTAGCTTATGTATCAACTAAGGTAAATACATGGTCATGTTGCCTCCTCTCTAAGTTCTTCCCCTCTCCAATAAGTGCCCCTCTCCAATAAGTGCCCCTCTTCAATAAGTGCCCCTCTCCAATAAGTGCCCATCTCCAATAAGTGCCCCTCTCCAATAAGTGCCCCTCTCCAATAAGTGTCCCTCTCAAATAAGTGCCCCTCTCCAATAAGTGTCCCTCTCAAATAAGTGCCCCTCTCAAATAAGTGCCCCTCTCAAATAAGTGCCCCTCTCCAATAAGTGCCCCTTCTTCCCTGCTCACCCCCCTCTCAGGGCGCTAAGTAGAGCATCTCAGAAATCCCTTGAAATCTAAAGCACACATGGTTATGTGAGTGATGTTTACTTGTATTACAGGGTGCCATCACATCAATGACAAAAGCCCTTGCAGTAGATGAAGCCAAATATGGTGTACGCGTTAACACGTGAGTATACGTTCATTATAGTAGTTGTTATAAGTACCCATAGGATAGGATAGGTCTATACAAAACCACAATTAATCTTCAATAAATTATAAACACTAGAAATGAACCTTTGAAAAACGCGCGCTCTTCAAACCTTGGAAATTCATTGGAAATTCCAAAAAACATCCAAAACAGATGCAATGCCCAAGCCACGCACAAATTATCTAAAACGTAGTTTTAGCTACAGTGGGGCTCAAATATGGAATAACTTACCATCACGGATCAGAAATATTGACTCTATTGGGCAATTTAAAATGGAAATATACCGAATACTCTGAACATCAGATTCCCACACGGCAATCATGTAAATCAGTATGCAGTAATAGTACGCATATATTTTTAATTTTTATTTGTATATCATCTTATATTGTTATGTTACTGATGATTTTACCGTGTTTACAGTCATTTGCAAAAATTCTGGCCGCCACGATATATCAATATATCGGGTGCATTATGGGTAATTAAATAATACTATTTTGAGTTTCCTAACTTATTAAATGAAGCAAAATTTACAAACAACAAACGTATGACTAAAATAAACATTATACTAAATATTTATACCAACTTTGCTGGCGTTAACCCGCTTTAAGGGGAATTTTCGATTATTTAATTACCCATAATGCACCCGATATATTGATATATTGATATTTCGTAGCGGCCAGAATGTTTACAAATGACTGTAAATAAACTATATGTATGTATGTATGTATGTAAAACCTTGGAAGTTTCCAAATAATTTCCAGTCATCTCTTCGAATTCTGAGGCTAATAATTATAATAATTAAAAATATATTTGTATGTGCGTGTCTTTTAATGATGGGTTTACTTTCATCTTGTTATTCTGGTAGAGCATCGCGTTTTCCTTACATAAAACACGGGGAGCCCAACATAGTACGTATTCCGCGCTCTATACCACAGGAAACCCATCATATAAAAACGTGCACATACAATAATAATATTCCAAGGATTGAAGAGCGCGCTACTGAAATATTTCGGCACGCAATGAAATTGTGCCCAGAGCCCACGTTCCAAACTTGATCGCGCGTAATGTTGCACGGTATGTGATACAGCTATTTCAAAAAAGGTTGGTGAAGGTTTTGTTGCATGTTGCATCTTGTATCTTGTATCTTGCATCCCAAACCCGAAATGTATTGTGGATCATATGTAAATAATGCCAGCATGCACATACAGAAGAAAATATGCCGGCTCCACATTGCGAAGAGAAAGTTTGGGAAAATTCCCAGAGTCCATATTGTTGTGACCTTTCGATGATTCCATTCACATCGCACATACTGCATTTCGGGCTTGGTATGCAAAATGCAACAAAACCTTCACCAACGTTTTTTGAAATAGCTGTATACGATGTTTTGTGATTAATATTGTAGATTATCCCCTGGTAATGTCTGGACTCCTTTATGGGATGAACTTGCACACGCTGCACAAGACTTTGAGAAATCAAAACGTGATGGCGAAGAAGCGCAGGTGAGCTGTTTTGTAGTTAATACAGTTGACTCTCTTTGAGCGACCAATCTCGTAAGCGACCATCTCGATCCCTTAAGCGACCACTTTTACAACTCCTCGTTTTGTTTCTCATATACTGTAATCACTGTAATTAAATACTTAAACTTCTGTATCGCCCCTCTTCAGATACACAAGCTACTTGTCCAGGACATATTGGGACCTTGCGCTATATATTGATATATTATTATATCATGTTTTTTCCATTCATTTATTTCACTTTGTACCCCAGTTGATACATATGTATGTTTGTGATCCACTTGAATCAATTGACAACCAATATAACATATTCTTCTGTGGTCGCATTTTGCGTTTACGGCGTAGAACAAGGAAATCTCACAGTGTGCAATACCATGCAACGGCAATAAACCCTTTCACGGTTTCTCGCCGCCATTTTGAATTGGGGCAAACATGGCAACATTTATAGAAATCTGGATCACTTTGACTTTCCGTAACTCCGCTCGATTTTGTTGGATTTTCAAAATTTAAACTTCGATCGATAATCAGCAGGCATGCATATCAGTTGTCGGACTGAAAATAAGACCAATGTAGGTGTTTTAACTACCTTTTTCGAGTCAATCTTCTTTTTACGAATGTATCTTAAAATTTTGAGCTAATTTGCATATTCAAGTGCCGAACGTTTTATTTTGAAATCTATGCTCATCTCACTTGTTCGTTGTGCCTAAGACTGCTATTCACCTAATACTCATCTCACTTGTTCGTTGTGCCTAAGAACTATTCACCCAATACTCATCTCACTTGTTCATTGTGCTTAAGAACTATTCAACCAATACTCATCTCACTTGTTCGTTGTACCTAAGAACTATTCACCCAATACTCATCTCACTTGTTCGTTGTGTCTATGAACTATTCACCTAATACTCATCTCACTTGTTCGTTGTGCCTAAGAACTATTCACCCAATACTCATCTCACTTGTTCGTTGTGTCTATGAACTATTCACCCAATACTCATTTCACTTGTTCGTTGTACCTAAGAACTATTCACCCAATACTCATCTCACTTGTTCGTTGTGTCTATGAACTATTCACCCAATACTCATCTCACTTGTTCGTTGTGCCTAAGAACTATTCACCCAATACTCATCTCACTTGTTCGTTGTGTCTATGAACTATTCACCCAATACTCATCTCACTTGTTCGTTGTGCCTAAGAACTATTCACCCAATACTCATCTCACTTGTTCGTTGTGTCTATGAACTATTCACCCAATACTCATCTCACTTGTTCGTTGTGCCTAAGAACTATTCACCCAATACTCATCTCACTTGTTCGTTGTGCCTATGAACTATTCACCTAATACTCATCTCACTTGTTCGTTGTGCCTAAGAACTATTCACCCAATACTCATCTCACTTGTTCATTGTACCTAAGAACTATTCACCCAATACTCATCTCACTTGTTCGTTGTGTCTATGAACTATTCACCCAATACTCATCTCACTTGTTCGTTGTGTCTATGAACTATTCACCCAATACTCATCTCACTTGTTCGTTATGTCTATGAACTATTCACCCAATACTCATCTCACTTGTTCGTTGTGTCTATGAACTATTCACCCAATACTCATTTCACTTGTTCGTTGTACCTAAGAACTATTCACCCAATACTCATCTCACTTGTTCGTTGTGTCTATGAACTATTCACCCAATACTCATCTCACTTGTTCGTTGTGCCTAAGAACTATTCACCCAATACTCATCTCACTTGTTCGTTGTGTCTATGAACTATTCACCCAATACTCATCTCACTTGTTCGTTGTGCCTAAGAACTATTCACCCAATACTCATCTCACTTGTTCGTTGTGTCTATGAACTATTCACCCAATACTCATCTCACTTGTTCGTTGTGCCTAAGAACTATTCACCCAATACTCATCTCACTTGTTCGTTGTGCCTATGAACTATTCACCTAATACTCATCTCACTTGTTCGTTGTGCCTAAGAACTATTCACCCAATACTCATCTCACTTGTTCATTGTACCTAAGAACTATTCACCCAATACTCATCTCACTTGTTCGTTGTGTCTATGAACTATTCACCCAATACTCATCTCACTTGTTCGTTGTGTCTATGAACTATTCACCCAATACTCATCTCACTTGTTCGTTGTGCCTAAGAACTATTCACCCAATACTCATCTCACTTGTTCGTTGTGTCTATGAACTATTCACCCAATACTCATCTCACTTGTTCGTTGTGTCTATGAACTATTCACCCAATACTCATCTCACTTGTTCGTTGTGTCTATGAACTATTCACCCAATACTCATTTCACTTGTTCGTTGTACCTAAGAACTATTCACCCAATACTCATCTCACTTGTTCGTTGTGTCTATGAACTATTCACCCAATACTCATCTCACTTGTTCGTTGTGCCTATGAACTATTCACCCAATACTCATCTCACTTGTTCGTTGTGTCTATGAACTATTCACCCAATACTCATCTCACTTGTTCGTTGTGCCTAAGAACTATTCACCCAATACTCATCTCACTTGTTCGTTGTGTCTATGAACTATTCACCCAATACTCATCTCACTTGTTCGTTGTGTCTATGAACTATTCACCCAATACTCATCTCACTTGTTCGTTGTGCCTAAGAACTATTCACCCAATACTCATCTCACTTGTTCGTTGTGCCTAAGAACTATTCACCCAATACTCATCTCACTTGTTCGTTGTGCCTAAGAACTATTCACCCAATACTCATCTCACTTGTTCGTTGTGCCTAAGAACTATTCACCCAATACTCATCTCACTTGTTCGTTGTGTCTATGAACTATTCACCCAATACTCATCTCACTTGTTCGTTGTGTCTATGAACTATTCACCCAATACTCATCTCACTTGTTCGTTGTGTCTATGAACTATTCACCCAATACTCATCTCACTTGTTCGTTGTGTCTATGAACTATTCACCCAATACTCATCTCACTTGTTCGTTGTTCCTAAGAACTATTCACCCAATACTCATCTCACTTGTTCGTTGTGCCTAAGAACTATTCAAATGTCTTATCTCTGCAGTTACTTGGTCGAATGGGGACACTGGAGGAATCAGGAAAATCCTGTTTGTATCTTGCTGCTGATGCTACGTTTACAACTGGTATAGACCTGTTTTTATCAGGTGGTGCCGAACTGAATTATGGTAGAAAAACTAGACTTGACCAATGAGTACAATACTTTCTTCTCTTTCACCAGCGACAAGCATAACCACAGGTCTTATGTCACGTACTGTGTAAACGGGCCTGACGCAAGCATAAGCACAATAGGTCTGATGCCACTGTGAAAATGGACCTGATGCAAGCATGAGCACAATCACAAGTTAGAGGCCTTATGTCACTGAAAATTGGACTGACGCTTACTGATGCAAACATAAACGCAAGGCACAGGCAGCCCAACCATTGTTTCTGTGGCTATTTAAAGAAATTTATTTGCATGCGCGCGTCTTTTTTTGATGGGTTTCCTGTGGTAGTGCGCGCGCGCGCGATACGTATTATATTGGGTTCCCTGTGCATAGAAATGTATAATGTTGGGATCCCTGTGTACATCCTGCGGGACGCGCCCGCAGCAATGTGTATATTGAAACAAGGTGTGAAACTGATGGCGTATCATGGCCTGATGTGCGGTGGTACTTTTCTGGTGCACTTTTCCGTGAGCCGAAGAGCCGAAGTCGTCGTACGCTACAGACCCGTGGGGGGTACCCAGGGTGAAGTCGCTGAAGTTTTGAAAAATGGCGGAGAAGTTGATGAAACAAAACATGTTTTTTTCGGTGTAATCGTTTGGATTCTATTATTCATCCATGGTAAGTTTAGAAGTTCACAATTCATGTCAACTTTACGTAACTTTAGAAGAATTTCGACGGGTTTAAAGTAGTCCTTTTTCATTTTGAATGGCGGAAAATTGCATGCTGTGCTCGACACACGAAAGCCTTGTTGAAAAAAATATATTTTCTGAAGTATTTTCTTGAGGTTTTAGTAGTTTTTGCTCTAACTGTTCTCTAATAAAAGCACTTGCCTGTACTAGGGCAGAAGGGCTGCTTAATAAACCTCAGCAATCAGTTATTTTTCATAAATTGTGACTGAGCTATTTGACCGTTGTGTAGTTGTCAATGATCGAAATACACCGACTTCAAAAGGAACCTCTCAAATGGCTGATAGTCCTTCATCTGTTTAATCATTAAGTCTTATGACTCTCTCACTGATCTATAAAGTGTTTGACGTTATTTTGTACTTTCTTACAGTACTTCTTAAAACACAAGCTGGAACAGACCTAAACCATATGAAGCAAAAATATAGACGAACTCAAATTCACTGACATCGAAGGAGACATGAATGGCGATGGACTCGTGAAGCAGTTGAAGCTGCCGTGAACTAAAATATTAACAGTTGTTCATTATTGTCATTGAAATAGCACAACACATTTAGCAAATACTATCATCTGAGAGAAAAACACAGAGTAGTTTAAATACGATTTTCGAACGTAAGTAAGCTTATCGCTTCACAACTTGTCGATTGTGGTGTCATGCATAATAAGCTTATTTATTAATTTCGTATTTAATATCCATAGTATTACTGATCAATATAGTGAATAAATTGTACCTGGAGAACGGGAAAACAGTAAGCTTATGTAAAAAGGTAGTAAACTTATTTTAACTGATTGTTGAAATAAATACGTTGTTTGTCATTTTGTTTATAAGCACTGATAGCAAAAATGTCTTGTGTAGTACTAAATATTGAGACTATTCAGCATTTATAAAACATAATGCCTCAATTTTAAAGCATTTTAATCGATAAAAATCAAAACACAATACAAATACTTTATAAAAGTCAAAACAGAAAGCAAATAAAATATATTGTAGATGTTTCGACTGATGTTTAGCGAAAATTTAAATACTAAAACTTGCAAAAAAGAGCACAATTCAGATTTGCCGAGCGCTTGCCGATGTCCTCTCGAAGGTAAAATCCGAATGCTTCACGGAAAAGTGCACCAGAAAAGTACCACCGCACATCAGGCCATGAGGCGCAAAATGTCAAAATTAAAGTTTATCAGCGTACGGTGAAGTTAAAAGACTGACACTTATAAAGTGTTTAGAGAATACGGTAAAGTTTAGTTATTCGAAGAAAAATTGAATTTTCACGTCATTTTTACAAAGATTAGGAGCAAAAACGTATTTGTCACGTGACCGAGTTTCATACCTTGTGTAAATATACACATTTGCTGCGGGCGCATCCCGCAGGACGCACACAGGAAGCCCAACATAGGACATTACTCAGCACAGGGAACCCAACATATGTATTGCGCGCGCGCGCGCTTTACCACAGGGAACCCATCAAAAAATGACGCAAATATCATTTTTTGAATTATTTAGTAGCCTCAAAAGCAATGGTTGGGCTGCCTGTGCGCAAGGATCAAAATTATTCCATTTGTTGTGTCTGTGCTTATACTTGCGTCGGGGTCGATTACGCATGGCACAAATTCTAATGCTTGTATCGCTAGTGTTTTAGAATACAAATACTAACATGCAATTGCATAATAAAGTTATTGTATTTTATCATCCCACTATAATCAGTTAGCCAATCAGAAGCGAGATCTACTGTCCTGATATCCCATGATATCACGGACAGTTGGTTAAAATGTGGTTCTAAATAAGAAACCATTGTATTTTTATATTACTTCTGGTCATTTTAAGGGAAAATATGTTTCATTCAAAAGATAAATAAACGTTTTGAACAAAACTGCGACGATTGAACTTTTCCCGCCACTTCTCAAACTCACGGACGCGTGCCGACAATATGCTAATAAGTTTGTATTTTGAAAAGATCGTCCTCGATGTTTTTAGTGAAATTCTTTCATTTCGGCGAAAAGAGTGGGATGATAAATAAATAATCGGTCAATATTGGTTCGATTCGGCGAATTATCATCCCCAATATTTGTTTCAACCAATCACAATCGAGAATTCTCCCGTATCAAGACACTCTACTGTCCTGATATTCTACGGTATCAGGACACTCTACTGTCCTGATATCATATACAACTCTGTTTAAATAAAGGTTTATTCATTCATTCATATATCACGGACAGTTGGTTAAAATGTGGTTCTAAATAAGAAACCATTGTATTTTTATATTACTTCTGGTCATTTTAAGGGAAAATATGTTTCATTCAAAAGATAAATAAACGTTTTGAACAAAACTGCGACGATTGAACTTTTCCCGCCACTTCTCAAACTCACGGACGCGTGCCGACAATATGCTAATAAGTTTGTATTTTGAAAAGATCGTCCTCGATGTTTTTAGTGAAATTCTTTCATTTCGGCGAAAAGAGTGGGATGATAAATAAATAATCGGTCAATTTTGGTTCGATTCGGCGAAATATCAGGACTCGTAAATACGAACCATGGCTCAACCTAACTCGCCCTGATACTTCGTCGAATCGAACCAAAATTGGCCGATTATATATAAGTATTGTAATGTATTGCAGTCGCTCTCATCAAGACTGCTGTATATTCACAGTGCTACATGTATATTCACAGTGCTACATGTATATTCACAGAGCTAGAGTCAACTGTCAACCAATGCGTTGTCATTCCAAAAGTGTCGTGTTTATGTCCTGTCCACACTGCGATAGTTGTTTTCAATGTAAACGGCGCAAACTTGCAATCGCGCGTCAGAATAAATGGAGACTTTGGGAAACATGACGTACATATCGTCACAAATATACCGACGTCATCGTTATACTGGTCACGTGCCCATGCCATAGAAGAGCGTTTATTATAGTATAGTGCTTTAGTATTAGAGTGTTTAAGAATTAAGGAGCATAGGTGATGGAGTTTATCATTATGTATTATAGAAAATCATTATTTTATTAATATATACATGTATATTACTCAGTATCACTAGGCAGGGTGATGGGGGGGTGGTATGGTGATGGGGTGTGTGGTAGGGTGATGGGGGGGGGTGGGAGTGGGGTGGTGGTAGCTGCTATTGTAAAACCATTTATGAATCATGACTTTAGAAATTAATAAAACGTGTTGTTTGCGTTAATGTGTCAGTGATGATTGTTAATTTTGTTTCCCGAGAATCTCAATGTTCAGTAAGTGTTTTGCTATATTCCCATAAACACTGAAAACATTGTTGTTAACAACGGCGCCACAAGTATTTTCCGTCGACTTTGACCTGATCACGTGCGTTTATTCCCCTCTCACGCTTCGATCACGCGAACTTATTGCCCGCGCGGAAGTTATTAAGCTTTGACGCCCGCCACGTGACGTGCTCTCGACCAATGAGAAAACGAGTTTGACTATGGGGATATAACAATGTCATATATCGCAGATATTCAAAAATATATTGTCGATTCAGTGACTACATTTACACATGATGACATTGATATATATATATTACTACATTGACGTGACTGGGAATTATGCGGGGAAAACTAAGCTGATGTCTCTGCTTTGATATGCATTGATGAGTTGATGTCCATCGGTTCAAAATGTCAATTCTCATCTCGCAGGGAATTACTATTCTGTCGTCTTTGACACCCTACAGCTACACATTATATATAGTATTCTAAATGTCTCCCTACTCAATAGAAATGTTTCGGTAACTTGCCAAACTCTTTTGTTGTTGTTGTTGTTGTTGTTATTGTTGTTGAGTTCTACATTCTGCATGTGGTTCCGAATATACAGCGACAAAAACGAGTAAACCGTTCGACTGAGATGTAGCTTCAACTCATACTTGACTTCCTTTCGTGAGTTAAAGTAATTCCTGATCTGACTTTGGTAGAGCAACATCGAGGAATTTCTGTAGCCATAAAGTAGCTCGACCTGAAATATAGACACAAATCGTTATTTTATATCATTTAAAATCATTCAATGAAGAGTTTTCTTTTTGGATGATTTTTTGCTTATTTATTTTATTTTTTTATTTTTTTTATTTATAAAATCTTTTAACAGACGGCCTACGTCAGCAGAGCTGATTTTCAGAAGGGCTCTGTAGAGAAATATAAATATAAATATAATAGATAAATTTGCTGAGAGGGATGGGTTGCAGGATCCTTAGCTTTATATTAACCCTTCGGGTTGTTCTCCTGCAACCTTCCACTATTTATTCAGATTATGTACTTGTGATTTAAAATATTGTGTGGAAAATAAAAACCTTTGAACCTTTGAAAGTATGCAATGAAGTAAGAGGCAAAATAGGAAACTAAACGATAGCAGTTACTAGATCGTGACCGCATCGGCAAAACAGTGTCAAAAAGCGGAACTGAATGAGTAAATACGAATAGGGAAAAGTCAAAGGGGAACCGAGTAGAAAGTATTGGTAAATTTCCCGTGTTAATTCCATTTCCTTCAACTCTTTTTAAAAGCCGCGTCCACACTAATGCGCCATCATTTGAAAACACATACATTTCGATGCGTTTTGGCTTTGCGTCCACATTAAAACCATGCAACCATTAGGGGAGATTTGAAAACGGAGCCTTTCGCTGATGTCACGGTCTGTCACGACCCGGTTCCGGTTTCCGTCGAAAACGCATAAGTGTGAACAGGCTTGCATCAATTCAGGGCCTTGGGATCCCTGTGGTGCACTTACCAACGAAACCAGTGGGTACGAGCTTGTAGCGTACAAACGCAAAGTACACAGGTATCCCGGCGAATATAAAGCCAAAAGTGATTACTGATCCGATAAGATTCTCAAAGAACGAGGCTGCCACGAGGAAAATCGACAGTAGGATGAGCAAACAGGGAAATCCTATGAAAACCTAGAGAAAGGAAAATCAATCACGCCGTTAATACTGACACCTCGTTAATATTTGACCCGAATCACGGTTCAGTCAAAATCACCCATAATACACTTCGTTTGCCCTCACATTTTGCATAAACTGATTGTTTTCAATTTTTCTTGGGAACACGCAGTCTTCCCAAGAGAAATTGATAACAATAGTTTATGCAAAATATGGCCGGGGGGCAAACGAAGTGTATTATGGGTGATGTGAAAGTAGTGAATTACGTAATTTATGCCTGCTTCAGTACCATAGGTGGCGGAGCAGTTTCACTAGTGCAAGGGAGGGAGACGATGTACCTACTTTGAATGACGACCAACTTTTGCAGATGCCTCTGCTCAAGGTTTTTAATAAGGCAACCAAAATCCTGATGCATCACTTTGGTTTCTACCGTAGAATTCGATCCGCAAGACAATGGTCCCCTGTACTTTGGGATTTAGCAGGCTAAAGGGCTACTATGTTCGGCTGGCCATTACTTTCGGATGGTTACATTCGTGATTTATAATACACCTGATACACCGACTCGAAAGACCCTTGTCAACTCGTTAGTTCGTTGTATGATTTCGTACATGTTGATTACACAGCATACCTTATATGGTCTTTCTGAATCCCTCTTCTTATATCTCATCCATATTAGAGCGCTTAAGGTGCAACCATAGATGAACCACGTGACAACACTGAAGGCGTTTAGCAAGGTGGCAATGGTCGACATGTTTGGGATGAGCATGACGACACAGATTATGAACTAGAAAAAACAAACACACAAAGGTTTCGACTATGAAAGATAGTAACCGCAGGGTCCTCCTGGTCACAGACCAATTTTTGGGAGGACGAATAATAATGATGATGATACTAATGATGGAAATGATGATGGAAATGATGATCATGCTGATGAAAGTGATGATGATGATGATATGGTCAAGTAGGATAGGTACTTACAGATGTAAGTATAGCTGGTAAAGGTGTGCGTTGTTTAGTGTGGATCAAGTAGGATAGGTACTTACAGATGTAAGTATAGCTGGTAAGGGTGTGCGTTGTTTAGTGTGGATCTAGTAGGATAGGTACTTACAGACGTAAGTATAGCTGGTAAGGGTGAGCATTGTTTAGTGTGGATCAAGTAGGATAGGTACTTACAGATGTAAGTATAGCTGGTAAGGGTGAGCGTTGTTTAGTGTGGATCAAGTAGGATAGGTACTTACAGATGTACGTATAGCTGGTAAAGGTGAGCGTTGTTTAGTGTGGATCAAGTAGGATAGGTACTTACAGATGTAAGTATAGCTGGTAAAGGTGTGCGTTGTTTAGTGTGGATCAAGTAGGATAGGTACTTACAGATGTAAGTATAGCTGGTAAAGGTGTGCGTTGTTTAGTGTGGATCAAGTAGGATAGGTACTTACAGATGTACGTATAGCTGGTAAAGGTGAGCGTTGTTTAGTGTGGATCAAGTAGGATAGGTACTTACAGATGTAAGTATAGCTGGTACAGGTGTGCGTTGTTTAGTGTGGATCAAGTAGGATAGGTACTTACAGATGTAAGTATAGCTGGTAAGGGTGTGCGTTGTTTAGTGTGGATCTAGTAGGATAGGTACTTACAGATGTAAGTATAGCTGGTAAGGGTGAGCGTTGTTTAGTGTGGATCAAGTAGGATAGGTACTTACAGATGTAAGTATAGCTGGTAAAGGTGTGCGTTGTTAGTGTGTATCAAGTAGGATAGGTACTTACAGATGTAAGTATAGCTGGTAAAGGTGAGCGTTGTTTAGTGTGGATCAAGTAGGATAGGTACTTACAGATGTAAGTATACCTGGTAAAGGTGTGCGTTGTTTAGTGTGGATCAAGTAGGATAGGTACTTACAGATGTACGTATAGCTGGTAAAGGTGTGCGTTGTTAGTGTGGATCAAGTAGGATAGGTACTTACAGATGTACGTATAGCTGGTAAAGGTGTGCGTTGTTAGTGTGGATCAAGTAGGTTAGGTACTTACAGATGTAAGTATAGCTGGTAAAGGTGTGCGTTGTTAGTGTGGATCAAGTAGGATAGGTACTTACAGATGTAAGTATAGCTGGTAAAGGTGTGCGTTGTTAGTGTGGATCAAGTAGGATAGGTACTTACAGATGTAAGTATAGCTGGTAAAGGTGAGCGTTGTTTAGTGTGGATCAAGTAGGATAGGTACTTACAGATGTAAGTATAGCTGGTAAAGGTGTGCGTTGTTAGTGTGGATCAAGTAGGATAGGTACATACTGATGTAAGTATAGCTGGTAAAGGTGAGCGTTAGTTTAGTGTGGATCAAGTAGGATAGGTACTTACAGATGTAAGTATAGCTGGTAAAGGTGAGCGTTGTTTAGTGTGGATCAAGTAGGATAGGTACTTACAGATGTACGTATAGCTGGAAAAGGTGTGCTTTGTTAGTGTGGATCAAGTAGGATAGGTACTTACAGATGTAAGTATAGCTGGTAAAGGTGAGCGTTGTTTAGTGTGGATCAAGTAGGATAGGTACTTACAGATGTACGTATAGCTGGTAAAGGTGTGCGTTGTTAGTGTGGATCAAGTAGGTTAGGTACTTACAGATGTAAGTATAGCTGGTAAAGGTGTGCGTTGTTAGTGTGGATCAAGTAGGATAGGTACTTACAGATGTACGTATAGCTGGTAAAGGTGTGCGTTGTTAGTGTGGATCAAGTAGGTTAGGTACTTACAGATGTAAGTATAGCTGGTAAAGGTGTGCGTTGTTAGTGTGGATCAAGTAGGATAGGTACTTACAGATGTAAGTATAGCTGGTAAAGGTGTGCGTTGTTAGTGTGGATCAAGTAGGATAGGTACTTACAGATGTAAGTATAGCTGGTAAAGGTGAGCGTTGTTTAGTGTGGATCAAGTAGGATAGGTACTTACAGATGTAAGTATAGCTGGTAAAGGTGTGCGTTGTTAGTGTGGATCAAGTAGGATAGGTACATACTGATGTAAGTATAGCTGGTAAAGGTGAGCGTTAGTTTAGTGTGGATCAAGTAGGATAGGTACTTACAGATGTAAGTATAGCTGGTAAAGGTGAGCGTTGTTTAGTGTGGATCAAGTAGGATAGGTACTTACAGATGTACGTATAGCTGGAAAAGGTGTGCTTTGTTAGTGTGGATCAAGTAGGATAGGTACTTACAGATGTAAGTATAGCTGGTAAAGGTGAGCGTTGTTTAGTGTGGATCAAGTAGGATAGGTACTTACAGATGTACGTATAGCTGGTAAAGGTGTGCGTTGTTAGTGTGGATCAAGTAGGTTAGGTACTTACAGATGTAAGTATAGCTGGTAAAGGTGTGCGTTGTTAGTGTGGATCAAGTAGGATAGGTACTTACAGATGTAAGTATAGCTGGTAAAGGTGTGCGTTGTTAGTGTGGATCAAGTAGGATAGGTACTTACAGATGTAAGTATAGCTGGTAAAGGTGAGCGTTGTCTAGTGTGGATCAAGTAGGATAGGTACTTACAGATGTAAGTATAGCTGGTAAAGGTGTGCGTTGTTAGTGTGGATCAAGTAGGATAGGTACTTACAGATGTAATTATAGCTGGTAAAGGTGTGCGTTGTTTAGTGTGGATCAAGTAGGATAGGTACTTACAGATGTACGTATAGCTGGTAAAGGTGTGCGTTGTTTAGTGTGGATCAAGTAGGATAGGTACATACTGATGTAAGTATAGCTGGTAAAGGTGAGCGTTAGTTTAGTGTGGATCAAGTAGGATAGGTACTTACAGATGTACGTATAGCTGGTAAAGGTGAGCGTTGTTTAGTGTGGATCTAGTAGGATAGATACTTACAGATGTAAGTATAGCTGGTAAAGGTGTGCGTTGTTTAGTGTGGATCAAGTAGGATAGGTACTTACAGATGTAAGTATAGCTGGTAAGGGTGTGCGTTGTTTAGTGTGGATCAAGTAGGATAGGTACTTACAGATGTAAGTATAGCTGGTAAAGGTGTGCGTTGTTTAGTGTGGATCAAGTAGGATAGGTACTTATAGATGTAAGTATAGCTGGTAAAGGTGTGCGTTGTTTAGTGTGGATCAAGTAGGATAGGTACTTACAGATGTAAGTATACCTGGTAAAGGTGTGCGTTGTTTAGTGTGGATCAAGTAGGATAGGTACTTACAGATGTACGTATAGCTGGTAAAGGTGTGCGTTGTTTAGTGTGGATCAAGTAGGATAGGTACTTACAGATGTAAGTATAGCTGGTAAAGGTGTGCGTTGTTTAGTGTGGATCAAGTAGGATAGGTACTTACAGATGTAAGTATACCTGGTAAAGGTGTGCGTTGTTTAGTGTGGATCAAGTAGGATAGGTACTTACAGATGTACGTATAGCTGGTAAAGGTGTGCGTTGTTAGTGTGGATCAAGTAGGATAGGTACTTACAGATGTAAGTATAGCTGGTAAAGGTGAGCGTTGTTTAGTGTGGATCAAGTAGGATAGGTACTTACAGATGTAAGTATAGCTGGTAAAGGTGAGCGTTGTTTAGTGTGGATCAAGTAGGATAGGTACTTACAGATGTACGTATAGCTGGTAAAGGTGTGCGTTGTTTAGTGTGGATCAAGTAGGATAGGTACTTACAGATGTACGTATAGCTGGTAAAGGTGTGCGTTGTTTAGTGTGGATCAAGTAGGATAGGTACTTACAGATGTAAGTATAGCTGGTAAAGGTGTGCGTTGTTTAGTGTGGATCAAGTAGGATAGGTACTTACAGATGTAAGTATACCTGGTAAAGGTGTGCGTTGTTTAGTGTGGATCAAGTAGGATAGGTACTTACAGATGTACGTATAGCTGGTAAAGGTGAGCGTTGTTTAGTGTGGATCAAGTAGGATAGGTACTTACAGATGTAAGTATAGCTGGTAAAGGTGAGCGTTGTTTAGTGTGGATCAAGTAGGATAGGTACTTACAGATGTAAGTATAGCTGGTAAAGGTGAGCGTTGTTTAGTGTGGATCAAGTAGGATAGGTACTTACAGATGTACGTATAGCTGGTAAAGGTGTGCGTTGTTAGTGTGGATCAAGTAGGTTAGGTACTTACAGATGTAAGTATAGCTGGTAAAGGTGTGCGTTGTTAGTGTGGATCAAGTAGGATAGGTACTTACAGATGTAAGTATAGCTGGTAAAGGTGTGCGTTGTTTAGTGTGGATCAAGTAGGATAGGTACTTACAGATGTAAGTATAGCTGGTACAGGTGTGCGTTGTTTAGTGTGGATCAAGTAGGACAGGTACTTACAGATGTAAGTATACCTGGTAAAGGTGTGCGTTGTTTAGTGTGGATCAAGTAGGATAGGTACTTACAGATGTTAGTATAGCTGGTACAGGTGTGCGTTGTTTAGTGTGGATCATGGCCAGGATCTGAGGGAGGTGTCCTTCGCGTGCAGCTGCAAATATCAAACTTATACAAACACAAGATAAGTGAGAAATAATGATAATACGACAAGAATACTACTCTACAGGCTCCGAGGTAGATTGCAAGGATGACGTTTGCTAATAAAGCATTTGCTGTTGTTATTCGTCTTTTAAACACTTATCTTTTCAGACGAGCTTAGTGTATTTGGCTATTTCAACAGAAGAGAGGAAGGGTGGATATGTTTTCAATATGGCATTCAATTGTTCACTTATTTGGCCACGTTTTGTAGTCGCATTGCATAAATGATATCCCTGTAGTGGGCAAACCTAGAGTCTTTCCCGTACAGAATCTCAGTCTGCTCCGAATATTGCGCACATAAACTCACCGTCCTCCAGAAAAGATAGCGCCATTAACAGAACCAAAGACGGAACAAGAAACAAGAAAAGGGATCGTCCATGCCATGACACCATAGAGACGACTAGCTAACGTCTGCCTCGAATAGAGAAACAGGATATCAAAACATGTCGTACTACACACTCTACAGATAAAAACACTACATAATATGACAGCACATGTACTACGCCACGCCACGCCACACCACTACATCCACATAACACCATGCACCACACCCACACAACACTACTACATCACACCACTACATCACAATCACACCATGACACCACAACCACAGCACAGCACAATCACATGCACCACGTACAACAACGCCACACAACTACAGCACAGTACAATCACACCATCACACCACAGCACAACGACAGCACAGAACAACCACACCATGTACAACAACGCCACACAACTACAGCACAGTACAATCACACCATCACACCACAGCACAGCACAACCACTACACCATGTACAACAACGCCACACAACTACAGCACAGTACAATCACACCATCACACCACAGCACAGCACAACCACTACACCATGTACAATAACGCCACACAACTACAGCACAGTACAATCACACCATCACACCACAGCACAGCACAACCACTACACCATGTACAACAACGCCACACAACTACAGCACAGTACAATCACACTATCACAGCACATCACAGCACAGCATAACCACTACGCCATGTACAACATACAACGCCACACTACTACAGCACAGTACAATCACACCATCACACCACACCACAGCACACACACAACCACTACACCATGTACAACAACGCCACACAACTACAGCACAGTACAATCACACCATCACACCACAGCACAACACAACACAACCACTACACCATGTACAACAACGCCACACAACTACAGCACAGTACAATCACACTATCACACCACAGCACAGCACAGCACAACACAACCACTACACCATGTACAATAACACCACACAACTACAGCACAGTACAATCACACTATCACAGCACATCACAGCACAGCACAACCACTACGCCATGTACAACATACTACTACAGCACAGTACAATCACACCATCACACCACAGCACAATGACAGCACAGCACAACCACTACACAACCACTAGACTACACAATGTACAACAGCACAACCATAGCACCGTACAATCACACCATCACACCACACACGTTAACACTACATTATGTTACACGACACGACCGGACACTCACCTCACCACTCCACGTCATATGGCATTAAAACAACGCTACACAAATAAAATATAAAATGGTTTTACCACAGCAACTGCGTTAGAGTTCATGATTTCTTCAGCACTCAAGACAGTCAAAAATCCAACATTGACAAGAACATAGGAGATGGAAACCATAGAAACAGAGATCCATATTGCTATTGGCATGGTCCTTGAAGAAAGGATTGAAAACCAGCACATGGGCATTTTGTCTGCGCATGCGTGAAATGCCAACATGAACACAAAGACCCTCTGACACGCGCATATATCCCGCGCCATCCCGCGCTAATTTAAATACCAGGAATAACAAACAAGATGGCGAAGTTCTTTCTCATATATTTATTTATTAACTTGTCTATATGAACATATGCAACTCTAAAATGATGGATTCTATTTTATCAATGCTGAAGGCATACTGCAGTTGTCATAACCAGTATTTACGATGTATTATGAGTTGCATATTGCAAGGTGAAGGAGGTCCAGACATGACAAGCTAAACTGACAATGGCTGCCGTCTTCGCCGTATACATGCACTTTGAACATTCATATAGCAGGAGCTATACATTTTTTGAAAGTCATTTATTGTGATGAATGGAATGACTATTGAATAATCTTCGCCTCCGTAACATTAAGCAGCTTGGGGGTCGGTAGAAATCGAAAGATAATTTGACTTGAATGCTTGGAGTCCACATTTCTGCTCGTCGCGAGTCCCGTAAATGGTAAGCAAAACTATTGCAATGCAAAACAGTGGAAACAAGTTTTAATTTTCTTAATAACAAATTTTTCTGGAAAGTCTGTTCTCTCATTTATACTTTCAAAGACTTAGAATAAGGAAATAGACGAAGATATGATAAAACCATGGCTTCGAGAAGTAACACAAAACATCAATTCCGCCATTACACCGAGTATAGGGTGAGAAGAATCTATTAAATCTGACAGCTATACATTTTTTGAAGCCCCATTCTTTATAAAAACTGAAATTATATAAAGGAATGAATGCTGTGGTAATTATCTCCAACTTGGGGGTCGGTAAAAATTTCAAGAAATATCTCGTTAAAGTTCGACCTAAATTGAACACTTCTACATATTCACCGGGCCATAGCTCGAAATCGCTTCCACCTGAAAGACCATTTCATTAAAATTCTAAAAGTTTACTTTCATCACAATTACCAAGCGTTAATCCAGTGCTGTAGAATACTTGATTGTAGAAATAATTAACGCTGAACATCCAACTCCAAACACCACAGTCGCATTTCAATGTAAAATATCTCGCCATCAAAAGAAATAACAGCGGCCAAAGATATACCCAGGGGAAGAAGTGTTTATCGTCTTTAAAAATGAGTAAATTTTCATGACGTTTAAACTTTAGAAACGCGTAGATCTCCTACAAAATATCCTTAAAATGAGCTATCGAGCTGTAAAATGGTTCAGACGTCACTGGTCAATGCTGTGTTAATTTTTGGCGCATGCGCAGACAAAATACCCATATGCTTTGAAAACCTACGTTACCTCTCAGAAAATAAATCGTTTTTTTTTTACCTGTCTAGTACGAACATCTCGTCATTGCGCGCACGTAACTTCCCCATCCTGCTAAGTAGTAGTAACACGGGCCCAGGGATTGTACTCAAGAATAAGAGTGGGACGTCTAAACCGCTTTATTGGGTTTGAAATTGGAGACTGTTTGGTGGTCACAATTTTTGGGAGGACTTTATTTGGGTAGCACGTTTTTGCCAAGGAAATCAATGGACTTGCTGCTGGACGCTGAAACAATGAAACTTTTCTATCCTACAATTATAAAAAAAAACTATAATAATAATATCAAAGTTAACAAACCTTTTGGGATTTTTGAATTCCTCAATGACGTTGTTGATATTATTCCTGGAAAAAGAAGAGAATTGGCGGGAAATATTGGGGTAATGAATGTGGAAGATTTAATAACTTCCGATCAGTTTTACTTCTACATTTGCTTCCATCCTCCCTCCCTTCCGGCTTTCCTTCCTTCCCTCTTTGCTACCTTCATTTATTGCATCTTTCCACCCTACCTACATGTACATCTCTTCCATCCTTTTATCCTATCCTTTTCGTATGAATGGGAAACCTACGGTACCGTGACTCTCAAATGGCTTTCTTTCTGAACCAATCAAAAAGCGTGCATTCTCGTTCCCAGAGCTCCTCGGTTTCGGTCCTCTCCCGAGAAGGCTCTGGTCGCAGCCATTTGAGGCTCGATGCTGATTGGACGAAATATAACGCATACGCATTTGAAAACATTATTATTATATCAAGAACAATAAGAACAATGAGCCCACAGGTAACCCAGGTAACCGCAAAGCAAACGCCTGCGGATGGCCACGGCAGATTTTTAGCCGACTTGTCGACCTTCAAAAAATTATTTCTCGGAATAGAGTGGACAAAAAAAATGTTACTAAAAGCTCATTTAAAAGAGAATTTATTTGAGAATGTGTGATTGTTTAAGCTATATTTGAGTGTTTGGATACTTTTGGAGATATATCTTTTTAGCGACAGTTGTCGTAAACATTTGGTGGCTATGTTCGAAACGAGTGAAATTTTCGAATCGCTCAAAACCACTCAAATATACAATTTCTTGCTCAGATTTCTACACCAAAGCGTTCTTTAATTATCAGACTACTGTTGTGAAGACATTTTTTTGAGAATCTCATATCCTTTGAAGTCTTTCTAAGAGATCATTGCTGAGACCGTATTCAACGACGTCACGGTCCACTGATTCTACGTTTGGGCTACCTTTGCGCTCATTGCTCTTATTGTTCTTGATATATGTTTTCAAATGCGCATGTGTTATATTTCGTCCAATCAGCATCGAGCCTCAAATGGATGCGACCAGAGCCTTCTCGGGAGAGGACCGAAACCGAGGAGCTCTGGGAATGAGAATGAAATAAAGCGTGCAGATGCATCTCATTCAATCAAACTCTTTCAATACGGCCTCTATATGCTTACCATCCGTCATACGCGAACAAGGCGTTGTAAAACGCAAAGCCTATCACTCCGATCTTAGTTTCTGTACCCTCAAAAGAGTTGGCAAAACTCGATACATGACCTGTGTGAGAAAACACGGACATTTATTATCATTTCACAGAGTAAAGAGATTAAGGTACAGACACAGATGCAACATTACACGCAATATAGCTGGCAACATGCATGCATAATTTCAGCGTGTGTCCAACGCTGCAATTAGCCATTCCGAGGTTGCGGAAAGACTGGGACCGAGTGCAAAAATTAATGTAATTACAAAATGAACCACATCACAAGAAAGATAACATTGAAATTAGTAAGTTTACCGAGTTTGAGCATGTTTGGGTGAATACTAACAAAATAACAGGCATTTAAAAGTCGCAAAAATAAGAGAGAATGTATGTTAGAGGCGGCGTCCCCCAAAACCATACATTCTCTCTTATTTTTAAGATTTTTTGAAAGCTTGCTATTCAGTTAGTATTTATCCAAACACTCTCAAACTTGGTAAACTTACTAACTTTGGCCTGATCTTTGTTGTGATGGGGTTCATTTCTTAATCAAATTAATATTTATACTCTCGGTCCCAGTCCCTTCCGCAACCTCGGAATGGCTAATTCCTTGCGCGCAATGTTGCAGAAGTAGGATCGCACTGTCTTCGTTGACACACACCTGCAATCACATTGCCAGCAATATTGCGCCGTGTAATAATAATAATGTGTACTGTGTACTGAACTTTAGGGGCTTCCTATCTGGCCATACTGACCATTGATGTTAATACCGATAAATCAAGCAGCAGGAACACAGACAGGACATACACAATCAAAGGCACCCGTTGGTGAACTCGTGGATTCCCGTATGTGAGTGACGAGGAACGCCTTGAAGAAGACATTAGGGCATGTGTGAGCATGGAACCAGCACATGTCTTTGCAGTTATCTTTCGTGATCAATGCCGTATGTTTTAATATTTCGCTCTTAGAGCGAAAATATTTGAACATCAAGTAAAAGGTATTCAACAAGTAAAGTTCAATGATTGATTAACATCTGTGTTGTGTCGACTTTTCATCTAGAGTTCGCTGATAAAGTCCCGGGGGAGGGGGGGGGGGGGGTACTCCCTTTGTCCAAGTGGTAGGGGTGATCGGCGGTCGGTTTTGAAAACGACCCTAAAAGGTACGCATAAATTAAAAGAGCTGTTGAAGCCATGTTAATTCCAACCCCTAAAAGGTACGACCATATATGATTATTATTATTTATTAAAATTTGATAAATAGACACTTGGGTACATCAAATCAGTGACTGGACAACATCTTTCTTCTGCGGTTCTTTCATGTTTGTCAATAAAGAAATTAAATACAAATTGACCCTAAAAGGTACGGAGTCATGTTACGTAACTGACTTTTGAGTCGGAACCCCTAAAAGGTACACACAGGATATATTTTGAAACCTAAAAGGAGCGCCGATCACCCCTACCACTTGGACAAAGGGAGTACTAACCCCCCCGGGGATAAAGTGTTTTGGAAAACTTAAGACTGAGTTGGCGCTGCGGTATGGTGTGGACCTAATATTGTAAATTATCCTATACATATTACATCTCAGCCATTTCTATGAAATACAGAGCGGTATTTCATAGAAAAATCTATGAAATACAGAGCGGTATTTCATAGTTTGTATTAGCCAATCAAATTGTTGTACATTTTTCCCGCTTTTTTCTTCCACTGGACGCGCTCGCGTCGTGTTGCTAAATCGACCAATATTTGCATAAAATTGTTTTTCATTTCGAAAAAGCGATTCAAAGCGCTAAACATGGTTTCAAGTTCTTCAAGTTCTTCAAATCTTCCTTCGCTTTCAGAAGAAGCATTATATGATTTTATTGAGTCGCAAAAGAATGCAAGAACAAAAAAGAAAACAACAGTCGACACGACGAAATTCATGGCATTTATTTCTAATGAACCGTACAACGAAACTGGAAAAGTAGAAACGCTAAGTATACTACAGAACGACTTGACTTTCTTTTGAGTCATTTCATAATGGCAATACGAAAACCAGATGGCGCAGAATACGAGCCCGACACTCTTACCTCCTACAGAAACTCCATTGAAAGGTTTTTAAAAGAGAAAAACTATCAGTACTCTCTCATAACTTCTCAAGAATTTAAGTGGCATATATAGTGATATTTTGAATGCCAAGAGAAAGCAACTGCGAAGCGACGGGCTTGGGAGATAACCCAATGCGAGAAACTCACTTACTGAAGCTGACAGGAAAAAGCTTTGTGAAAGCGGGCAAATGTCAACGAGCAGCCCTGTTAGTCTAATGAACTTGATATGGTACAACAACGCAATGTATTTTGGATTGAGAGGTTTCCAAGAACATTACGACTTAAAATGGAATGACATCGAGTTGAAAGAAACGAGCGACGGTAAACAGTACCTGGAGTATACTGAAAGAGTTTCTAAAACAAGAAACGGAGAAAGTAGCAACAACGAGAGAAAAATCAAACCAAAAGCCTATGCAACAGGTACCGAAACGTGTCCTGTTCGGGCTTATTTATCTTACAAAGAGCACAGGCCAAGGGAGATGCGACAGGACGAATCGCCATTTTACCTTGCTATTATTCACAAACCGTCCTCAGTTCTATGGTACAAAAACAGTCGAATGGGTCAAAGCATTCTGAAGGATATGGCAAAATATGCAGGACTTACAACGCCAAATATTTCAAATCACAGTGCTCGAAAAACACTGATAAGAACCCTTCGAGATGAACAGGTGCCACCTACTGATATCATACAGATTACAGGACACAAAAACTTGGAACAATTCTAAGCTATGATGTATTGAGTGAAAAGAATCAAGAAAACATGTCTTCTCTTATATCTAAAAGTGTTGGGAAGAGCGATTTGGAGACTACCAAATCAACAAAATCAAAGACATCGCCTTCATCATCTACATGTACAACAGCAACAGTACCTTTCGCACCTGTTCAACATAACCAGTTGAGCACAGCCAACACTAGTAATAGTCTGACAAACAGTTTTCCTAATATCTTTGCCTCTGGTTCTGTAGTCAAAGGTAGTAAAGTAAACATTACTTTTGTAAGTGGCAACTGCTACAATCATGATCAGACGGAGAGTATAAGCCCACAATACAAACCAAAGAAGTATCGGCGTATTATCGAATCGAGCGACAGTAGTCAAGATTAAACCAGTACTCAGATTAAAAAGTTCACGTGTTTAATCGATCATATTCATAGTGTAAAACATTCAACAGTTAACAGTGGGATGTATTTCTATTGCACTTTAATGAACTATATCTTACACGTACAATACAATACAACGTTTCAATTTATATGTCAGCATATGTTTTTTCAACATTTTTTTCAATAAAAACGTTTCGTTAAAAAGCGTAGCCTTTGAGATGTAATATGTATAGGATAATATGGTTATTCCATGGTTTTCTATGGAATACGAGCGGATATTTCACTCAAAAATTATATTATTTGGTATACAACGAGCCTTTAGGTTATACCAAATAATATAATTTTTGAGTGAAATATCCGCCCGTATTCCATAGAAAACCATGGAATAACCAGTAATTATCGATCGGAAACTAAGATTTATTTTGATCACTCAGTGTGATATAAAGTACGGAAAATATATCGAAGTGTTCACGGTTTGACACTGTATTAAATATAATGGCTCAAATGATCTGATACCGAAACATACTTATAAATACATGGACGACAAGTATCCTCTCAGTCTGGTCAGCACACTGATATGAGATTGTTTTCAAATTCAAAGAGTCGCTACCCTGGTTCCAGAGCCGAAAGTCGGGTCCACGAAGTCGAGTCCGAAGGACGAGACAACGAGACGAGGCCCATTCTTCTCTCGCCTCCCCACTAATAGTAGCCTCTGGAACCAGGGTAAAGAGTCGCATGAGGACCAAGGAATAATCGCTCCGGAACTTCCGGTTCGCATGCGCAGTAGCAAAAGTTTACACTGTTCGAGTGAGTGAGTGAGTGACACTTCCGGTTCAAAATGCCCAAATCCAAAAACTCGTGGATGCTTCGCAATCCACGTGTTAAAAAGGATTACATTGAAGCCAGGCCATGACTTTTAGTCTATCCAGACCGAACAGACCGGTCGGTCCTGTCAAATGGAAACCACCCATCGTATTTGAAGTTTGTGCATATATTTATATTCTGATAGTATCATTAGGAGAACCAGATTGGAAAAAAGCATAGCTTTATCTGTAAATTCCTCGTTAAATAAAGTGTTATTATTATTATTATTATTATTATTACCCTATAAGCCACGAGCCGGTATCGAAGGGATTCTCTCGGGCCGGGCTTCCTGTGTCTAAAAGGGGCAGACCATTTGGCCACAATTTGGTCACACTTTTAGTTACTCATTCCCACTCCCCTCACCTTCATCTGTTTTACCACAAGCGATTGAGAGCCTAATCAAACCACTATTTCTGGAGAAATAGACCATTGTCGCTATATGTCGTAAATAGCTATTTCAAAAAAGGTTGGTGAAGGTTTTGTTCATGTTGCATACATGACTGATGTCCTACCTTTCGTTTTGCTTGACGATGCATCGCTGCAAGAACTTTACCAAGCAAGCACTGTTTTGCCAATGGACAGTTCATTCAATGGCAATCTAAAGCATGTCAATGACTCTCTGTCTTGGTACCAGTCGAACATTTGCAATTACTACAAGTCCAACCTCAAAATTGCATATCTTAATATAAACTCCATTCAAAACAAGCTCGACGAAGTTAAGAACTTACTCAACCGAAATTTATTTGACATTCTGTTCATTGCAGAAAGTAAAATCGATAGTAATTTCTCAAGCAATCTTCTAAAACAACCTGGATATCGCATCATCAGAAGGGATCGCAAAAAAGGTGCTGGTGGCTTAATTGCTTTCATTCGAGATGATCTACCAATATATCGCAGATGTAAATTGGAACCTGAAGCAGTGGAGTCTATTTGCTTAGATGTTATGGATTCAAGGAAGTCAAGATTTATTGTCTGTGCATGCTACAGATCGCCAAAATTCTGCAAGATACCTGACTTCATTTCCTCCCTTACTTCTGCTACAGAGCTGATGTATAGGTCTCGAAAGGAACTGTTGCTGATAGGGGACTTTAATATGGATATGTTTGAGAACGAAAAGGAAAAGAGGGTTGCTGATAACAATTTAACTGATTTTTGTGATGACTTTTGTTTGGAAAACCAAATCACTGAACCGACAAGAGTTACGGATAAAAGCAGCACCCTAATCGATGTTATTCTAAGCAGCCATCCAGAACGTTATGCCACACACGGTAATTTGCATCTTGGAGTAAGTGATCATGATCTGATATTCACAATAAGAAAGAATAAATTACCTAGACCCAAACCACGTGAAATTGTTTATAGAAGTATGAAAAGATTTAATAAAAATGATTTTTTGGCTGATCTGAAAAATGTCCCTTGGGATAGTACATACGTCTATGACGATGTTGATGATCTGTGGGATCACTGGGCTGAAACTATATAATGATGTTTTGGATAATCATGCACTAATAAAGAGAAAGAGAGTCAGAGGAGACCAATTGCCGTGGATTACACCGGAGCTTCAACATGAAATTTCGAGACGTAATCGCTTGTTCAAATTGCACAAAATAATAATAATAACAAAAGAAATCCAACAATACTCCCATGGGAGACGTACAGAAAACAGCGAAATAAAGTCACATCATTAAAACGTAACGGACTGAAAACATTTTGTGTTGATGCTTCAAATAATAAAAAACATCATGGAGAATTTTGGAGTAAGATGAAACCTCTTTTACCGAGCAAAAGTAAAAATCAATCCAAGATCATCCTTGTAGAGAATGAGCATGTTATTACTGACTCTCTGGCTGTCGCTGAAACTTTTAACAAATATTTCTGTGATGCTGCTGGAAGTGATGGTGACCTTTTAGAAATTGAAGATTTCATTGACCACCCAAGTGTTAAAATCATAACTTTTTGTTTTATATATATTTGTTACATTTTTGTTCACGTTCACGTTTTAACGAGCTTTGTAGCTCCTAGGTGATTACGTGTTGAAATAAATTATTATTATTATGTTGCATCTTACATCTTGCATACCAAGCCCGAAATGCATTGTGGATCATATATAAATAATGTCAGCATGCACATATAGAAGAAAATATGCCGGCTCTATATTGCGAAGACAAAGTTTGGGAAAATTCCCAGAGTCCACATTGTTGTGACCTTTCGTTGCTTCCATTCACATCGCCCATAGTGCATTTCTGGCTTGGTATGCAAGATGCAAGATGCAACAAAACCTTCACCAATCTTTTTTGAAATAGCTGTATATTCTGTACTTAAGGGTTTCCTTGTATGCAGGCATCAATTTAAATACATTGTAGTGGCTTCATCTGCATTTGAAATTTGTTTATTGAACCAAGCTTTCGGCCATCGCGGCCATCTTCAGGGTTATGAAAGTACACATTTCCTACGTAGCTAACAGAAAGCGGTATCCATTTCTGTTAGCTACGTAGGAAATGTGTACTTTCATAACCCTGAAGATGGCCGCGATGGCCGAAAGCTTGGTTCAATAAACAAATTTCAAATGCAGATGAAACCACTACAATGTATTTAAACACGATGGCGCACTACAAAAGGCATCGCTCCGCCCACAATTATTTGAATAATAATGAGTTTCAATATGGTGGACAATGGTTGAACATGGCTGAACAACGGGGTAAAATAATTTTCTTAATAAAATCACATTTCAACAGCAAAGTCAATGAAGAAATTGTAAATTTACGTCTAAAACAGTTATAATAGACGGACGTGTCAATATTTTTCGTATTCGGTAGTTATCTATACGATTTTCAGTCGCACCACGCGTACCGAAAAATGTTTTGAATTTCACGCGCCATGTATCACAACAATCAACATCTGTACTTCTTATCCAGGCCTACAAATTAATGAAGCGAAATCCTCTTTGCCTGTATTAGCATTTCCAAGCATAAAACTATGTTCGGTCATTTCTAAATAAAGCGACAAGAGCATTGTTTTCATTACACAAGTTGTTCGTCTTCGTCGTCACCATAACAAGACGAACGACGCGAAGGCGCGAAGGCGTATTGTTACGAGGTAAATGTGTCGAGCATTTGTACATCTCTGTACTTTTATGGTAAAGGCCGGTAAGGTTTCGAAACCTATGCTGTGAGTATATTTAATTCGCAAGTGGTATTTCCATGTCTTGGCGGGTAAATTTTACGATAACTTAAGCAATGATAAGCAGACAATACTAGAGCCGTGCGACTTCAAAACGGCTAACGGTCCCTAGTTCAAAGTACCATAATTTTATTTTACCAAAGTGAAAAGTGATAGTGAATTGTACAACAAAAATTATTCATGTGCGTTTTTAGTACTTTTTTCCACAGTTTCTTGTTCATTTGATTGATTTATAGAGCTTGCAGTTCTTGAGATCCTCTCTCGGTGACGTCTCGGTAGATTTGATTGACAGATCCAACGAACTTACCCTAGGTACCTCTCCTTTTTAGTGCGCCTTCGTGTTTAAGAAGTTCTATCTGTTTTACATCGCACGCTTTATGACATCATATTATATTTACGACACCTTCCCGTGTGGCGAAAGGTCCATGGCCATGCAAACAGCTCTAGCATCCCTTTGCCTGTTCTCTTCCTCGGACATATGCTTTCAGTCCCGGGTTTCGGCACCAGTGTCTTGCCCGAATACCATTAGATGTCGAGAGAACAGGCGGGAAACGTGTTTGGTATTACAAGACTTACATCTTTACTGTACTCAACGAAGTTTTATCTGTTGATTACATCGCACGCTTTATGACATCATGGGCCATGACACAGGCATCCCAATATATTTACGACACTATATGTGAAATCCTTATTTGGTTACAAATGCCATATTTGGATGATAAATCTCACAGACGTCTTAGCCGATTATCCCCAGTCACCAGAACTGCGCTGCACACAGCAAGCATTAGCTAGCCGATTTGAATTGGCCGAGGAAGATTGGCACTTAGCAGATTAGAGAATCATAGTATTTGTTGTGACTATTATAGACTACTAGTAACGTGCAAATAACTAGCAGCCGAATACCAAATATGGAGTAAAATTACAAGAGGGGGGGGGGGAGGAGGGGGGGGGGGGGGGGGGGGGGGGGGGGGGGGGGGGGGGGAAGGGGGGGGAGGAGGGGGGAGGGGGGGGTCTCCCATATATAAAGTGGTGGGAATGCTCGTCGGAAATTTTGAAAATGACCCATCCCTAAAGGTACCTGAGTCTCTTCCAAGTGGGCGTGTCATGAAAAAAAAATCACCCCTAAGAGGTACCAAGTATAAAACAATTCCTTTGCATTTTGCGGTTAATTTTCGATGCCTCTGAGAAGCTTCGCAAAGCAAATGTCATTTACTGTTTATTTGCTGACAGACACGCTAAAAGGTAATTAACGACTAATATTTGTTTGTAAATATGGCAATGGCTGGGACAACATATGTTCATCATACCTTGGGCAATCCTGACAACACCAGTCATGATCAGCATCACTATGGCAACCATCTTAGCAACAGTGAACCCAATCTGTACTCTAATGGCCCATTTAACACTAGTACAATTGACAAGTACGATCACACCTGCAGATGGTAAAAACAATATTGTTATATTTTATGGTCTGCCTGCATGTGTGTCAGTATATATTTGATGAAGATTGTTGTTTTACAGTCGAAACGTCTTAAAAAAAAAAAAACTAAAGTCAGCTGAGACAAACTTTTTCAATTTAAAACATGAATCCTGACTGCAAGTTCAACATATATTTGTCTGTCTGTTTATATATTTTTGTCTGTCTGTCTGTTTATATACTTGTCTGTCTGTCTGTTTATATACTTGTCTGTCTGTCTGTTTATATACTTGTCTGTCTGTCTGTTTATATACTTGTCTGTCTGTCTGTTTATATATTTGTCTGTCTGTCTGTTTATATATTTGTCTGTCTGTTTATATATTTTTCTGTCTGTCTGTATGTTTACATTTGTATTTGTCTGTCTGTCTGTCTGTCTGTTTATATATTTGTCTGTCTGTCTGGAGTGCAATACTCCAGTTTCGAGTTGTTTAGACACTGCTGTACTTCTTGACAAAAGACGCATTTGCTCAGCCTTAGCCTCAATCCAGAGAATAAACCCGTGGAATTAAAAAATGATTCTATTGTCCTATGTCAACATTTTTCACATTCTCGTTGGTATTTGTGAATAATTTACGCTGAATTGAGGCTAAGGCTGAGCAAATGCGTCTTTTGTCAAGGTGCGTAAACAACTCGAAACTGGAGTATTTAGAAAAGCGTGAAATAGTACTAACTTTAAATAGTACTAAATGGTGCTATTTCTATTGTTTTCTATTGTTTCATTAGTGCTATTTAGTACTAATTAGTTATTTAGTTTTCAAGCTTTTCTAAATTGCACTCTATTCTGTCCAATTTATATATACATGTATATAAATTTATATTTGTAATTTTTACTCTTTTAAACTCAGCTTTCCTGAAAAGCAATTACTTTGTAATTGAAGAAATTCTGAGTATAATAAAGTTCATTCATTCATTCAATTGTCTGTGAGTGTGTGTATTTATTTGCTTCTTGGGGTGTCTTTCTATATTTCTGCTTGTCCGTCCGTCCTTCTGTCCGTCTATCTCTTTGTTTGTTTATAGAACAGAATGCGTATGACTGTGAAAAACTTACGGTACAGGCGTGCCGTGCCGTGATGATTTAGGATTTCGAATGAATCTGTGCCGTGACCGTGCCGTGCGCCGTGGTTTTTCACAGTCATACGAAAGCTGCTCTATCCATTTTTCAGTCCATCTGCCTGTCTGCCTGTCTGCCTGCCTGTCTGTCTGTCTGTCTGTCTGTCTGTCTGTCTGTCTGTCTGTCTGTCTGTCTGTCTGTCTGTCTGTCTGTCTGTCTGTCTGTCTGTCTGTCTGTCTGTCTGTCTGTCTGTCTGTCTGTCTGTCTGTCTGTCTGTCTGTCTGTCTGTCTGTCTGTCTGTCTGTCTGTCTGTCTGTCTGTCTGTCTGTCTGTCTGTCTGTCTGTCTGTCTGTCTGTCTGTCTGTCTGTCTGTCTGTCTGTCTGTCTGTCTGTCTCTCTGTCTGTCTGTCTGTCTGTGTCTGTCTGTCTGTCTGTCTGTCTGTCTGTCTGTCTGTCTGTCTGTCTGTCTGTCTGTCTGTCTGTCTGTCTGTCTGTCTGTCTGTCTGTCTGTCTGTCTGTCTGTCTGTCTGTCTGTCTGTCTGTCTGTCTGTCTGTCTGTCTGTCTGTCTGTCTGTCTGTCTGTCTGTCTGTCTGTCTGTCTGTCTGTCTGTCTGTCTGTCTGTCTGTCTGTCTGTCTGTCTGTCTGTCTGTCTGTCTGTCTGTCTGTCTGTCTGTCTGTCTGTCTGTCTGTCTGTCTGTCTGTCTGTCTGTCTGTCTGTCTGTCTGTCTGTCTGTCTGTCTGTCTGTCTGTCTGTCTGTCTGTCTGTCTGTCTGTCTGTCTGTCTGTCTGTCTGTCTGTCTGTCTGTCTGTCTGTCTGTCTGTCTGTCTGTCTGTCTGTCTGTATCAGTGTCTGTCTGTCTGTCTGTCCGTGACGTTATTCCAAAATCTGACGTGACGAGTGTTTTTTTTTAAACGCTCATTGCCCCCAAAATAGCATAAGTCGTTGTGACAACTTGATGGATTAAATCAAACATCTTGGATTTCGCTTGCTCGCTGTCACTCTGAAACACTTCATTCAATTTAATCAGTCAACATTATTGGTTGCTTGACAAATGAAAAGAAGATGGTTTTGCAGTGGCCTAGCATGACGGTAAAGTAATTGTGGTATTCTTGCATGGTGATAAGTCCACCGTTTCTACAGTCGGCAAAAGATCGCATGATAAAAACCCATATCAAGCAACAGTAATTCAACTCTTCACCCTTCACCGTAGGGTGCTCAGTGCGCCAACCGAGTATTATTTGACTGGCTCACCCGTAGTTCAGGAGATAATCCAGCTTTTATTTCCTCAAATAAAAATCTAAATATGAAAACTTTTTTGCGTGCAGATTCTGAAATACAGGAACCTGGAAGCCATAGGGGTGCCGAATGGTCCAGGCGAGACTTTGCGCGACTCCGAGACAAGGCATATTTTTGCGAGCCCGTGACGCTTTTTCGCCGATTTCCTTTGTTTTCAAAATTCGAGACTCTGAGACGGCTTCTTGTGAAAAAAACGAGACTTCGAGACCCACGAAATTTGACCGAAATTTTGACTTTTTGCAGGGACCGTTCGACACCCCTAGCCCGTGTAGTGTCTACTTTAATATTCTTACCTAATGCGGTAATAGCCAACAACTTTTGCAGTGATACCAAGTCTTCTCGGTCTGAGCATCCAGCGAAAAAGGGCTCTATGACGTATGAAGCAAATACGAGCAAAAGAATTGCGATACCAAGAGTCTTCATAAATAAACACCACAAGAACAGGAAAGCGGGAAGAGGCCCAAACGCCTCCAACAGATATACGTACTCGCCACCGGATTTAGGGATCAAAAGTCCAAGCTCAACGTAGCATAGAGCACCAAGGAGGCTGATAAGTCCACAGAGAGCCCAAACTACCAGACTTAAGCCTACTGATCCTGAATATATAACGACCCATTTGGGAGTTGCAAAGATCCCTGAACCAATCATGGACCCAACGAGTAGTGCTACTCCACTAGGGATACCCAGGGACCTTTTGAGTGTAATGACACGATCTGCTTGCTTCCCATCTTTGGCAAGATGTTCTGTCAGAGGAACGCTTACTTCTTGATCGGCAGCCATCGATCGTAGATATGGTGACCCAGTGTCAAGCGATGCAATCTGGCAGTCACGCGATTATAAAGGTTGTAGAAACAATCTTAGTCCCGGCCTATCTAATCGAACGAAATCGAACGAAAAATCAATTGAACTCAGTGGAACTCAATCGAACTTAATCGTTCGATTGAATTCGATTGAGTTCGCCAATCGAACATATATAATCGAACATATGATGTTTCGGTGAGTTCGATTATAGAACCAATCGAACTCACTCGAACTATATAGTCAATCGAACTCAATCGAACGTAATCGAACTGAATCAGTCCTATTTTGTTCGATTACTCGGTATCAGCTTTCATCCCGGATGGCAACGCTAAGAAAATCGGTACAAGTAATACTACATTCGACCCTGGATCAGAATTAGTCTCACTGATGAACGGGCTCTTTCTAAAGATGGCCCAGTTGACTCCTGTGCCAATTACTTTGAATGCTTTACCCTTTCACCATTTTTTTATAGCGACTTTAACTATGCATTTGAAGCTGATTGCTTCCATTCAGTTGTCCGAGTGTGCATGAGTAGAACACGTAGTACGAGATGTACGTCAACTCAAATGTGAACTGAGCCTTTGTCAGTCTGATCGAATGATCGAGCGGAAGATCGTTCACAGATTTGACCTAAAGGTCACAAAGTGAAACGAGTCAGTTTCGGGAACATCGCTGATGCAAATCCCGGAAAAAATGAAAATCGGATATCAGTTGAGCAATTAAATGAAGAGTTCGATAATCGAACGTTCGTTTTTTGGGTGAGTTCGATTATCAGGCCGATTGGCGAACTCAATCGAATTCAATCAAACGATTGAATTCGATTAAGTTCGATTGAGTTCGAATACCGAACGTTCGATTAGATAGGCCCGGCATATGACCATCTATCTTTTATTCCATCAAATACCAAACTAGGTACATAGGATAAAGTATTTACAAATTCAAAACGTACAGTAACATAAACTATAGAATATAACTATCATACGAGTAATGTTTTAGTTGAAAGCCCTCAAATCAGGCGAGTGCAATTTCAGAACATTCTAAGTGATATCAATAAATAACGTATTTGTACGAGAATGTCGTGAACTCATAACGAGCCGCAGCGATTTGGATACCGGCTTACCCCCCGGTGATCGGTACTTTTTTTGTACCGATCAGTTGGGGGTCTTTCTGCATTCCAATCGAAGGATTATAGGGTAGGGCGTCAAACCCAACACATAAAGCCTAAAGCTCTGAAATGATAGTTGTAGCCTCCCCCGCAGGGCCGGAGTTTGACTTTTGGTCGCGGGTCGCGGGTCGCGGGTAGATGGTGCGGGTGCGGGTAGATGGTGCGGGTGCGGGTAAAAAGGTGCGGGTGCGGGTAAAAAGGTGCGGGTAGAAATATACATTTTTTTTAATGTTTAATTTAAAAATATCGATTTTGTCATAAAGTCGATAATTAAGGTAATCGTTAATTAACAAAACCTAACCCTTCTTCTTTATACTTTGGCATGGTGGTTCTATTTCTGGCATCTTAAATATGGTTCATGTTCACACCTTGTCAGAAGAAAGAATCGTTAAAATTGGAATATTTTCTAGTTCTTCTGACATGAATAAAAATAAAAATGTATATTATGTTTTACTGAAAGTTTGTGGGTATCGCCATCAGCTTTACCACTAGGACTCCCCTCGTTTAATTACTGGTTAGTAATCAGCTGGATAATTTCTAGCATTTTGTAAAAACTGTCAGATTAGACAACAAAAAGGGATGTGACGTCTTGTCAATCATATGCATGGTTAACAAATTAGTAAGCCCGGCCGAAGGTCATCTTCTTCATTACCTGGACACAGGGACTGCATGTGCGATTCATTCATTCGAGTATTGTATTATCAGTGGTTATAGAAGACTTCTAGTAATTGTGCAGGTAAGTGTTACACACTGCTTCCATTTAATGACTACTAGTACTCTAGCAATTGTGAATCACAATTTACCGGGATCGGCTAACAATTTCGCTGGAAGTATGTGAAGTGAATGATTCAGTCCTTGATGCTATATGAAAAACACAAACGCCGTTTAATTATAATATATAACACTTTTCGGACTTGTGCTTATTTGGAATAAAGCAATTGTGCAATTCATATATGATTTGGCTTCAGAAACTCCAGCACATAGCGAAGTCAGCATTTATAATTCTGACACAAGAATTTGGTATTTTAGAAACCAGCATTTTACTCAGGCAAATGAAGAGCAATTTCTAATTTTTAATTTTCCCTTGTCTCGTTATGTTCAAGGAAAATGGATTCCATTTTAAAGACTCGAATTGTCGAAGCAGGATATCAAGTCAGCCATGACCCCGGTTCGGACGGGAACTGTTTCTACCGTGCCGCAGCTTTCCAGCTTGGACTACCTTGGGAGTCAGTAAAAGACGATGTGTTCCACTATCTTCAGCTCAACCAGTACGACGTGAGTTTTTTTTAATGTTTCATGTGTCCGCGCATCGTGCAATTGAGTGGGACTGGGAACGAGACCATGAGGCTTGAGATTTCCAAGGCGCTTCATGCGTAATTTTTCGAGGGAAATCTCGCAGGTCCTTGCACTCTTTCCTCGTCGATTCTGTGAAATTTGTTACAAAAATCAAGTTATCGAATTAATTTTCTTTTTTATAGCAACAAGGAAACGACCGCCAGTAGATATTTAAATTATCAAAATAACACATATATTTAAAGGAACTCGTAAGTTTATATTGTTGATTTTATCGCAGTTGAGTTTGTGATATCGATTTTAGGGGTGCGAACGACGAGACCCGTCACTGTTGCCCAACTTGGCGTACTAAGAAAACACGAAAATACAGTAGAGTGAAGTTATTTATTATGTTTATCTAATTTTTATTTTTATTCTTTTACCCGTCGAAGTGAAGCAGTGATAACCTACCAACTGAACATGAACCATATTTAAGATGCCAGAAATCCACCATGCCAAAGTATAAAGACAATAAGGGTTAGGTTTTTTTAATGAACGATTACCTTGAGCATGAATCATGCTTTGAAAAAAATTATCGACTTTATGACAAAAAATCGATATTTTTAAATTTTAAAGAAAAATTGTATATTTCTACCCGCACTTTTTACTCGCACCCGCACCTTTTTACCCGCACCCGCACCATCTACCCGCGACCCGCGACCCGCGACCCGCGACCAAAAGTCAAACTCGCAGGGCCGTGGGCAGTATTTTGATGTCTATATATATATATTGGGTTTTTGCCGGGGTTTTAATGACAAGACGACTTTATAACCTTTTAAATAAGAGATTTATAGAGCTAGTGCGAAACGTTGTCTCTCATAGATCACCAACCGCGGAAATTATACAGTAACAAGTATTGTACTTACTATCAGTATCGATAGATAAATATATTATAGTTTTGTTTTATAAAATAATGCATGCATTCGGTATATGTAAGAAACAATAATATTATTTAAAGTTAATTTTTGAACATAAAGATCAGTATGATATAATTCGTTGATGTTGCGTGATGGTTTATGCGGTTTATGAGTGTAAACAACAAACCTCAGTTATATAGTTCTAATCACCCGACGTAGTCAATCGATAAAAATCGATATCGATACAAATCGATAAAAATCACGTGATGGTTATCGATTTTTAACGGAAATCGGTAAAAATCGATAGAAAAAAAGTGTGATATCGATTTTTATCGATTTTTAACGGTTTGCTGTTTTCGCGTAGTACTGTGTTGAATATCATCTGATTGACCCTAGAGTACAATTACCGAGACGCATAAACCAAACTACTATTGACAACTGCAACTTCTTTTATTCTGAAATCAATATATATATCATTTATTGTTATTATCTTTTTATTTATTAACGATACTACCAACGTAACAAGATGTAGATGTTTTTAGGTCACAGTATGGTTTCAAAACCATCGCAACCGTGAGAAGAACGGATCTTACAAACCTGGTCATTATACCTCTACTGTGTAAACATCATGCAATTCTTAGTCCTCGTAACAAAGATTGTGCACGCGGTCAGGACCCGCGGTCCAGACTATCTACAAACTGAGAATAAAAAAGCCTTCCTAACCAGTACTAGTCCCCTCTAGTAACTATGATACAACTATTGTGAATCGATATTATTTCATTACTTCTTTTTTATTAGATAAGTAAACGTTTGCTAGAAAAGTATCCTTGTCTTGTCATTATATAATATAATTTTGAAATGAATACGGCAAAATCGATAAATGACGTAAATCGATAAAAAAACGATAAAAAAACGATAAATCACGTCAATCGATAAAAATCGATATTAAAGAAAAAAAGTGTGATATCGATTTTTACCGATTGATCGATACAAATCGATATCAATCAATTCAAGGATATCGATTTTTACCGATTTATCGATTGGCAAATCGATATCGATTTTTATCGATTGACTACGTCGGGTAATCAGTAGCGACTAGTTGTTCTTGCCAGAGCTGAAATGTTAACACAGCCTAGTCCCAGGCGTTATCTCAAAAGACTGAGAAACACCCTAACAGTTACAACACTATACATATATTCAAATATATGAAACGGAATATGAGTGAATGAATGGATCGGACGATAATAATATTCAATCTGGAATGTTCAGTGCTGTATGTGACATGTACTATGTTCGTTTCGTTTCGTTTTCAAAGTGGGCCGGGAGCGCGTTGCGTGACGGAACTAAAGACGGATGCGAGGAAGACTAGTTTTTCAGATGATGTTGTCCGTATTAACCGGGTTCCACTTTTTAAATATATTAATGTCCTTGTTGCATTTACTATGTATTCGTTTAGTGATAGTTGGGGATGAGTCGTAAAAATAACCGTATATCACTAGCGTTGACTTATAATTGTACCACATTGTACCTGTATCTTCCAGTAAGATAAATGTAGGCTACTTTCTGGATCCATCCCGTCGACTGACTGTATTTTACAGTAGTGCTACATAAAGTAATTGTGTTATGTTAGAGTGTCTATGATCATGACTGATGACTATGATTTTGTAAAAACGGCATGTACAATATTTAATACAAACACATATAACTATACAAAGAGAACAATATACTGTATAGATATGAAGATTTATTTATAAATACCATGCGTAATATTATTCATACCATATTATAAAATAATTTGAATAGTATTCGCGCTCTGATTGGCTAATCAGCCGTGTTTCATTTGCCTGTGAAAACATGGAAATGACGTAACGAAATTCATCGACTTTTTGACCTAACTGGCTAACTTTGTTTTCAGTGTACGACATTTTCATTAGCAAAATTTACTTAAATGACTGATGATAATGTTCAAAACTTAATTAACTTACTTGAATAACAGAATGCTAGTGACCACCTAAGAAAAAACGTCTGGTTTTGATGAAAATCAGCTCGATGATATGAAAACCGGTGTGAATACCTCGCGTAAACAAGCTTGGAATGATGAAATAAGTGAGTGTCAACGAGAATCTCTCCGAGAACTATACAAATCATTGTGTTAGGCCAACTGCCATCACTCTGTTGTCAAACGCAGGGCTGTCTAACTGCCAAATTATAGCTATTTGGGTCACCGAAACGAGCAGTACTAGTCACTTGCAATTAAGTACAACTCTCGGCCATCTCAGTTCCAACCAGCTCCAACAGTGCAGTAATGTGCTCGCCCAGGCACTCACCCGCCAAGCAGCCAAAACAACTGAAGGAAGCAGACTACTTCTCAGCAATGAAGAATATCCCAAACAGTCGGTTTAGTGAGTTTTTTTCAAGCATGAACCTTGCTCCATCGGTTCTGTCCATGTTTCGTTCAGCACTTTCACTGAGAACCACGATCACAAATAGTCCGGCGACGTTTTTGCTTTCAAAAAGAACTATTTCCTCCACTTTTGTATTCAAACTGCTCTTTTTAACACAATATGTATAACCGGTATAACTGTTAACTTTTCGTTTGGTTTTCAACTTCATTCGAGGTTAAATCATAATTAAAATGAGACATTTCCTTGCCCACAATTTGCCGGTTCAAACACTCGCCAAAAAAAATCATATCATCGCGTAAAATTGCCCACGAAATCAGGTCATGACCACGTTTTTGGTTGAATGACAAAGATAAAACATTTCAATAACTTAAAAACATTAAGAAAAACAACCCTGTATTTTTCTCCCCCCCAAAAACGTGTTTAAATATTTTTCTGAGGCAGAATACGCAAGTTCTCGCGAGAATTTGTTTAATTAGCGCCCAATCTCCACTCGGCCAATCCTCCTGGATTCTCAGTCTTTTTCAGTCAAATTTAATCGATCACCTAAGGGAGTCTAGGACCTGAATACTTGGTTTACCTGTGGAATAGAGGCTTGGCTACCAACTTTTCAAAATGGCCGAAGAAAAATAGCACTACAACATCGAGAAACGTGGACAGTTTGGCGTGTTTCGCTACCTTCTTGCTTGGCGACAGATCAGCGACTGTTTGAACTAAACCTTTGGAAAATCGCTTGTTATATTAATCCTACCAAAAGTCAAATATGGGGATTAAACAAAGCTATACAAGGTTAAGAGAATGATAGACTTTTTCCTTCTGGTCAATCGCGAAGCACAATGACAGATATTTCATCGTACCTTGGGACATTTCATACTGAAATGGGCCATTCTTCCTCCGATTCTACTGTAAAAAAATCGCATGATCGACCGGCAGCAGGAGAATAAAAATGGTAAGCGGTTTTTCAGTAGTTGTTTGCCTTTTATTTTCCGTGATAGACTTTTTCTCTTGAAGCTTGTTTACATTTATTTTATTTATCAAAAGTAAAGACGCGTTCAAAGTTCTTGTATTTTTTATTGGCCGTGAGCTCTTACGGTGAAAGGAGAGACTGGTGACTTATGCTAATGTACGAAAAATCCCGGATGTGACATCCAATTTTACGCGATGAAAGTCACATATATCGAGCTTTCTGATTGGTTGGTGCAATGTATTGAGAATTACGATTTTGACAATAAAGGATTTATGTTTTTTCGTCTGTTTATCTTTTGTTTTTGTACTTTATTTCGAAAAAATAATTATTTTATAAAAGAAATGAAGTACGTCTTCCGTGTTTTCATGCTCTCATGAAAACCGAGGTACGTTTGGGAGAATTCGTGTTTGGACTGATCTGCTCTCGAATTCTCCCAAACGTACCTCGGTTTTCATGAGAGCATGAAAACACGGAAGACGTACTTCATTTCTTAAATGATCCGAATAAGCGCCTTATTTGATTTTTCGAGGGTACGTCAAGGGGGTACGCTTATTAGGGAGGGGGTGCTTATTTAATTATCTGATTGGAAAATACCAAAATCTGAGTCGATATAACAGAACTTTATTGACGAAAACAGGGACAGTAACAAGGATGAATAAGGCGAAAAAACGTACATTCATGGAGCAGGAACATTTATTGTGATTACCACCTTATGCATGTTGCTCAGTGGTCAATTAATGACAGGGGAGAGGGCGCGTATTCGGGAGGGGGCGCCGGCTTTCAAAAATAGAGGTCGAGGGCCGTGCTTATTCGTAATTACAGGGCGATTATTATAATTATTAGGGTAATAATGAACAAGTAGACCATTTTATTTGCTTACACTTTGGAACTGATGATTGTACCATCACTGGTAATGAAAGCGGGTGAATTGGCCAGGACTGATTGAAGCACTCAGGCACTGAATGGTAAGAAAGTGGTTGAATTGGCCAGGACTTAATCAAATGATTAAAGCACTCAGGCACTGAATGGTAATGAAAGTGGTTGAATTGGCCAGGACTTAATCAAATGATTAAAGCACTCAGGCACTGAATGGTAATGAAAGTGGTTGAATTGGCCAGGACTTAATCAAATGATTAAAGCACTCAGGCACTGAATGGTAATGAAAGTGGTTGAATTGGCCAGGACTTAATCAAATGATTAAAACAACTTGGACAGCTATATATATAGCTTCATCATCACTTCTTGCTTTTCAACCTGCTCTGACGGGGCTGGTTGACAAGCGCTGATGGGCTTCCGCGACCGAAGTCGGGATGTAGCCCATCGATAAGCGAGGTGGCTTCCCTTTTTCTCATGCTGGCAGGCTCCACCTGCTTAGCATTAGCTAGTGGCCAGGCTACAAAATACCCCTGCTCCACTTGGCCAGAGTGGGTGGGGTATGCGTCCCACGGCTTGGCGTTGGTATCAACTACCATGGTGACCTGAAAGGCAGCCCATTCAGAGGTGAGTTTCCGACCATGGACAGTTGTTTGAGGACCTTTTGTCCAGTGGCTACCAATTTTCCGTTCACATCGGTTAAATGGAAGCGCGGGTCAGATGTTTCTAAACGTAAAAAATAGAAAACGAAGGATATAACATATTCGTTTAGAATACCCTTACATATATGAATGAACTGTTCTTCATCGTCATGTAGTTGTTGTTGTTGTACCTTTTTGTTTCTTTTGGGCACTTTTCTTTCTCTTTTTTTGTTTGGCTGGCAGCTGGACAGTTTTAGCCAGTTCCATGTTTTGTTTGGCTAAATATTGGGGAATGTCAGTAAAAAGAAGTCAATATAATATTGATACCTCTCGTAATCTCAGTATTATGACGACCTGTAAGACTCAACTGGAACACTTACCGACACTGCTTATCATTGATGAAACAGTATAATTAATGAAAGTCTCATCATTGGCCAGCTGTCCAACTCCAGTGGCAAAATAACGCTCTGGTATTCCGCCAATATTGCCTACCCATAAAGAGGGGCATCCTAGAGTGTCAAGTTGGTCGATCTTGAAAAAAATCATTACATAATTCAGTTTAATATTCGAACGTATTTAATTCTCAGTTCCAATAGTAAACTTACAGAATCTCTAATGATGCCCGTTAGCTTTTTTATGCGATATTTTTATGTCTCGTGTTTGGCCTCAATGGGATTAGCGTTGATGTCACTGGCTTTCTGTTCGTAGGCTTCTTTTTCTCCAGCGCCAACTGTTGTCCAGAGGGCGTTTGCCCTGCGTTGAGCCTCTCCTTTCCCATTGGTTTTCATTAATGTTTTGGCCACTACAATATTAATTTGACGATGTGAATTAGTGACTATTCTCTTTACTACAACTGCGTTCGATTGACCCTATTCCAGAATACAACAAGGAATTGTTTCATTTTACAGTGGACAGTAGTTGTGTGACAGCGATTTAAACTGAATGTGCACAAAAATATAATGCAAGATAACAGTGCATCTCTATTAGATATCTTGTATCTCATTAGATATTTGTATAAATGTATACTACAACTTATACAGCCAATTGCAAAAATTATGTAAATCAAGTATATCAGTATATCCATATATCGGGTGCATTATGCGTAATACTTATTTAGAGCTTTTAATTTCCACATAATATGCAACAGAGACTTACAAACAACAAAGTTAGGACAAACACATAACATACTAAAGAGTTTCACCAATGTTGTTCGCATGGAACAGCATTTAGGGGACTTTTTCAATTACCCATAATGCACCCGATATATTGATATACTATATACTTGATTTACAGAATTTTTGCAATTCGCTGTACTACAATATATATACGATAACTTAGGGGATAGTAAAACATAGTATTGATTAGAATAATAGAATACAAAGTGAATACTAGTTAACAAGAAAGCGCTAAAGGAATTCAGCACACTTCTTTGTTCTTAAAATACTTACAATCCGATTTTAAAAAGTCAGACTTGAACAGTTGATAGGCACTGGTTCTCTGTGTCTTGCACGGAACGGTGTCACCTGCACTCTTAGTCTTCGCACTTCTTTTTCTCGCCATTCCTTGGCGCTTGCGCTCATTACCTATCCATTCCTGAAAATTGATTATTGCGTCATTTACTTTCACAGACTACAAAAGTGCAGCTTTGGTCGGTGATTTTTTAAATTTAATTATACATCAGCCTATGGCTAACTGACATATAACCTGCTTTAACAACTTAAAGAATGAATGAATGAATGGATTATATGTAATTCATTTTATTTATTTTAATTTTGAGTTTTTCAATTTCATTTCACTCAAAGTCCCGGCAATAATGTAAAGTACCTTATTATAGTTGATTGATAAGGGGCGAGGTCAATACAACAGTCCAAGTATATGTACCTGGTGTAAATAGTTTTGGTGGTGCGTACCAGGATATACCGCCGGTCCTATGTTATTATATGTCGCTTATGTCTGTAGTGAGAGTACAAAACAACTGACCTTTACTGTTTTGCTGCTAAGATTTGCTTCTTTAGCAGCCTTGTTGATTGGTTTATCCTTTTCGTTGGATGTTGATGTCATGCCACTTTCCCAGTAGCGCATAAGAATTTTCTGTTTTTTTTTCCATGGCTTTTTTTCTTCCATTCATTTTCGGCATCTATTTCATTTAATGGCATGCTCAATATTTCAAAGGTACACGGAAGATGCATGGGAGATATAGTATTCCCCATTTCACTGGGAAATAACATAATTACTGGGATTTGTTAGCGGTTCTATAATTACTGGGATTTGTTAGCGGTTCTGTAACCCAGTAATTACTGGGATTTGTTAGCGGTTCTGTAACCCAGCAATTACTGGGATTTGTTAGCGGTTCTGTAACCCAGTAATTACTGGGTTTTGTTAGCGGTTCTGTAACCCAGTAATTACTGGGATTTGTTAGCGGTTCTGTAACCCAGCAATTACTGGGATTTGTTAGCGGTTCTGTAACCCAGCAATTACTGGGATTTGGGAATTGTTAGCGTAATTCTGTTAGCGGTTCTGTAACCCAGAATAATTACTGGGATTTGTTAGCGGTTCTGTAACCCAGCAATTACTGGGATTTGTTAGCGGTTCTGTAACCCAGTAAATTACGGTTCTGTAACCCAGGATTTTGATTTGTTAGCGGTTCTGTAACCCAGTAATTACTGGGATTTGTTAGCGGTTCTGTAACCCAGTAATTACTGGGATTTGTTAGCGGTTCTGTAACCCAGTAATAATTACTGGTTCTGTAACCCAATTACTGGGTTAGCGGTTCTGTAACCCAGCAATTACTGGGATTTGTTAGCGGTTCTGTAACGGTTAACCCAGTAATTACTGGGATTTGTTAGCTGTTTGTAACCCAGCAATTACTGGGATTTGTAACCCAGTAATTACTGGGATTTGTTAGCGATTCTGTAACCCAGTAATTACTGGGATTTGTTAGCGGTTCTGTAACCCAGTAATTACTGGGATTTGTTAGCGGTTCTGTAACCCAGTAATTACCATTACTGGGATTTGTTAGCGGTTCTGTAACCCATAACTACTGGGATTGTTTTGTAACCCAGTAATTACGGTTAGCGGTTCTGTAACCCAGTAATTACTGGGTAATTACTGGGATTTGTTAGCGGTTCTGTAGCGGTTCTGTAACCCAGTAATTACTGGGATTTGTTAGCGGTTCTGTAACCCAGTAATTACTGGGATTTGTTAGCGGTTCTGTAACCCAGTAATTACTGGGATTTGTTAGCGGTTCTGTAACCCAGTAATTACTGGGATTTGTTAGCGGTTCTGTAACCCAGTTAATTACTGGGAATTGTTAGCGGTTCTGTAACCCAGCAATAACTACTGGGATTTGTTAGCGGTTCTGTAACCCAGCAATTACTGGGATTTGTTAGCGGTTCTGTAACCCAGCAATTACTGGGATTTGTTGTAACCCAGTAATTTAATTACTGGGATTTGTTAGCGGTTCTGTAACCCAGTAATTACTGGGATTTGTTAGCGATTCTGTAACCCAGTAATTACTGGGATTTGTTAGCGGTTCTGTAACCCAGTAATTACTGGGATTTGTTAGCGGTTCTGTAACCCAGTAATTACTGGGATTTGTTAGCGGTTCTTGTTAGATTTGTTAGCGTTCTGTAACCCAGAATAATTACTGGGATTTGTTAGCGGTTCTGTAACCCAGTAATTACTGGGATTTGTTAGCGGTTCTGTAACCCAGTAATTACTGGGATTTGTTAGCGGTTCTGTAACCCAGTAATTACTGGGATTTGTTGTTAGCGGTTCTGTAACCCAGTAATTACTGGGATTGTTAGCGGTTCTGTAACCCAGTAATTACTGGGATTTGTTAGCGGTTCTGTAACCCAGTAATTACTGGGATTTGTTAGCGGTTCTGTAACCCAGTAATTACTGGGATTTGTTAGCGGTTCTGTAACCCAGTAATTACTGGGATTTGTTAGCGGTTCTGTAACCCAGTAATTACTGGGATTTGTTAGCGGTTCTGTAACCCAGAATAACTACTGGGATTTGTTAGCGGTTCTGTAACCCAGTAATTACTGGGATTTGTTAGCGTGTAACCCAGTTCTGTAACCTGTAACCCAGTAATTACTGGGATTTGTTAGCGGTTCTGTAACCCAGTAATTACTGGGATTTGTTAGCGGTTCTGTAACCCAGTAATTACTGGGATTTGTTAGCGGTTCTGTAACCCAGCAATACTGGGATTTGTTAGCGGGATTTGTTAGCGGTTCTGTAACCCCAGTAATTACTGGGATTTGTTAGCGGTTCTGTAACCCAGCAATTACTGGGATTTGTTAGCGGTTCTGTAACCCAGCAATTACTGGGATTTGTTAGCGGTTCTGTAACCCAGCAATTACTGGGATTTGTTAGCGGTTCTGTAACCCAGCAATTACTGGGATTTGTTAGCGGTTCTGTAACCCAGCAATTACTGGGATTTGTTAGCGGTTCTGTAACCCAGTAATTACTGGGATTTGTTAGCGGTTCTGTAACCCAGCAATTACTGGGATTTGTTAGCGGTTCTGTAACCCAGTAATTACTGGGATTTGTTAGCGATTCTGTAACCCAGTAATTACTTGGATTTGTTAGCGGTTCTGTAACCCAGTAATTACTGGGAATTGTTAGCGATTCTGTAACCCAGAATTACTGGGATTTGTTAGCGGTTCTGGGATTACTGGGTTTGTTAGGTTCTGTAACCCAGTAATTACTGGATTATGATTTGTTAGCGGTTCTGTAACCCAGCAATTACTGGGATTTGTTAGCGGTTCTGTAACCCAGTAATTACTGGGAATTGTTAGCGGTTCTGTAACCCAGTAATTACTGGGAATTGTTAGCGGTTCTGTAACCCAGTAATTACTGGGATTTGTTAGCGGTTCTGTATTCCAGTAATTACTGGGATTTGTTAGCGGTTCTGTAACCCAGTAATTACTGGGAATTGTTAGCGGTTCTGTACCACCGTGTCTCAGTTCTGTATCCGGCTGCATGCATTTTCAATGACAAATTACTTTGAAATGAACTTTAACTGCTTCTACTGTAACTGATAAAAACTTAGTTTCGTGACTCTTTATATATTACGAAATCTCACGTTCTGACAGCTCAAAGGTGATTTTAGACACTTACCGTGTAGACAGACTCACTATTTCGATGTATACTGCTGTGATACTGTTTAGAACGCGAGAGTCGGAATATATATATTATACTGCCAGGCGTTCCATGAAGTTACCATAAAGAGATTGGGCCCTAATGCTTCAACGCTTTACAATGGTCAGTAAAAACTGGATATAGACGAGTTACAGGAACTACTGGGTTACAACGTGCGACACGGGTGAAGGTACACACAGGAAATATTTTCAACCCTAAAAGGGCCGCCGATCACCCCTACCACTTGGACAAAGGGAGTACCCCTCCCCCCCCCCCCCCCCCCCCCCCCCCCCCCCCCCCCCCCCCCGGGCACTTACTCTATAAATCATGCAACAAATTCAATACTATACTTCTATTACTGCATGCCAGGCATTAGTGAATCTTAACTAAAACATTTTATAGTCTACCATTGAAAGATTAATTATTATAACTAATATACAAAAATGCTGACATTGATTGAAATACTTGGTTTAAGTACAGACATATTATTATCGCCGATCTGTAACCAAGTGTCAATTAACATTTGTGCATATATGGTTGCAATTTAAACATGATTCAAAACAATACGACATAACACTAACAATTATTAGTGAATGTATATAGTTTTACTTATTTCTTTCACAGCTCTAATAATTACAAACTTGTCTGGATTCTATTCCATTGTTTAATTTAATACATCTAACGATTAAGTCTACATTATATTGTCCACATTGACTTACAACCATCGCATATCTGACTTGCTCACGCCATGTTTACAACACGAGTTGTGACGTCTAAATCAACCAATATACCAAACACTTACGTACTTACCAGTTCCTAAGTCATGTAATGTAAGCTAGTTGTATGCGATGGTTGTAGGAAAAAGTTGTACCATGTATTTAAAATCGGCCTAAGCTTTTACAAATCACAAAGTGATTATAAGCACATACAGTTCGATCATTGCATAAGTTATATAGCGAATGTTTGCAAGCATATGTAAGCTTATTCGAATTCCATCATAAAGTTAAGTTACTGTCAGTTATAAACTTATATACTATTCTTACCGGCTCGTATAACATGATTCCAGAATACTGTATAACTTTGCATTTGGTCATTGCGAGACTTTACGAGAAAGCGACACTTTTTCACTGCGAGCCGACTTCAGCCGTGAGAGAGAAATTCAGTAATAAATCAACACTCCCGAGACTCTTGTATTTCAAAACGAACTGCAAGACTCTTCATTTTCGACACTTGTAAGTGGATCCTCTTTCATTTCAAGGGATTTTAGGTAGAAAAAGAAAGGTAAATAAACTTCATTGCTGACTACAACTTCGGTTTAGTTTGTTGTGTTTTGACACAGGGTACCCAATTCACGACCTGCAAATGAGATGCAAAGGCTGATTTAGACAGCACGACTTTTGCCTACAACTGTCGCACACAACTTGCTCGCGCTTACTTACGGCACGAATCGTTTCGTGTAAATCAGCCTACAACTTGCTCACGACTGTTGCACACAACACGGAAAAAGTTGTAGGGATTTTGAATCATGTTTCAAAACCCTGCGACAGTCGTAGCCAAATAAGGTAAAAATATGGCGTAAAATGGCGTATCTTGAAACAATTTTGCCGAAGGGGGGTAGCGCGGGGAAGGTATTTGACCTTATAATGGCGGACAATGTAAACAAAGCTCCGGTTTCCATGAAAGTGAAACAAGAATGGTTAGAGGAAGACATCGAAAAACTTGTAACCTTGTGGAGCGAGGAGAAAGTGTTGTACCGATGCCGCCACTAATTAGATTTAAAGAGATGCTCGAGCGGCAAAATCCAAACCGAACAAGTTGTACACGATTTTGTAGTGTCGTGAGCTAAAAGTTGTAGCTGTGTAAATGGTACGTAAGTCTAGTTGTAAGCAAGTTGTGTGCGACAGTTGTCGGCAAAAGTCGTGCCGTCTAAATCAGCCTTAAAAGGTCTTTACCGGCGGTACGGGCCCGTATCGACCCGTGAACATTTCAGGCCCCCTCTTGAAGGCAATTAATATATTCGTGCTTTGACACAGGGTACCCAATTCACGACCGGTCACGACCTGCAAATGAGATGCACGGCCCGTAAAAGGTCTTTACCGGCGGTACGGCCCGTATCGGCCCGTAAACATTTCAGCCCCCTCTTGAAGGCAAGGCTGGTAATGTATTCGTGTTTTGACACAGGGTACCCAATTCACGACCTGTCACGTTATAAAAATCCCGTGAGTTTGGTACCCTGTGCTAAATCAAGCATATTATTAACATATTTTCAACCTGCCTCGTAACATAGTCCCTCGAATGCTCACGATCCGTTACGGGCCGTACGGGCCGCTACGGCTCGTGATCCCACTATGAGCAAAACATTTTTGACTCAACTTTTTACTAAGTCCTCTTAGTTATACTAATATATGCGCTGAATATAATGACATGCATATATATATTTACAGCCTGTCTTAACATTTATATGCGGTGAATGTAATGAATGCATATATTGTGCATATTAATAACTTCACGACCTGATTCGGGCCGTAAACCTACTTTTATATTACGACCCGTATCAGGTCGTGTGTATTGGACAACCCTCCCTTTTGAAGGACCCACGGGGAGCCCAATATTCAGCACGCTGTACCACAGGAAACCCAGCAAAAATAGATGCGCGCATACAAATCTATTTTGAAAATACTTATTTACTGGGACCGAGGGAAACAGTTGTAGTCCCGAGACGACTCCGATGTTGTCCCGAGGAACCGCCGAGGGACACATCAGCGGTCAAGGGTCCACAAAACATACTGCTTTCTCGAGGTCTCAGTAAATAAGTGTTTTGTTAAATACCAAGTGTCAACGAACAAAAAGAAATATAGAAAAAATAGAATAGAAAATAGGTTGCATTTCCGGTTAGGTACAACTTCCGGTTAGGTATATCTTCCGCTTTTGTTATTACCGGTCCAAAATTATTGATAATTATTCAAAAACATTCATATTTTTCTGTATATATCTGATTATTATCGAATTCATGAATAATTAATTAGGGAAATACAATAGAAATCATAAGCGTAGCAGACATCTGTAAATCGGATACAGAATCGTCCTCATTTACATTTAACTTTAAATTGGATTTTCTCGGCCAAACTGTTTCATATCATCCAAATTATAGTAAAACATCCACTTATACTTCATTGGATTCGATAAGTAAGATACAATATTCGCGTCCGAACTGTATGGTATTTACAATGGCTCGCCTTCGGGCTCGCCATTGTAAATACCATACAGTTCGACCGCTCATATTGTATATATTACATATTAATAAGTTAATAAATATTATTATTATTATTAATTATTATTATTTCATTTGAGCCAGTAATGTGCAATTTAAGGAATGGTCAATGCTTAGCGTGCGTATATCTGCAGTTCTGGATGCACGTGGGAGGTTGCTAAGCACGAAAGAAGCGTAAGAGTCGCACGAGGCGTAGCCTCCTAACCCTGCGCGCGCGCGCCAAAAATAGAACACGTTGGAGCCGTTGGTCACTTTGCAAACAAACGAGTGAGAAGCGAACAGCTAAAAATGCTGCAAATACAATTACAATCTGTTTTTCGCCTAAAATTTCGAAGTAGAAATGTTCTACAATGTATTTCGAGTTTAACTGGCATGCAAAGAGACTGATTGACGTTCGTAAACAAGGATTATAAAGGGATTTGTCAGTCATTGATCTGCAAGACCCGGGCGAAGATTGAATCAAAATATGGTTTCGACAACTAGATTAATCTGCTGGACTGCTGTTGTTAACTGCAAGGATCTGTGGCTGCACTGGGACAGCTCTGCACTGGATGCTCTCTGGAGGTTTTGAGACGACAATTCGCTGCACTGATGGAGCTGAGCGGTCGATGGCCGATTGTAAAATGCCAAGCTTTGCTCATTGCTGTGACTTGAAATCGCCAGAAAAGGCATAATATGATGATTTGGTACACCAGCATTTGACCATAGCCATAGGGTGATAGTTGTAGCTCGTACTGAATGGTTCAGTGGTGTAAACACGAGCTGATTTCTTTCATCGTGTTATGGTTTGTTGTCGTACTCGTTGGTCGATCGGTGTCCAGTTTTTGCTTGAATATTGGACAAAAAAGCTGTTGCTGCGGGTTGACCTTCATCAAGTAGAACTTCAGAGGTTTGTAACATTCTTGTGTTCTGTCTCATACATTCGGACATATTTTTATTTATTGTTTGCATTGTTTTGATATTCAATTTGTTGACAGACTTGACATTGTTCATGTTGAAACTCGCACCAGCGTATGGTACTATTTTTACGTCTAAAATACTGTAAGCTTACTTAGATTTTTTTGGTGAAATAAATATTCACTGTTGACACACACCATGCAGTTCGTTGTCTTTCTTTTCTTTTCTTTTCTGGATGTTTGTATGTACAAGTCAATAGTTGATGAAGTTCGTTGTTCTTCGCTGAGTAGTTGTTTTGGCATTGTACCTCGTTTAGGTAATGCGATCGTGCAATTTTTTGTCGAACAATTTTTTTTAAACTTGGCACAAATATTGATTTTGAGTGCTAGAGTAGAAAAATGAAATAAAAATTGGGGGTCACCGAATCCATTGAGAAGATATCATTTTTCAAAGATGGGGCTTGCGGCCATCTTTTCTGGCAAAAATGGATAATGGAATTACAAGCTCTTGCTGTCCATATAGGTCGGTAATAATAAAATCAATACTTTCAAATGAGACATATGTTAACATAATATAATGAAAAAACCGAAATTTGTCATTTTATTGTGTTGAACAATAAGTTTTCAAAGCCAAAATTTCAAAAACAATACATTTTGTCTGTCCTTTTACGATCCTATTTTTGGACATTTTGGCGATTTCCTTAAAATTTAGCTCGAAGACCTACCTTCATTTTTTGATATGTTTTAGCTTTCGTAAATACCTACTCAGGACAAAAATATCAGGGTAGGTCACCGTGTTAGATTTTTAGATATTCGCCGTTGAATATTAAAATGCATGATCCGCCATATTGAAAGAGCTCTACCACAGGAAGCCCAACCAATGAAAAGTAGTTCGAAAATGAACACTTCGTAGATTTACTAAAAAAATAGCTCGAAGACCTGTCTTCATTTTTTGATATTTTCTAGCTTTAGTTGACCTAGACTTACAGTGGAAAAATCAGGATAGGTCACCGACTTAGATTTTTAGATAATCGCCGTTGAATATCATGCGCAGGAAAGATGCGCACGAATGCACGATCGCATTACCTTAAGGTATCAGGGTTCCCCATAAAACCTTTCAAACCACCGGTTTTGATTTTTTTTGATAATCAAATCAAATTGAATATTATCTACCATCTCCAAAAAACAGAATCTAAAAATATTTTTTTCCTAAAATGTTAGAATCAAAAAACGAATTTTGGATTTCATTTGATGCAAAAAGATGTTGACAAGCAAGCTGTCAACAGCACTGACGCAACAGACTTCCCACAAATATTCAGATGTGAATAAAGTATCCAAAAATCGTAACTGCTCACTCAAGACATCCTTGAATAACGATGCTAAACCACACACGATCAAAGTGCTCGTATTTTCCGCCAACAGTAACTTTGTTTTCCTGCCTCGTTGTGTTACGAACGCTACGTACTGTAAGGCGATCTACTTATGAATGCCATTCATATGTCATCAGGTATTGGATCACATATTTGTGGTGGATTATCCACGCTTGTGTAAACAAAGGCGCCACTTGACTTGAAAACTCTTTTGCCTTTTATTTCGGAAACAAAATAGCCATGAATCAAGCGCACATTTTGAGTTCCGGGTCAAATATATTTTATCCGATTTAGCTGAAATTTGGTAGACGCTTTGTCAGATAAATATTCTTCAAAAATTTCTCCGAATTTTAATATTCAATTTTCTTCGAAAGTTATAACTTGTTTTGTAAAGTGTTTCCCAGTTTTTGCAGAGCTCGAAGTTTAGCACCGTATAAAAATGCAACAGGTTAATTTATCGATAAACGGAGACACATTTTTTGTAAGCTATATCTCATGAGCTTATAAAGGTATTAGTCGAGGATTTCCGATAAATTGCGGCTGTATGGGACCTCGATCGGCGATGATAGTGATGTCAAAATCTGAACTTTTTTACCTATTTCAAATATACTGTTTTTGTTCTAAAAACTAATTGTTTTATTGAATTCTGCATTTATTCAGCTTTCAGAAAATGTATACTTTATAGAGGTTTTAACTTAGCGAGTAAGCGCTAGAGCGTGTTGCGTGCGTGATGGTCGTTTGGGGTACCCTGATACCTTAATTTATTTCATTTCCCGTTGACACTATTGACATTTGATCATCATAAACATCCAAATCAACGTCAATGTCAAATATTCGATAAAAATTAAGATCCATACTGTTAAATATTGTACAAAAGCTGGAGAAAAACAGTTGTGAAATTTTTTCCCCCGATGTTGACGTGAGCGTGCTCCATTCATTTTTTGTTCATAGCTAGCAAGCCAATCAGAGCGCGCGCGTTATATCGTAGCTATGTTATAAATTGATATATTATATATCTGAGCTAGTAATGTGTAATATAGATATTTTAAAACTTTAGTTGTTCAATATATATATATTATATATATACCTAATTGCATAATCGTTGTCGGGTTGAAAATCATAAATCATAGAAGCTAAGACCGCAAGGATGGATGGGAAATCAGTTCATGAGCCACATTACATGCACTGCCAGATATATTCAATGTTCTCGTAGTTTTGAAGGTATATGAGCTATTTAACTATGGTCCTACAAGTCTGGATGAAAAGGTCGATGATTTGACGGTGTTATTTGAGAGTTTTAATTTCCCAGAATTCCTTTCGGTCATAGCTATCATGATTTTCGACCCGACAACGATTATGCAATTAACCATATCTGAGCTAGTAATGTGCAATATAGATATTTTAAAACTTTAGTTGAGTTTATATCAAAACCGATTGCCTTGACATCATAGCCGGACACGAAAACCCCAAAACCCAACGAATGGTAAAAACGGGAACGTGTACCCCCGACCATGCTATGACGTAACCTTTGGGGTTTTAAGGTTTACAATAACACCTTTTAAATTACATATCAGCTGCAGTCCAAAGCTGACAAGAATAGTCACTATACATTTACTCACACTACTTTGTACACAGGAAACTTTATATATTGAAGAAACATTAACATATATAGCGCTTTAAAAACCTTAAAAGTTGAAAAATATCTTGATAATATAATACAGAGTTCGAGTAATACTGAGTGTGAGTAAATGTACAGTAGCCATTTTGTCGGTCAGCGATGGATATATTGATTAGTAATACTGAATAAGGTGGGTATAAGAGTGTGTGTAAATGTACAGTAGCCATCTTGTCGATGTATATATTGGTTAGTAATACTGAATAAGGTGGGCATAAGAGTGTGGGTAAATGTACAGTAGCCATCTTGTCGGTCAGCGATGTATATATTGGTTAGTAATACCGTGAATAAGGTGCGCATACGAGTGTGGGTAAATGTACAGTAGTCATCTTGCCGGTCAGCGATGTATATATTGGTTAGTACGTAATACTGAATAAGGTGTGCATAAGAGTGTGGGTAAATGTACAGTAGCCATCTTGTCGGTCAGCGATGTATATATTGGTTAGTAATACTAAATAAGGTGCGCATAAGAGGTGTGGGTAAATGTACAGTAGCCATCTTGTCGGTCAGCGATGTATATATTGGTTAGTAATACTGAATAAGGTGCGCATAAGAGTGTGGGTAAATGTACAGTAGCCATCTTGTCGGTCAGCGATGTATATATTGGTTAGTAATACTGAATAAGGTGCGCATAAGAGTGTGGGTAAATGTACAGTAGCCATCTTGTCGGTCAGCGATGTATATATTGGTTAGTAATACTGAATAAGGTGCGCATAAGAGTGTGGGTAAATGTACAGTAGCCATCTTGTCGGTCAGCGATGTATATATACTGAATAAGGTGCGCGTAAATGTATATATTGGTTAGTAATACTGAATAAGGTGCGCATAAGAGTGTGGGTAAATGTACAGTAGCCATCTTGTCGGTCAGCGATGTATATATTGGTTAGTAATACTGAATAAGGTGCGCATAAGAGTGTGGGTAAATGTACAGTAGCCATCTTGTCGGTCAGCGATGTATATATTGGTTAGTAATACTGAATAAGGTGCGCATAAGAGTGTGAGTAAATGTACAGTAGCCATCTTGTCGGTCAGCGATGGATATATTGGTTAGTAGTACGTAATACTGAATAACGTGCGCATAAGAGTGTGGGTAAATGTACAGTAGCCATCTTGTCGGTCAGCGATGTATATATTGGTTATAGTAATACTGAATAAGGTGCGCATAAGAGTGTGGGTAAATGTACAGTAGCCATCTTGTCGGTCAGCGATGTATATATTGGTTAGTAATACTGAATAAGATGCGCATAAGAGTGTGGGTAAATGTACAGTAGCCATCTTGTCGGTCAGCGATGTATATATTGGTTAGTACGTAATACTGAATAAGGTGCGCATAAGAGTGTTAGTAAATGTACAGTAGCCATCTTGTCGGTCAGCGATGTATATATTGGTTAGTAATACTGAATAAGGTGCGCATACGAGTGTGGACGGTAAATGTGTACAGTAGCCAGTAGCCATCTTGTCGGTCAGCGATGTATGTATTGGTTAGTACGTAATACTGATACTGAATAAGGTGCGCATAAGAGTGTTAGTAAATGTACAGTAGCCATCTTGTCGGTCAGCGATGTATATATTGGTTAGTAATACTGAATAAGATGCGCATAAGAGTGTGGGTAAATGTACAGTAGCCATCTTGTCGGTCAGCGATGTATATATTGGTTAGTAATACTGAATAAGGTGCGCATAAGAGTGTGGGTAAATGTACAGTAGCCATCTTGTCGGTCAGCGATGTATATATTGGTTAGTACGTAATACTGAATAAGGTGCGCATAAGAGTGTGGGTAAATGTACAGTAGCCATCTTGTCGGTCAGCGATGTATATATTGGTTAGTAATACCGTGAATAAGGTGCGCATACGAGTGTGGGTAAATGTACAGTAGTCATCTTGCCGGTCAGCGATGTATATATTGGTTAGTACGTAATACTGAATAAGGTGTGCAAAAGAGAGTGTGGGTAAATGTACAGTAGCCATCTTGTCGGTCAGCGATGTATATATTGGTTAGTAATACTGAATAAGGTGCGCATAAGAGTGTGGGTAAATGTACAGTAGCCATCTTGTCGGTCAGCGATGTATATATTGGTTAGTAATACTGAATAAGGTGCGCATAAGAGTGTGGGTAAATGTACAGTAGCCATCTTGTCGGTCAGCGATGTATATATTGGTTAGTAATACTGAATAAGGTGCGCATAAGAGTGTGGGTAAATGTACAGTAGCCATCTTGTCGGTCAGCGATGTATATATTGTTTAGATAGTAATACTGAATAAGGTGCGCATACGAGTGTGGGTAAATGTACAGTAGTCATCTTGCCGGTCAGCGATGTATATATTGGTTAGTACGTAATACTGAATAAGGTGTGCAAAAGAGTGTGGGTAAATGTACAGTAGCCATCTTGTCGGTCAGCGATGTATATATTGGTTAGTAATACTGAATAAGGTGCGCATAAGAGTGTGGGTAAATGTACAGTAGCCATCTTGTCGGTCAGCGATGTATATATTGGTCAGCGATGTATATATTGGTAAGGTAGCGCATCTTGTCGGTAGTAATACTGAATAAGGTGCGCATAAGAGTGTGGGTAAATGTACAGTAGCCATCTTGTCGGTCAGCGATGTATATATTGGTTAGTAATACTGAATAAGGTGCGCATAAGAGTGTGGTTAAATGTACAGTAGCCATCTTGTCGGTCAGCGATGTATATATTGGATAGTAATACTGAATAAGGTGCGCATAAGAGTGTGGACGGTAAATGTACAGTAGCCATCGTGTCGGTCAGCGATGTATATATTGGTTAGTATGTAATACTGAATAAGGTGCGCATAAGAGTGTTAGTAAATGTACAGTAGCCATCTTGTCGGTCAGCGATGTATATATTGGTTAGTAATACTGAATAAGGTGCGCATAAGAGTGTGGGTAAATGTACAGTAGCCATCTTGTCGGTCAGCGATGTATATATTGGTTAGTAATACTGAATAAGGTGCGCATAAGAGTGTGGGTAAATGTACAGTAGCCATCTTGTCGGTCAGCGATGTATATATTGGTTAGTAATACTGAATAAGGTGCGCATAAGAGTGTGAGTAAATGTACAGCAGCCATCTTGTCGGTCAGCGATGTATATATTGGTTAGTAATACTGAATAAGGTGCGCATAAGAGTGTGAGTAAATGTACAGTAGCCATCTTGTCGGTCAGCGATGTATATATTGGTTAGTACGTAATACTGAATAAGGTGCGCATAAGAGTGTGAGTAAATGTACAGTAGCCATCTTGTCGGTCAGCGATGGATATATTGGTTAGTACGTAATACTGAATAAGGTGCGCATAAGAGTGTGGGTGAATGTACAGTAGCCATCTTGTCGGTCAGCGATGTATATATTGGTTAGTAATACTAAATAAGGTGCGCATAAGAGTGTGGGTAAATGTACAGTAGCCATCTTGTCGGTCAGCGATGTATATATTGGTTAGTAATACTGAATAAGGTGCGCATAAGAGTGTGAGTAAATGTACAGTAGCCATCTTGTCGGTCAGCGATGTATATATTGGTTAGTAATACTGAATAAGGTGCGCATAAGAGTGTGAGTAAATGTACAGTAGCCATCTTGTCGGTCAGCGATGTATATATTGGTTAGTACGTAATACTGAATAAGGTGTGCATAAGAGTTTGGGTAAATGTACAGTAGCCATCTTGTCGGTCAGCGATGTATGTATTGGTTAGTAATACTGAATAAGGTGTGCATAGGAGTGTGGACGGTAAATGTACAGTAACCATCTTGTCGGTCAGCGATGTATATAGTTGTCGCACTGAAAATATAATTCATTTTGAGTTATAATTGTTATAATTCCCTTGAAACTGTTTGGGACGTCAAAAAAATGGGTCGGCGCATTTCTTTACATTAATGACGTGTACAGATAATCTCAGAATCGGTTTCAGTCAAAGGGGCTGTGTCACGAGATGCACATGTGCATTTCTTCATATTTCACTGATATTCATAACTTGGTAATATATTCTTCTCATCTCAAGTGAAAGTAGATCAAGTGAATCAAATAAACATATCCCATAGCCAGAGCATTATTTGACCTTGTTCCATGCTGAATATATACCTATTTCAAAAACGGTTGTCGAGGACATAAGTCCATATGTTGGACTTAGAATTTAAGAAGTCTTTGAGCGGGGAACTAGCGTCAATTATTGTAGAGCTCGTATATCTTCTATAATTCCAATGTCAACTAACTCTAACTCCAACTTCATCTTCGTATTCAACTAACTCAGTAGTACATCGAACTGGCACCCTATTTATACTTGATGGTTCTGTGAGAATTCTCACGCTCATCGTGAGAACTCTCACGATCAAGTGTTTGTCCAGACTTATGTTCGAGTGTTTACAAGTTCTGACATTAGATGTACCAACTTCTGTTCGGGGTTTCGTACATTAGAGATTTAGTCCAAGCCTAAGCCTGTGAGGTTACTTCATCCACAGGGAATACCAGCTATGAAGGTATGAATTATAATAATAATATAATTAAACCCCAACATCAAGTTATTAACACTTCCGGTTGACTTCGCGTCGTAGATATCGCAAATCTTAAACTCCCTAGTACGTGACACTTCTATATTCAGCTTAAGCTTAGAACTCGTTCTAGGCTATGTTCGTTTCTATTATACCTATAGTAAAATAGATCATATATTTTGCGGGTTTTTAAAATAAAATAAAATAATGGTTTTACTTCTTCGATCTATTTGGAATCAGTGACTGAATGAAAATGTATCGAGAAAAGAGACTGAAACAACCCACATCTTATAGCTAACAAATTCAACGAATATTTTCTTAATGTCGGGCTTAATCTTGCCAAAAAATTCGATGATGATAACGATAATTTCAATAATTACTTAACAGGTAATTATAAAAACACTATGTTTCTAAGTCCTACCACACCCACCGAAATTGAAAAGGAATTGAATAAAATTAATGTTATTAAAAGTTGTGGTGTCAACGATATACATCCTAAAGTCGTAAAGTATGTTGCACCTCAATTAAGTACAATACTGAGTCACTTATTCAACTTTACATTTACCACATGAATAATACCTGACGATTTAAAGATAGCGTCCGTAACACCAGTCTACAAAGCTGAAAATAATAAACAAAAGTATATTAAATATCGATACAATTATTTCAGTCAACAATAGAATTACATCGTCTTAAAGAACAAACAAACAATCATATTCATATAAATCGCTGCAAAAGAAAATATTCAAAATCAGTTTAGTTGTCAAGTTAATGTCATTCAGTGCACCATTCTTTGACTGAAACCCTGTGAGGAATAAATAAAACCACATTAGTAACAATAACAATAACAAAAACAAATGACAATAGCAATAGCAATAGCAATGACAATAGCAATAGCAATAACAATGACAATAGCAATAGTAATAGCAATAGCAATAGCAATAACAATAGCAATAACAATAGCAATAACAATAGCAATAGCAATAACAATAGCAATAACAATAGCAATAGCAATGACAATAGCAATAGCAATAACAATAACAATAACAATGACAATGACAATAGTAATAGCAATAGCAATAGCAATAACAATAACATTAGTAATAGCAATAGCAATAGCAATAACAATAACAGTAACAATAACAAATCAAATCAAAGTTAAATCAAAGCTATAGGTTTTCAAAACATGTTGATAGTCTTTAGCGCATTCGTACATGGTAAAGAATAGATGAATAACTAGTGTCTGTTCTCTTTATTTATTGTTGTAAAGAGAAAGTCCACTATTATTCTATGACTGGCTAAAGTCACTTGTTTGCACAAGTAACTCTATACCGGTCAATAATCAAGGAAATATCAGATGTTTACAAAGCATAAATGTATTTGTAAACACCATAAAACCATCAATATTAGTTTTTATTGAGAACCATTACAATTATGATCATATTAAGAATCATGATAATAATTGTCATCAATAAGAAACACAAACGTATTCACACCTTAGCCTCCTCCGCAGCCAACTCTTTATTTGGAAAAATCGGAAAAATTGGGCTAATTGTTAAAAATAGGCGGAAAAGAGACCAGGAACGAAGCTGGTCCCTCTCACTCTTACGTTGCCACAGCAAGCCCAATGTTTTCCATAATTCCGATTTTTCCGATGTAAAAATTCTCCGGCGGAGGATGCTATTCACACGTGCTTGTTTAGCTTTCACCTAAACACGCAGGTTGAGACGAGAACCAGTGTCTTTCAGTGCTATTAACAATGAGTATTTTGCAATAAATCATGCAAAACATGACATAAGAAAACATATACGTACAATTTAAATTTGTTTTAATGCAATGAACTTCAATTCCGTTCAGTTAAGAAATCTCAAATTGTCGATGTCGACATGGACCGGTACTTGCCGATGAAAAGCCGATAATTCGAATGGATGCGGATGTTACGTCAACGAACGGCATAGCGAAACCCCGCTTTCCACCAATCAGAGTAAGCGTTAGAATCATACATCAATGACAGCAAACGGACGGATCCGAAGTGACGAAATGCGTATCGCAACACTTTCCACCAATCAGAGTAAACGTTGATACATACATTAATGAATGAATTGTAATGATAACAAACGTTAACATGGCAGCAATAATCATAACCATAAAAACAATTAGAAAATGAGGATGAAGATGCGGTTGATGATGATGATAGTTGGTTATGTATCATGATATGACGGTAACGAATATGATGGTGATAACAATCTTAATGTTCTTACCTGGCATGTTACAGGTAAAGCTACCATTGGCCGTTGCCCCGTAACCATCTCCCTGAATTGTAAACAACAATCTGGTTTATTTGTGTCAACACATTACAGCATTATTTTCTCTATTTAATACTCACCCCATTCTGTGCCCTTGTTACTGCCATCACAGCAACACTGTACGTAGTCCCAGGCTCTAACGGTACGTTGTAGTGACCATTGTAGTACTTACCATCACCAATCGTGAAATTAGAAACAAGATCAGATATCATGATCCACGATGGGGAATTTCCAAGTTTGTTGATACGTATTTCGTAAGATCTGAAATACGCAAATCAATAATGTATTAACATAGCACGCTACACAACTTCTTTTGCTGATTCAACTTACTTTATTAACTTTTTCTCTCTGGCATTTCTTGTTGAATGGTCGATAATAAGCTGTGCAGTACACGACAGTCCGTCAAATGAACTGATTATTATAAATTGAGGAGCTGCGACTAAATAAAAAACAAGCAACTAGTCATCATACTTTATATGAGAGCAGAAAAACATCTTCACACTTGATAGGCAAATATTGTGGAATACTAAAAATCCATAAACGGATATCCCAAGGAAAAATAAATAAATAAAATAAATAACTGTATATTTAAGTGTCCAATGCGTTCTAGCGCTTGCGCACTAATTGGTGGACACTGTACTCTCACACACACAGGGTGGAAAACCGGAGTACCCGGAGAAAAACCCTCGAAGCAAGCGAGAGAACAAACTGACAAACTCAAATCACATGTGATCCCACATCCGGGAATCGAACCCGGGACACAGAGGTGACAGACCGAGGCTCTCACCACTTGGCCACCCTTCCCATTTCATCAAGTATAATCACATCAAAAGACCACAGTCAGCAGTTAAGGGATATGGTGTTCTACCATGGATATCCCAAGAAATCCATCAAGTATAATCACATCAAAAGACCACAGTCAGCAGTTAAGGGATATCGTGTTCTACCACGGATATTCCAAGAAATCAATCACGAATAATCACATCAAAAGACCACAGTCAGCAGTTAAGGGATATGGTGTTCTACCACGGATATCCCAAGAAATCCATCAAGAATAATCACATCGAAAGACCACAGTCATCAGTCAAGGGATATGGTGTTCTACCATGGATATCCCAAGAAATCCATCAAGTATAATCACATCAAAAGACCACAGTCATCAGTCAAGGGATATGGTGTTCTACCATGGATATATCCCAAGAAATCCATCAAGTATAATCACATCAAAAGACCACAGTCATCAGTCAAGGGATATGGTGTTCTACCACGGATATCCCAAGAAATCCATCAAGTATAATCACATCAAAAGACCACAGTCATCAGTCAAGGGATATGGTGTTCTACCATGGATATCCCAAGAAATCCATCAAGTATAATCACATCAAAAGACCACAGTCATCAGTCAAGGGATATGGTGTTCTACCACGGATATCCCAAGAAATCCATCAAGTATAATCACATCAAAAGACCACAGTCATCAGTCAAGGGATATGGTGTTCTACCACGGATATCCCAAGAAATCCATCAAGTATAATCACATCAAAAGACCACAGTCATCAGTCAAGGGATATGGTGTCTTACCATATATTTGAACACCTATAACATCAAGTTGGGTTTGCAGCCCCACACCACTGTGAAAAAGATGTGTTTTTTTGGTAAGGAATACATGCTGTTCAGTAGATATTGGTGTAACGGGGAGGTCCTTACAGACATGCACGTAAGAAAGAACACATGACATGATATCTGACATAGATTACGTAATACCTTGTAAGGAATGCGTGCTAATCAGAAGAACAACGAGTCCCGATGGAAGCATGCAGAAATTAACCCATAGACTCCTACCACGGCCATTTCAATTCGACCAGTAGTATCTTAGGATCGCTGTATTTTTCGGACACACGACCGAAATGTATTCTGGGTATTCACGGAACTACGTGTGCGCGACAGGCGGCACCTCCCGCTTTAGTCTTTAGACATATTTTTTAAATTCTCTTTCAAACCGGACCTACAGACAAACTATTGCACCGGTCCTGGCATCCACCACAGATAGTCCAGATACATAAATTCACTTTTGAGTCCACCATTTTGGAATTCCTCAAGGTCTACCGATACTTCCTCGTGAAATCGCATCTCACCCCTGGATACTTTCAGGAGAACGGTCCCTACCACGTCAATCAAGCTAAATGATGCTGTTCTGGGGGCTTCTGTGGTGAACAATGGCTATAAAAGACTCTAAAATGCAAAATAGGCCTTATTAGAGATGTCCGTTTTAGCGGCATAAGCTCAAGTTTGGCACAAATTAAGGGACCATTGTTTAAAATCAGTTAGCTGTGACTGCATTTCACAGAAAGTCATTGTTTGTAAAACAAAGCCGCCGAGGAAAGAATTTGGAAAAGAACAGTCTCCAAAATGAATTTGAATACTTCATAGATAAAATCGGCTAACGCAATGTTTACATTATTTAACCCAATTCAAAACCTTTGGGAACAAGAGCTTTTTTTGTTCCAAACAATTCCATTTCATTTCCATGTATGTCAATGCAGATTTTAAATGGGTCAAAGTATATAAGAATGTAAACACTGTTAGCCGATTTGGTGAGTTTTGACAGAATTACATTCATAATTTATTTACGGTAAATTGTCGAAAGATACGAAACCATCTGGACCGGCTACTGACCTATACCGGTTTATACAGGAAAATAGAAAATTGGTATAATATTTTACATGTAATACGTCTAGCAGTGTGAGTTCGTACTATATTCCCATTTTTTCATATTCTCATTTTGTTGAGCAGAAAAAAAGAAAAATAGAGGATGCCCTTCCAGATTTATTATCTTCGGTAAAGGAGGCTGCAGAGGCCCATAAAGTGAGAGAGTACTTTTCAAGATAGTGACTAGACGCAGTGTACATCCTGGTCCCGGATTGTTCATAAAGTGGATAGCGCTATCCGTTGGATCTTTATTGAGTGGATTAGTTGATGCTGTTATCCATTGAAAAATCTTTGAACATCCGCCACCTGGATTTCACTAGCGATGCAAGCATAAGTACTTGTGTAGCCAGTATCAATATAAATAGCAGCTCTCAGAAAAAATGTTATTACCTTCGTTGAAATATGCCATTGTCAGAATGATGTATTCATGTTTTCTTATCTTGCGTCAGTGAAAACTGGCTTAATTACTCATCAAATGAAATTACAGGTGTAAAGCACGATTTTTTTTCCATAAAATGTTTGCATGTAATCACATCAAAAATGAGTTGTAACTCATTTGATCAAGAAGTATATACTTTAATTTAAAAAAGTGTTGACTAATAGTACGAATCAGACTCTGTGGTCTCTATTTCAAGGAAATATGAAATGAGAAGGATGAAAGTAATGCAGGTTGTCATGAAGTTTATTGGTCCAACTACATATCGTGGAAAAGTATAATATTTAAAATTAACCTTAATTAGCCTTGCCCCTAAAAATTCCACCCACTCTAGTTGGATCGATAAGGTATGCACCATGATGCAAGAATGCAAAGACACTCGTCATGTTTAAAGAGTCTACCTTCCTCGAGCTCCCGGAGGTTTCTTCAACTGATTTTCTTACAATATGGGTTCAAAGATCACATTTCATGGAAACTGTTGAGACTGACAAAGTATCAAGAAAATAGTTTACAAAGATCTATGTCAGTGTAGGTTATCGACATGTAGCGAGGGGTTATGGGATATATTCACCGAGGTCGCCCGAAGTTAATATATTCCATGCCATTACCCCGAGCGAAAGTTTGACAAAGATTTTCAAACAAAACACGGTCCTATGAGAAAGACGTCATTAATCAGGTTATGATTCCTGATTTCCCAAGTGGAATTGCAAAACAAATGCTTTTCCATTCTGTATACTGTAATGTTAACGAGCTTCATCAAAAAAAACCCAGCTAAAGCATTTTTTGTCCAGAAATATTTATCAGTTAGCTCAATGGTATACAGTGTACAGTGTGGTCTAGTAAGCCTAAGGTCTTGGGTTCGATTCCCGATATGTCGGTATTTATCAAATATTTTTTTCTTCATAAAAAAAGGTGGAAAAACAAAGAAAACCGTGTCAAATTGAAATTACGAGCTGATAATTCATTCTCTATTCAAATATTTAGTGTACGACTTCTGTAAAGAGAAAATCTATTATAAAATAAATTATGCTTGGCATAGCTTGTGCCAGTGCCGCTAAAACGGACATCCCTATTAGAGCTGTCCGTTTTAGCGGCATTGGCACAACATATGCCGGTTTTTTAATTGACATACGTTTAAACAAAGAGTTCAATAACCATAGCATTGTCCTTACACAATAAAAAGGAAAATCCAGATATTCAGCCGATTACACCGTTCAATTAAATATATTTTCTTTTGATATTGCACTTGTACTCAAAATCTTTCAATGAATGGAAGTTATGAACTCACTGAATTTGCTTTTTTGGCATTGATTCTTTCATCTCATAGGGTACGTTTCAAATGTGTTGCACTAGGTTTCGTTCACAAGTTAGATCAACCCGAGAGTATACAAGCATCAAGAGTTCCAGACTTCCGTTACGCGTGCAAATGCAATGCATTGTGAGATAATTACAAAGGAAAAGCGAGCACCAAGTGAGCAAAAACATAGCTTGGGCTCCCTGTGTCTAGAATTGGTGCTCACTTTTCCTTATATGGTTTTGAGTTGTCTGTACTCTTATTGACACACACTTGACGTCATAAAATGTTCAAAACTCAAGTGGAATCACGAGCGTAGCGACAACGGCTGAGAACCAATCAGATTGCGAGATTTCGCTCTGTTAATGTAAAAATTAAAATCTCATAATGCATTGCGTGCGTACCGAAAGTCTGAAACTCTTGATGCTTGTATATATTTTTTCTCGGCATAAAACGCCTGAAAATTTATTGTTTTGCAAAATATATTTCAGTGTCTAATTTTTATTTTGTAGCTACTCGCTGTTATATAGACTACTCACTTAGACAAAGTTTCCAACACTTTCTATTTCATGTAACAGAAACATGTTATACATGTTCGAATAAAGAACCTGCAGTTTTTTTACAATCACAATATTTCGATTGAGTCATTTTCCATAATGAACATCGGTCTCGCATTCCAGCATTTCAGTTTTTCAAGGGAGCAGAAAAAGATGTAACTAATTATCACTATCTAGCGAAGCATGCCATTTTTTCATGGCTTTTGTGTGTGCCTCAGCAGCCTCTTGTACTGACTTCAGTATTTCTGGTAGAGCATCTGTAACTTCCTCCATTTTCTTTTTCCTGCAAGGTGAGAGAAATAAAACATATATGGTATGGCTTGGCATGTTTGATTACATCAATAGAACAGTGCTACAGCTGTCGTTCATGATTTATATTTCAACCCGACAAAGTTACTCCCATGTACAAGTTAGTTCTTCTAATTCGAGCAATGTTGCTTTTAACTTGCCTTTTGCGTTGTGGTTTAGTAACTTCATGTGTATTTCTTGCACCCAACAGTGATTCATCTGCGCATTCCGCGGAGTGCGAACTTCGGACAAAGGAAAGAACACCTTCCTTGTTAGTAATCTTTCTTGGCAGATATCGTGTTTGTCTTCTATATTCCTTAGATGAACTTTCTTTAGTGCAGGCTATGGCACCCTCGTCTTCCTGTTCCGACCACTCACTGTCGCTTTTAAATTCATCTAGTATGTCCGTTTTGGGGGCACTGTCAACAGAGCTGGGATGAAAAAAAAGTTCATATAATTGTATAAATAAGTTTTAGAATGTGCTAAGAAAAGCTCGCAAGTTTCGAACGAGTCCTCGAATTTGTCCTCGAATTTCCCGAATTTAAGTTCAGAACACGATGATACATACCTCGAAGCTTTGAAAAGCACAGCTGCTCTTTTTCTGACTCTTTCCTCTGCTGTTTTTTGTCGTTGTTTTGACTGGCCAGTCGCCTCATAATATTGCTTTGCTTGATTGGGTAAAATTTCTGCATGCTTCCTTATGAATTCGACCATAGACCTATAATCTCTACGATATAATTCGAAAGCATTTCTTATCAACAAATCTTCTGCATCTGAGGAGGGAATTCGGTGAACCTTAGCTTTCTTTTCAAGCGGTTGACCTTCAGAAACTGAGGATACCGGCGTCAAAACGGATGTGGTTGTTTCATCAGGAAAGTATACGTCTCCAGTCATTGCTGCTCGCATAAATATGTTGCCAGCTCCATCCCTGTTCTGCTGCATTGTGAGTGGTGAGCATCTACTGGCGAATGCAAGGTTTTTATAGTTATAGGTTTCTGCAGATTAGCATTTTCTGGTGTGCATGCACAAGAGAATTACAGTGAAATCAAAGAAATCGACAGAATATGACACTTTTCAGAAAAATAATGTAAAGTGCCAAAAATCCATTCGTGGTTTTATTGTTTAACATTATCCACAGCTTAATGCGTTGAAAAAAGAAATCAAGCTGACAACATTTGGCACTTCATGCATGTACGAAAATTCCAACAGAGTCGACAATCGCACAGAAAAAACTGTTCCTTTTTTGGTCTTCCATTGAAATGCAGCTGTTGGCAATGCCTCGACAAAATATCCTTCCTCCGCCATTTCCTGTATTTTTATTACAATTTATAAATGTAATCATTGTTCTGCGTAGGATTATATCAAGTCAAGCTACCAATATGTTTCCTCCTCCATTCCCAGCATGGATACTACAACTGTTTGTGATTGTTGGAGCACTACAATCTTTGATGATGCCACAAACTTTGCTAGCACAACTGTTCCCAGGATATCAGCCAGCCAGAAACATAGGGCGAGATGTCTATTCAACTCTAAAGCAGAATCCGCACCTTTTCTGGTATCTGACCGGTGAAACCATTGAAAGCTTTGAAAGTGTAACACGTTACATACGTTTTGACGTTCAAGCTCCAAGGTGTGTATCACATCAGCCACGAACAAATCGACAACGTCGATGCTTACTGGATATCAATAACCGAATTCTCTTGGCTTTTATTTGGCTTAGAACATACCCAACTTATCGAACACTTGCTTCTTTCTTTTGCATAAGTAAATCAACCATTTTTGAGGACATTTACCACATTATCCCTATCTTGTTTCTCAAGTACCAACGTTTGGTCAGTTGGCCAAACCTAGTTCAATGGTCGAACTTTCTAAACACCTGGCAAACATATCCAAACATAGTCGGACTTATTGATGGTACAATCCACCGAATACAAAGACCCAGTGGTATGTTACAAAGAGAGTTCTATAGAGGGGATAAAAAGTGCCATTTCATGTCTACGCAGATTATTGTCGATCCAAATGGCATGATTGTACTTTTAGTTTCTGGGTAAGTATAAGGCCCCGTTTACACTGATGAGAGAGAGATAACCCTAGCACTGTAGGGAAAACTTTATTGTTGTATCATCCACAGAGATATGCGAACAATAGAGCTCACCCTTGTGCTCGGGTTATCTCTCTCTCATGTAAACAGGGCCTTAGAAAACAAAAAGAACACTTCAAGCTCGACGGCAAAATATATTTAATTTCTTCTCTCCCTGTCCCTACATGTATGGGTTTTAAAGTTAGTAATTATTCTCCATCTGGCCGACTGAATCATTTTTGATTTTCCTGTTTTCCCTATAAACAACAAGTTTTCCTGGACATCTCAACGACGCTCAAACCTATCGATTGATACCATCAGTTGGAAGTAATGGAGTTTTACGCCTCCCACGACGTGCGCGCTTAGCAGCAGATGGTGGTTATCCAGCACGGAATCCCATAGTGCGACCTCTACTTCTCCCCCGAAATAGACGAGCAAGAGATGCCAACAAAGAACTTAGGAGAATTAGAGTGAGGGTCGAACACAGCATTGGATTTTTGAAAATTTACAAGTCGATTTCCTCGGTTTTTCGACATAAGCGCCCTTTCCTACCTATAGCAGTCCAAACATGCGCAGCTTTAACGAATAGAAGGCGACTTCTTTTAAGAAGACTTGGCAGACAGTAGCCAGTAATAAAAAGTGAACTTGTCTCTATAGCTATTCTTTTGGTCTTGTTTCCATGCCGTTGTCCATGCGAGGGAATTGTTGTTCTCCCCACAAACTGGGGTGGGTACTGTATATGGGCGGGAGATGGGGGTTGCATAGAGTGATTCCAATAAACCTGGGCACTACTAATTAGCTGTCAGTGTTTATTAGATGCAAAGAAACAAAAGAAAACAAGAGTGAGTGTCAAATAGTGTGTATTGGTGTAATTAGTAATGTCCAGGTTTATTGGAATCACTATAGATATTAAATTTTACCACATTTGTCAAATTTCTCGCACGCTGATTGGATAAGAGCCATTGTCGATAAGAGGACAGACACATAGAATGACGTTTCGCTCGCGCACGGATCCAGTGCGCGCTTGAATCAGTTTTTCTTTCAAATCTATTTGTCGTTTTGGGAGCCTTTTCCGCTTTCCTGAGTAAATATTGTTGTAAAAAACAAATCGAAGTCGCTTTTCTATGGTCTGTACTCTTATCGACCATAGAAATGACGTCAGAAAATGATCAAAACTTTGCAGTGAAACCACTCGCTACGCTCGTGGTTCCACTTGAGTTTTGATCATTTTCTGACGTCATTTCTATGGTCGATAAGAATACAGACCATAGAAAAGCGACTTCGATTTGTTAACTAACTAACATCAGTAGACCTATAAACTTCCATTGTTTTCGTTTGTTGTCATTTCACTATTACACATTAGCTATTAGTTTTTATTTCACGGGTTGATGGCAACCACTCTAGTGTTTGCAATCACCATTTCCAAAACAGAATACACCAATATAATAAGCGAGAAATACATTGTCTAATAAATAATTAGCACATCAACAGCTTTAACAATAGACCATGACCAGTTAAGTGATAATGGTATATTTTATGCCAAATCGATCTTTATGCCGCTAAAACGGACAGCTCTATTGAGGTAGCTGGAACTGCCAGCCAGCAGAGATTCAGCCACGAAAGAAAGACCGCGTGAGAACTTAATTTCAAGAGCCATCGCGGTATTTAGCACTGTCAATATTTCCATGGAAACTCCTTATATGCAATAGAAATTTCCTACGGCGTGATTAGTTCCTGAGGAATTCGCTAAAAACCTCAAAATAGCCCAGGAGTTAATAGGGGACTACTCAACAAAATTTGTTACGGGGAGGCACCGTCCCGAATTTCAAAAATAGTACATTGATTTGTTTTGGAAACTCACCCATCTTGCATGTGACACCAACGTCTCTACTATGGTAACAGCCTGTCCTTCCCCATCCACGATGACTGCAGTTAGAAATGGACATTTCTGTACCAGTACAACCAAGCCATGACAGCCATATTATACTATTAGTAGAGTTAAAGTCAGATGTTCTGTACTCCTGTACTCCACTGTAACCAAGCATACGACAAACCACCTCAGCGTCGTTCATGTCCCATCCATCGTCACATACAGTACCCCACGCACCGTGGAACCTGACCTCAATTCGACCAGCATTGGGTGACCTTCCTCCAGCTAAACGAACTTGAACTGGTGGAGGAACTGAGGATTGAAGAAAGCATCATTTTAAAATATAGTTTTTAAATTAGTTAGTACTGATGGTTATACTTTATCTAAAAACTTCAATCGTAAAATAGTGTTTGTCTTTCTCACCTCCATCTACCTGACAAACCACACCAGCAAAATCTTTATATGAGCATGATGAGGGTGCATTCCCCAATCCCAAGCGAGCACACTCTGCAATCGATTTTTCTTCACCACTACATGACACACCATACATGAGCACTGTCGTTGTTGTCCCTCCTTCAATGTACTGAATTGGACTTTCAGCTGCTTTGTAACCAAGCATTCGACAGAACACGTGAGCATCACGTATATCCCACCTATGGTGACAGACTGCTCCCCAGGTCCAATTGTATTGGATTTGCACTTGGCCAACATGGCTTACATTAGTTCCTACCAGACGAACGGTGATCGCTTTTTCTTCTGAAAATAAACGTAACATTGCAACGATGACATACGTTTTGCTTCCATTTCTTCTAATGTGTTAAATTAAATACCTGATGTCAGATTGGCACATACAACTGCAGCATCGCGACTGTGGTCACAGCGAACAGACCATTGAAAGCACTGCTCAATAGATGTTTCATTTCCATAGCAATTCAGCCATTTACGGTAAATAGGACCACTTCGTTTGACTTTAGCAGTACCAACTGACACTGCCTTGGAGTAATTCAACATACGACACACCACATAAGCATCTAGTATGTCCCAGTTGTCATCACATATCGTGCTCCATTGACCGTTATTTTTTTTCACTTCTACACGACCATCGTGTGCAGTTTTACCGTCCATTAAACGAACTTCGACAGCAGCTCTATTATCTGTACAAAGAGAATGTTAACATAATATTAACCTTTCAATAACTGAATAATTGATTGATTTGGATTCGAAGTTCAGTACGTGAACGTTGCTACAAACCTGATTATTAAAGTCCGTCAAAACAAATACTATTTGAAATAGAAAAGTAATCTTCTATAGAGAAATAAATTGAGGCGAATTTGCCGGTCATATTGATAAACTCACAAAAGAAGCATTGCGCTTGCGCTATTAGAACTGTTTTCAGAATGATGTAATTAAGGTCTCTTGTTCTTGGGCTTTTGCTTGCCACGCTAGTGAAAATCAGCTTTTACTCGTGCAGCTTGGCAACCATAGACTTGTTGGGACTAAAAGGACCGTTGGGTGATCTACCATTTGTGCATGCTAAATGTATTTGTTTACAACCATAGACTTGTTAGGACTAAAAGGACCATCATGTGATCTACATCAAACCATTTCAACATGCTAAATGTATTTGTGTACAACCACAGACTTGCTAGGACTAAAAGGACCGTCATCTGATCTACATCAAACCATTTGTACATGCTAAATGTATTTGTTTACAACCATAGACTTGCTAGGACTAAAAGGACCATCATGTGATCTACATCAAACCATTTGTACATGCTAAATGTATTTGTGTACAACCACAGACTTGCTAGCACTAAAAGGACCGTCATGTGATCTACATCAAACCATTTGTACATGCTAAATGTATTTGTTTACAACCATAGACTTGCTAGGACTAAAAGGACCATCATGTGATCTACATCAAACCATTTGTACATGCTAAATGTATTTGTTTACAACCATAGACTTGTTAGGACTAAAAGGACCATCATGTGATCTACATCAAACCATTTGTGCATGCTAAATGTATTTGTGTACAACCACAGACTTGCTAGGACTAAAAGGACCGTCATGTGATCTACATAAAACCATTTGTACATGCTAAATGTATTTGTTTACAACCATAGCCTTGTTAGGACTAAAAGGACCGTCAGGTGATCTACATCAAACCATTTGTGCATGCTAAATGTATTTGTTTACAACTATAGACTTGCTAGGACTAAAAGGACCGTCATGTGATCTACATAAAACCAGTTGTACATGCTAAATGTATTTGTTTACAACCATAGACTTGCTAGGACTTAAAGGACCATCATGTGATCTACATAAAACCATTTGTACATGCTAAGTGTATTTGTTTACAACCATAGACTTGCTAGGACTTAAAGGACCGTCAGGTGATCTACATCAAACCATTTGAACATGCTAACTGTATTTGTTTACAACTATAGACTTGCTAGGACTTAAAGGACCGTCAGGTGATCTACATAAGACCATTTGTACATGCTAACTGTATTTCTTTACAACCATAGGCTTGCTAGGACTAAAAGGACCGTCAGGTGATGTACATCAAACCATTTGTACATGCTAAATGTATTTGTTTACAACCATAGACTTGTTAGGACTAAAAGGACCGTCAGGTGATCTACATAAGACCATTTGTACATGCTAACTGTATTTCTTTACAACCATAGGCTTGCTAGGACTAAAAGGACCGTCAGGTGATCTACATCAAACCATTTGTGCATGCTAAATGGATTTGTTAATGAAAGAGTTTACCGCTTACGGAGTATACCGCTGGCCACTAGGGCTCGAACACTCGCAGATACCGCTGACCGGCTCAAGGGGGTCAGCCATCTTTGTTGTCAGGCGTTTGTGGATAAAGAACTATTCAATTACGAGGAGCCTTTCTTCATGAAGGAGTCATGGTAGTCGTAAACTGCTCAGTACCAGACTGTCCATTCACATCGACTGACGTATCTGAAGCGCTGGCTATTGCCCTACTAGCAAACCATGGGCTAGCCCACCAGACTAGTCTACCTGCCACGGCCGAACCAGCACAAACACAATCACCTCGAGGCCCCAAACTCGACCGACCCAAAAGAGATGTTGGGGTTTCCACCGAGGAATGGAATATCTTCGTTCGCCGCTGGGAGGTTTTCCGTATCGGTTCTGGCATAGACGACCGTTCAGCCCCATCCCAGTTATTTCAGTGTGCTGGAATTGAACTTGGCGACAGCCTCCCTACAACAACTACTTGCCGCCATGCGCTCACTGGCAGTCATCCCAGTAGCCACATGCGTCTTACGTACCGAGTTGCTAAAACTACGCCAGGAACGTAACGAGGCATTCCGCGCCTTTACTGCCAGGGTTCGAGGGAAAGCGGAAACGTGCGCCTATAGTTCAATCTGCTCCTGCGGAAATAACGTGCACTACACTGACCACATTATCCGCGATGTCCAACTCAACGGAATCTACGACCCCGACATTCGCCGCGAGGTACTAGGAACGGCGGACATCCTAAGTAAGCCAGTGAATGACGTCATTGCACTCGTGGAGAATAAAGAAATGGCAAGAAATGCCCTCCCATCGTCCACTATGTCATCTATGTCATCTCTACAACGCCAAAGGAAAGCACAGGCACACCACCCTGTGATATCACCTCCATCTGACAAGGCAAAGGAAGCCATCTGCCCAGACTGCAAAAGTCCCTTTAAAGTCTTCACAGAGGGAGCCAGAGGCTGGAATACCAAAACTCATCAGATGTGTATCGCCTGTTATAGAGCACGCCGACAAAGAAAGCGCCAACAACCGGCCAACATGCAGGCCGTAGAGTCGTCTGAGCCTATCTCGCAACTCGCTTCACTCCAAGTCACCGGGCCCACCACCGGCCGACGACGCAGACGTCAACGTCGACGCACTCCAACAACAAACAGCACCATTAAAAGGCCCTCATCAACCAGACTCGAACACCACATCTTCTCGAAAGGCGAATGGAGACGGGCTCGACTTAAAGACCACCCCAGAGTGTCAATCACTATCTCGATCAACAAGCCAGAGGACTCGAGAGACAGCAGCCACAACCAACCCTCGAGCGACCAAACCCAGATATCCGCCATATACTGGCGCCCAATCTGACCTATGGTCTCTAGAAGAGTTCCTTGCTTGTGGATTCTCACGTGAGGAACTGCATCCCGTCAGCCTTAGCCTGTCAGCCGCCAACCGCTCCCCCATCGCAATTGAAGGAGCATTCTTAGCTCAACTAACGACCACCCACCACTGTAGACAAGTGGTGTCCACCCGCTCCATGGTGTACGTCAGTAGCTCTGTTCGAGCCATGTACTTGTCTTACGAGTCGCTGCTCAACCTCGGCCTCATATCCAAAGACTTCCCATCAAAAGACAGCTCCGAGGACCCCAGTGACTCTCGCAACGCTTCTCGCAAGCCCTCTCACGTCAATGCCATGGGGCCCATCAATGACGAGTGCAAAGTACCATACACATCCTACGACGCACCATGCTCATGTCCCCAGCGCACAGGCCCACCACCACGTCCCGCAGAGTTGCCGTTTCCGTGTACACCGGAAAACAATGACCGAATGAAAGCCTGGCTCCTTAAAATATATGCATCATCCACATTCAACACCTGCCCTCATCAAGCACTACCATGCATGGAAGGACCACCAGTTGAAATACACGTGGAACCTGACGCCACACCAAAAGCATGCCACACTCCGGCCACCGTACCTTTGCACGGCAACAAAAAGTCCATCACGACCTCCTTCGCGACGAAGACCTCGGTGTCATCGAACGTGTGCCATACGGGGAACCAGTGACATGGTGCCACCGCATGGTGATCACCAGGAAGCATGATGGCTCCCCACGCCGCACCGTGGACCTCTCACCACTAAACAAGTTCTGCCGTCGTGAAACCTTTGCCACTGAATCCCCATTCCACCTCGCTCGCCGCATCCCACAGAACACATGGAAAACCGTAACTGACGCCTGGAATGGCTACCACAGCGTCCCACTACGCGAGTCAGATCGCCACCTGACCACCTTCATCACGCCCTTTGGTCGCTAGCGCTACATGAGGTCACCATAGGGCTTCCTGTCGTCCGGTGATGGCTACAACCGCCGCTTCGACGCAGTACTCTCAGAAGTTGAACGCAAGGAGCGCTGCGTAGACGACACTATCCACTACGACACCGACCTCGAACAGCATTGGTGGAGGACCATGGACATTCTAACACGCGTCAGGCGGGCAGGCATTGTGTTGAACCCTGACAAATTCCAATTTGCAGGCAGGAGCGTAGACTTTGCGGGATTCAGAGTATCAGCAACAGCCATTGAGCCACTGCCTAAATACCTCGACGCCATCAGGGACTTCCCCTCGCCAACCTCCACCACCGACATCAGGAGCTGGTTTGGCCTCGTGAACCAGGTGGCCAACTACGCCCAACTGCGCGAAACAATGGCCCCTTTCAAGCCTTTTCTCAGCCCCCGATACAAGTTCTCGTGGTCTACAGAACTTGAGGAGGCTTTTAAAGCATCTAAAGAAGCCATCGTTGGGGCCATACGCCAAGGCGTCACGATCTTCGACAATCTGAGGCGCACCTGTCTCCGACCTGATTGGTCCAGACGTGGAATCGGGTACTTCTTGCTACAGAAACACTGTAACTGCCCCTCAGGCGTACCTGACTGCTGCCTACGGGGCTGGAGGATCACCCTAGCAGGCTCGAGATTCCTCGCCTCTGCAGAGCAACGCTATGCAGCCATCGAAGGCGAAGCCCTGGCCGTAGCCTGGGGCCTCGAGCAAACTCGATATTTCACGCAAGGATGCGACGACCTTGTCATAGTCACTGACCATAAACCCCTAGTGAAGATCTTTGGCGACCGTACGCTAGATGAGATAACGAACTCGCGTCTGTTCCGGCTCAAGCAGCGCACCCTCCCGTGGCGTTTCGACATTGTGCATCTGCCCGGCAAGAGTAACCACGCTGCCGACGCGACCTCAAGACATCCCTCACCCTCAGGCTCAGCCAACGGCTTCTCGCCCTCATCGTTAGACGAACCTGAGATAATAGAAAGCGCATTGGTGGCCTCCATCCGCAAAGACGCACAAGAGCTAGGAGCAATTCCCTGGTCCCTCCTCGCGCAGGAGACAGCAGCGGACCCATCCTTCAATCACCTCCTAAAATCAATTGAGCAAGAGGAAAGCATCAACAGCCAAGACCCTGCCCTTGCAAATCTATCACCCATCTGTGGATCAATTTACTCCCAAGAAGGCGTACTACTTTATCAGGACCGCGTTGTGGTCCCACCATCCCTTCGCTATGGAGTTCTCCAGCATCTCCATGCCGCCCACGAAGGGGCCTCAGCAATGGAGCAGCGTGCCCGTGCCATCGTCTATTGGCATTCGGAACACTAGGGAAAGATGTGCCGACTGCAACCGTAACGTCCCGTCTCAAGCAGCGACGCCACCTCTACCATCCCAACCGCCATCCACTCCATTCGAAGCGGTTTTTGCTGATTTCTTTGACTACGGGGGGCGTCACTACCTAGTCATCGGAGACCGCCTCTCAGGCTGGGTAGAGGTATTCGGCTCCACTGCAGGCACCGACCAAGGAGGATCAACTGGCCTTGTACGCCACCTCCGAACATTCTTCGCTACCTTCGGCGTACCAGAAGAACTTGCAAGCGACGGCGAACCAGAGTTCACAGCGAGCCACACAGAGAACTTCCTCCAGCTATGGGGCGTCAGACACCGCGTCTCCTCTGTCGCCTTCCCTCAATCCAATGGACGAGCAGAAGTCGCAGTGAAGACCGCCAAGCGCCTACTGAAATCCAACACAGGCCCAACCGGCAGCCTTGACCACGATCGCTTCCTTCGTGCCATGCTACAGCTGCGCAACACCCCAGACCGTGACTGCAACTTATCACCAGCTCAAATCATCTTCGGACGTCCCCTCCGAGACTCGCTGAGTTTCGTCAACCGTTTGGAAAAATTCTTCAATCCGCATGTCCGACCGCTTTGGCGCCAGGCCTGGGCGGCAAAAGAAGAGGCTCTCCGGACCAGGATATCTCACACCACAGAGTCCCTGAAGGCCCACTCAAGACCACTTCGCCCACTAGCCATCGGCGAAACGGTATTCCTTCAGAACCAGCGAGGCCCCACCCCAAACAAGTGGGACAGATCAGGGACGGTGTTAGAATCACTAGGTCATGATCAGTATCAGGTCAAGGTAGATGGATCGGGACGATTGACCCTGCGAAATCGTCGTTTCCTACGAGCCTATAAACCAGTCACACCATCCATCAGACCGCAGCCAGCTGCCCCATTGTCTCGTCCCTGCTCCCACAAACAACAGCCTACTTCTCCGCACACAGACAAGATAATGCCTGAGGAAGCCACACGACAGTCAGAAGATGGACCATTGGATGCAGCTCCAGACACGTCCCCACCTCCTGGCAGAGAAACCCCTCCGCTAATACACGCTGACGACACAGCCCCCGACGAAGGAACCACAGGCATTCCCCCAACTACCAGCCTACCCACGAGAATCGTACTCGACACATCAGTCCCAGCACCCCTGCCACCGCCACCTAAGCTTACACCTGCACGTCCCAATCGTGCTCGGCAACCACCTAAACGCTACGAACCTGCAGAGACAGGCAGATGGTTAGACCATTGAGTGCGTCAACCTATGCTAAACTATAGCCTCCCGGACTGGGGGGGATGAAAGAGTTTACCGCTTACGGAGTATACCGCTGGCCACTAGGGCTCGAACACTCGCAGATACCGCTGACCGGCTCAAGGGGGTCAGCCATCTTTGTTGTCAGACGTTTGTGAATAAAGAACTATACAATTATGAGGAGCCTTTCTTCAGTTAACAACAATAGACTAGCTTGTTAGGACTGGAAGGACCGTCAAGTGATCTAGATAAAACTATCGGCTGTACATGCTAAATGTATTGGTTTACAACCATAGACTTGTTAGGACTAAAAGGACCGTCATGTGATCTACATAAAACCATTTGTGCATGCTAAATGTATTTGTGTACAACCATAGACTTGCTAGGACTAAAAGGACCATCATGTGATCTACATCAAACCATTTGTGCATGCTAAATGTATTTGTGTACAACCATAGACTTGCTAGGACTAAAAGGACCATCATGTGATCTACATCAAACCATTTGTGCATGCTAAATGTATTTGTGTACAACCATAGGCTTGCTAGGACTAAAAGGACCGTCATGTGATTGACATAAAACCATTTGTGCATGCTAAATGTATTTGTGTACAACCATAGGCTTGCTAGGACTAAAAGGACCGTCATGTGATTTACATAAAACCATTTGTGCATGCTAAATGTATTTGTGTACAACCATAGACTTGTTAGGACTAAAAGGACCATCATGTGATCTACATAAAACCATTTGTGCATGCTAAATGTATTTGTGTACAACCATAGACTTGCTAGGACTAAAAGGACCATCATGTGATCTACATCAAACCATTTGTGCATGCTAAATGTATTTGTGTACAACCATAGACTTGCTAGGACTAAAAGGACCATCATGTGATCTACATCAAACCATTTGTGCATGCTAAATGTATTTGTGTACAACCATAGGCTTGCTAGGACTAAAAGGACCGTCATGTGATCTACATCAAACCATTTGTGCATGCTAAATGTATTTGTGTACAACCATAGGCTTGCTAGGACTAAAAGGACCGTCATGTGATTTACATAAAACCATTTGTACATGCTAAATGTATTTGTTTACAACCATAGACTTGTTAGGACTAAAAGGACCGTCAGGTGATCTACATAAAAACATTTGTACATGTTAAATGTATTTGTTTGCAACCATATACTTGTTAGGACTAAAAAGACCGTCAGGTGATCTACATCAAACCATTTGTACATGCTAAATGTATTTGTTTGCATCCATAGACTTGCTCGGACTAAAAGGAACGTCAGGTGATCTACATCAAACCATTTGTGCATGCTAAATGTATTTGTTTACATCCATAGAGTTGTTAGGACTAAAAGGACGGACGCCTTTTTCCGGATCGGCTTACGCCATCACGTCCGGACCCCGAACTTCACGTGACTTTTTCCAATGGTTTTATTAAGAGCGCGCGATTCAGGAAATACGGGTCATATGATAAAATTACATCAAATACCACAGTCATCAGTCAAGAGCTAGAGCAGATTTCGTATGACTGTGAAAAACCACGGCGCATGACACGGTCACGGCACGGCACGAATTCATTCGAAATCCTAAATAATCGCGGTCACGGTGACGTTTTTCACAGTCATACGAAATCTGCTCTATATGGTGTTCTACCACGGATATCCCAAGAAATTCATCTAATATAATTACATCACAGACCACTACCATGGAAATCCATCAAGTATAATCACATCAAATACCACAGTCATCAGTCAAGGGATATGGTGTTCTACCACGGATATCCCAACAAATCCATCAAGTATAATCACATCACCATAAATTTGAACACCGGCATATAACATCAAGTTGGGTTTGCAGCCCAACACCACTGAGAAAAAGATGGTTTTCAAACAAGAGGAGATGACAAGAGCACTGGCATAGTTTACAAAATTCCTTGTAAGGAATACATGCCAGTCAGTAGACATTGGTGTAACAGGATGGTCCATACAGACACGGAAGAAAGAACACATGACAATACAACTGTCATAGTTTACGGAATATCTTGTAACGAAAATATGCTAGTCAGACGAACAACGAGTCCCGATGGAAGCAGAAATTAACCCATTGACTCCTACAACTGCCATTTGAATTCGACTATTTTAGGATCGCGACAGGCGGCACCTCCGGCTTTAGACATATTTTTTAAAGTCTCTTTCAAATAGGACCTACAGGCCGGCAAACCATTGCTCCGGACCTGGCATCCACCACAGATAGTCCAGAGACACAATTTCACTTTTGAATCCACCATTTTGGAATTCCTCAAGGTCTACCGATACTTCCTCAGTCGTGAAAACGCATCTCACCCCTGGATACTTTCAGGAGAACGGTCCCTACCACGCCAATCAAGCTTAATGATGTTGTTCTGGGGGCTTCTGTGGTGAAAAATGGCTATGAAAGACTCTAAAATGCAAAATGAGCCTTCTTGAGGCAAGTAGAACTGCCAGCCAGCAGAGATTCAGCCACGAAAGAAAGACCGTGTGAGAACTTTCATGCGCCATCGGTGTTTAGAACTGTCAATATTTTCTTGGAAACCCCTTATATTAGTCTCCCTCGCATCCGTCTTTAGTTCCGTCACGCAACGCCCTCGGCCGAGAGCGTTGCGTGACGGAACTAAAGACGGATGCGAGGGAGACTACCCTTATATGGAATCGAAATTTCCTACGGCGTGATTAGCGCAGGATTCAATGGGTTAATAGGGGACTACTCAACATAATTTGTTACAGGGAGGCACCGTCCCGAGTGTCAAAATTAGTACATTAATTTGTTTTGGAAACTTACCCATCTTGCATGTGACACCAACGTCTCTGCTATGGTAACAGCCTGTCCTTCCCCATCCACGATGACTGCAGTTAGCAATGGACATTTCTGTACCAGTACAACCAAGCCATGACAGCCATATTATACCATTATTAGAGTAAAAGTCAAATGTTATGTACTTCCATACTCCAGTGTAACCAAGCATACGACAAACCACCTCAGCGTCGTTCATGTCCCATCCATCGTCACATACAGTACCCCACGCACCGTGATATCTGACTTCAATTCGACCAGCATTGGGAGACCTTCCTCCAGCTAAACGAACTTGAACAGGTGGAGGAACTGAGGATTGAAGAAAGCATCATTTTAAAATATAGTTTTTAAATTAGTTAGTACTGATGGTTATACTTTATCTAAAAACTTAAATCGTAAAATAGCGTTTGTCTTTCTCACCTCCATCTACCTGGCAAACCACACCAGCAAAATCTTTATACGAACATGATGAGGGTACATTCCCCAATCCCAAGCGAGCACACTCTGCAATCGATTTTTCTTCACCACTACATGACACACCATACATGAGCACTCTCGTTGTTGTCATTGCTTCAATGTACTGAATTTGACTTTCAGCTGCTTTGTAACCAAGCATTCGACAGATCACGTGAGCATCACATATATCCCAGTCAGAATGACAGACTGCTCCCCAGGTCCCATTAATTGTATTGGATTTGCACTTGGCCAACATGGCTTACATTAGTTCCTACCAGACGAACGGTGATCGCTTTTTCTTCTGAAAATAAACATTGCAACAACGATGACATACGTTTTGCTTCCATTTCTGCTAATGTGATAAATTAAATACCTGATGTCAGATTCCCACATACAACTGCAGCATCGCGACTATGATTACAGCGAACAGACCATTGAAAGCACTGCTCAATAGATGTTTCATGTCCTCTGCAATGCAGATATTTAGGATAAATAGGACCACTTCCACTAACGTTAGCAGTACCAGCTGACACTGCCTTGGAGTAATTCAACATGTGACACACCACATAAGCATCAAGTAAGTCCCAGTTGTGATTACATATCGTTTTCCATTGACCGTTATCTTTTCTCACTTCTACACGACCATCGTGTTCAGTTTTACCGTCCACTAAACGAACTTCGACAGCAGCTCTATTATCTGTACAAAGAGAAAGTTAAGATAATATTAACCCTTTGAAACCCTTTGAATGCCAACACTATTTCTTCCGAGCGACCGGCGGCCATTTTGTATTTTCGACCTAAAACCTATATTTTATATTAACTAAAAAAAACTTTCATAAAATGGATTTTTATCACTCTCAATTCACTTTTAAAGCCAGTTTCACCATTTTGAGCATTATCAGTGTTTACTAACCGTCCATTAAACGAACTTCGACAGCAGCTCTATTATCTGTACAAAGAGAAAGTTAACATAATATTAACCTTTGATTAACCGATTGTTTAATTTGGATTAGCAAACTCATTAATAGTGCATGAGCAATTGGTCCAATCAGGTTTGTCGGTCACATGTATGGATCGGGACGATTGATGTAAAGATACTGACTAATAACACGATATCAGTGATGTAGACACTGATATTTTATTAATCAGTTCTATATCAGCGAAATAGCGAAATATAACTGGCATACACCCGGGGGGGGGGGGGGGGGGGGGGGTACTCCCTTTATCCAAGTGGTAGGGGTGATCGGCGGTCGGTTTGAAAACGTAACGACCACTAAAAGGTACGCATAAATTAAAAGAGCTGTTGAAGCCATGTTCATTTCGACCCCTAAAAGGTACGACCATATATGGTGAAAAAGTGATTGTGTTGATATCGTTTAATCAGTGACTGGACAACATCTTTCTTCTGTTCTTTCATGTTTGTTCAATAAAGAAAATAAATAATAATTGACCCTAAAAGGTACGGAGTGATGTTACGTAACTGACTTTTGAAATATCAAGAGTCCAACACATGTGGGATACGATGTCCTCGACTCTGCGCATGAGCAGAGAATGTGCAGACTGGAATTCTTGCTTTTCCGGGCTAAAATCTTGCAACTCTTTATTTATTGCCTTTAGGCCATTGCATGTAATAATTAATGAGTATGAGAAGTCGTTTCAAAGCCTCGAATTCGGACTAGACGGGGTTTCCAGTCCTCGGCTTCGCTTTGGACTGGAAACCCCGTCTAGTACTCATTCTCGGCTTTGAAACATTACATGTAATCGATTTTCAAAATTAAAAAAAATGTAATTCATGTACACTTTAACTGATCTATTGATATGGATCAAAGTCCAGTCCGCGAACGTTGCTACAAATCTATTTTCTTAATAAAACTATTTTCATATTTACATGTACAAATATCAATTTCTCTTGTATGTTATAAGAGTGTGTTACAAAAAACTGTTGTGCTATCCCCGTGGTAGTTCTTTGCAAATATTGAAATACATTTTACATGATAAATTAATATTTATCAACTCGTTACTCACCCTTGACCATCAGCCACAGAACACACAAACACAACAGTAATTGTAATTGTGCCATTGAGACTTGTGTTTAATCAGAGCCGATCGTATGAACACATAAACGCAGACTGAATGAGAAACAGATATATCAGGTATAAGTAGGAAAGTATTGTGAATGACAGCAAAACTTTATGGGTCCAATGACCACATCCAATGAACACGAGGTCAGCTGAGGCGGCCGCTACCAAGAGGATCAAAACTACACTTTGAAGCCACAGAAGTTGAATGAATGTTGATATTTATAAGATGATTTAAGAGGAATCTCTGTGAAAGCGGTCCACTGCATTTCGGTCGGTAAATATATTTCCCTCAAACTTTTCTCAGATAATTATATTGGTTCATAAGTAAACGTAATGACTTTAGTTTCTGGAAATTCTTCAAAATGATTTTTGTACAGCTCATAACTCCCACAGTTTGAAAAGTGCTAAATTTAAGCATGATCAATGATCACGAGGTCAGCTGAGGTGGCTGCGGCCAAAAGGATCGAAACCTCACTAGATTGAAGCCAAAAATATATATTGAAGGTTGGTATTTATAAGATGGTCTAAAGATGTGCAAATAGACATTCTCAAAACGGTTGTCCACGGAATATAGCTTAATACTGAAAAAAATGGCATGTGATTAACACAAAAATCAGCTTAATTGTTGAGAATATGCAAATGTTTGAAGCATTTTCATTCCCACATACACGTATATATATCCTTATCAATAATAAAACTGTGACAGTTAATTACATTTACTGTTTTATCAAGCGTGCTGCATTATTAATTATATTTATATGTTTTTCTTCTATTTATTTATTATATGTTTATAACGATATTTATACTTTACATTACATATAAATATATAAGGTGATATATTTTTCTTTTCTTTTCTTTCAATTTCTCTAGATAGGTGTCCCCAATTAGCCTACTGTCACTGTAAGCTAGATCACTAAGACACGTTAATAAAGTTTATTATGATTATTATATTTATATAATATGTCCGTGTCTGTATTTTTCCGCCGATTTTTGTAACATGTGTGAGTTCCGTAGATAAACTTTGGGAACTAAAGTTTTAGCAGGTGAAATATTTATTTATTTATAACACTGATCTTTATATAAATTTCAGTCTCAAATTATTTCTCTTTTCTTCTTCACTATGTTTTTGAATACCAAAATTAGCAGCTGAAAGGAAGACATTAGTGTCTGCTGAAACACTATTTGACATCATAAACACACTATCCTTTAATATTTGTAATGTTCTTGTTTTATTTGTGTCGCATTGCGATCCTACGTTATTACATGACATTTTCACCACACTTTAATTACGCGAATTTGATGACCAAATAGGAAAATGTGGCAAGATCTAGATGTATATGCGCAAATATAAGTAATTAAGTCAGATTGTGTGAAACTCCAAAGTTTGATGCAGAAAATAAACACTGAAGTTTCCTTTTAACCTAAGCTGAAAGTAACAAAGACTATGTGACGTCAAAGGAAACTGAAATCCAAAAGTCAAAAGCGAATGAATTTTGAGAGTTCTAAATGTTTTAATTCCCTTGAAACTGTTTAGGACGTGAACAAGATGGGTCGGCGAATTTCTTTACATTAATGACGTGTACAGGTAATCTCAGAATCGGTTTCAGTTAAAGGGGCTGTGTCACGAGCTGACATGCGCATTTGTTCCTATTTTCAGTGATATTCATAACATGTTCACGTTTACTTAGTAATTCTTCTCATCTCAAGTGAAAGTAGATCAAGTGAATCAAATTAAAATATCCCATAGCCAGAGCATTCTGAATATATATCTCCCTTAAAATATATCCTAGCCCGATTTTGCTAGACTCTTGCTGCCGTGATCTCCAACGATCTTCTTTGTTATGAAATCGTTTGTTGCAACCCGAATTTTGCCTTCGGCGGCCACCGTGAGACTGAAGTCGTTTGTCTTTGGACTTTGCTCCAGATGACATTTGGACATTAATTAGGCACGGGCACAGTGGGCGCGGCGGCGAGCGGCCCGAGAGGTATTCAAGGAATGGAAGCGCGCAAGCGCGACAGAAACGGGTTTCTGGCGCAGGCTAGGGACCCGCCGCATTAGAGGGCGTGCAGATGGACTCAAACTCCTATTAGAGGGGAGTACCTGCAGGTATATACTACTGCTTTGTATAGATATATATACCAGAGGTATTCACGCTGTTAAAATGAGAGGTCACAATTTCTGTGCTTGGATTAACGTGGGTGAAACAGATATCAAGAAGATAAGGGAGGGGAGGCCGGTCCCTCATCTATGCCGCAATTGTAACGTATCAAGCGGGTTCTTGAAACGTTGGTTTCAGTCGCAAGTCTCCTGAGCTATCGAGGAGCTATCGACTTTCTTTCTCGGTCGCCCTTCGTCCATGTTGCTTGGTCTTACTTCTAGGGTGCTAGGATTTGGATCTTATTTGCTCTGCTCTCAGAAACATGAACACTGATTTGAATGCGTACTGGCACAGTTATAACATGGCTGATGCGATGTCAAAAGACCGGAAGATCTAGCACATTCGCGAAGGTATTTGCGGACAGGTAAAGTTAATAAAAATAAATAAATAATAATACTAATAATAATACTAATAATACGACTACTACTAATAATACTAATAACAATGTTTAGACAGGAATCTCTCGTCACAAAATGTGGTTTTCAGAGAGGTCCTCCTGCTGATAAAATAATTAAGTACTATATACAATATGAGCGGCCGATCTGTATTATGTACTATATACAATATGAGCGGCCGATCTGTATGGGATTTACAAACTCGAGCCGTAGGCGAGAGTTTGTAAATCCCATACAGATCGGACGCGAATATTGTATATTACTTATCGAATCCAACGATATATAAGTGAATGTTTTACTATAATTTGGATGATAGGAAACAGTTTTGGCCGAGAAAATCCAAGTTAAAGTTGAATGCAAATGAGGACGATTCTGTATCCGATTTACAGATGTCTGCTACGCTTATGATTTCTATTGTATTTCCCTCATTAATTATTCATGAATTCGATAAATGGGATTTACAAACTCGAGCCGTCATTGTAAATCCCATACAGATCGGACGCGAATATTGTATATTACTTATCGAATCCAACGATGTATAAGTGAATATTTTACTATAATTTGGATGATAGGAAACAGTTTGGCCGAGAAAATCCAAGTTAAAGTTGAATGCAAATGAGGACGATTCTGTATCCGATTTACAGATGTCTGCTACGCTTATGATTTCTATTGTATTTCCCTCATTAATTATTCATGAATTCGATAAATGGGATTTACAAACTCGAGCCGTCATTGTAAATCCCATACAGATCGGACGCGAATATTGTATATTACTTATCGAATCCAACGATGTATAAGTGAATGTTTTACTATAATTTGGATGATAGGAAACAGTTTGGCCGAGAAAATCCAAGTTAAAGTTGAATGCAAATGAGGACGATTCTGTATCCGATTTACAGATGTCTGCTACGCTTATGATTTCTATTGTATTTCCCTCATTAATTATTCATGAATTCGATAAATGGGATTTACAAACTCGAGCCGTCATTGTAAATCCCATACAGATCGGACGCGAATATTGTATATTACTTATCGAATCCAACGATGTATAAGTGGATGTTTTACTATAATTTGGATGATAGGAAACAGTTTGGCCGAGAAAATCCAAGTTAAAGTTGAATGGAAATGAGGACGAATTAATCTCTTGCCGATTTACAGATGTCTGCTACGCTTATGATTTCTATTGTATTAATTTCCCTCATTAATTATTCATGATTTCGATAAGTTCCTATAATTTATATAAATTCAAGTTAGTAAAAGCTAAAATACTAAAACTAATTACTAAGAAACTATAATGATATAATAATCCGCATTCTGCGTTAGACAAAGGAATGTGATTAGTCGGTTTAACATCTTGCCACAGACAGCCCACCGAGTAATAATTCAATTCGCAGCACTCCACAGTTCTATTAGAAACGACTAGTCACTAGACCGAACTGCATTATGGTAACAGCTTGAATGGCATGTATGCAAGACAAAAAAAAAATCGATTCAAAATTTGACTTGGCATGTTGAAATGGAAATAGGTACGATATCATACAGGCTTTCATACCTTTTTAGCTATTCAAGCTCTTACCATAATTCAGTTCGGTCTTGTAACGTCATATAATCTATCGCCTATAGACTGATTTCTTTGACAACCTTTTTTGAAATAGGTATATATCTTCTAAGAGCTGCTGGCCTGCCCAACAAATTGTGTGTTAATTATTCTACAATTGTTTTCGAGGAATACTAGCAGGTTTGTTTGCCCATTATTTAGTAATAAGAATTGTCCACTGAACTCCAACTTTTTCTAAATTAGACATAATGTAGTCTTATGAACAGTACCGACATTAAACATCCATGCATCAGTGAAATGTTAAGTTGTACGTTATCGTTATAAAGCAATCTACAGTACTCATTTCTTTCCCCAGAGCAAAAGCACCATGGCCATCACACAAATTAGTACACGGTCCTATTAACATCGGAGTCCCTGATTGTTTTTACGTGTTTTTCACTGATTCATCAAGTCGTACAAGAACACCATACAAATGTATGGCTCCCCGTTGTACAGTAGACCACTCGATTTCTTGATTACTGAACTTGGGGTCAATTTGTTCTTTAGCGCCAACGGTTTCAGCACCGACATTGTAACTATCGGGCTGGATCCACAACTGGAAGGCAACTTTTGCTTTGTAGGTCGTTTTGGTCTCAGGATGTACAAATCTAAAAAAAAAACGGCAAATAAATGAAGATAGTCAATAGTCTCCTTCACAGTTCCCTGCGCCATCTTAATTGAAAGGTAGCCGTGCCTTTGCATCGAAGCGAGACGTACCAACGGTGACCTTGCAATGATAGAGAGATGTGAATAATTGTGTTAAAAAGGTATCTATCATTGCAAGGTCACCGTTGGTCTCGCATCAATGCAAACGCACGGCTAACTTTCAAGGTGGCGCAAGGAACTGTCTGTGGAGGGGACTACAGTTGTGAACACGATGTACGAAACAAGATGGCGGATCAATGAGAGTGTTTATTTAATTACCCAGGATTCCCATAAATGAATAAATGTAGTTATAAGAATATAGTTTCATTCTTTCCTAATTTTCAGATTGATATATATTTCTTCAGCGACGCTAGCACTGTACTGAACCATCTTAAAATTCGAAATGAAATAAATTATAGATATCGCTCGCTCTGATCGAAGCGGGCGGACTATATCTGACCACGGTGCTTTGTATTTGTTGTTATTGTTATTGTTGTTGTTTTGACGTTTGGAGTAATCATGACCAATATCACAAATGAAAACAAACATACAGTCGAACCTCCCGTAAGCGACCACCCAAAATGTCAAGCCTTGTGGTCGTTTACGAGAGATTCCAACTATAGTGATTTGACTTGGAACTGAACTTTTGGTATTTTGAAAACTGGTCGCTTACGAGAGTGTTCGCAACCGGGGGTTAAACTGTATATTTACCGGCCTAGGTCGGTCCGGACAAGGAAAAACTGTGCCCTCGGTCTTGCCGAAAACGGACCTCGGCCTACGGGTTTTTCAGTTTTTCCATATTCCGGCCGATCGGAAAATAACCTCTATATCTTCGCGCTGCCGTGTTTATATTGTAAATACAGTCGAACCTCCCGCAAGCGACCACCCAAATTGTCAAACTATGTGATCGCTTACGAGATATTCCAACTATAGTGATTTGATTTGGAACTGAACTTTTGGTATTTTGAAAACGGTCGCTTAGGAGAGGTGGTCGCTTGTGAGAGTCGGCCGCAACCGGAGATTCAACTGTATACACCTATTTCAATAAACGTTGACCATGGACGATCTGAAATGGATGATCTGAGATCAAGGTGAATTATGGGAAACTGAGGGTCTTTCATTAGTAACATGCGAAATTCATTCATTTGATCTGAAGCTTGGAATCATGCTTGATGTTTGAACGAGATATGGCGGAGGTTAACGTGAATTTAAAAGTTTCAGATCATCGAATTCAGATCGACCGTTATCAACGTTAATTGGAATAGGTGTATACATTTAATATTATTAACGGTATCCTAAGAAACCGCGCGCTCTGATTGGTTGTTGAAGCGGGAGGAGTTTTCTATATCTGACCACGGTCCGTGGTATCCTAGCATACCGGGTTGCCCTTCAACAACACCATGTATTTTCTTTTTTTTCTTTTCTTGTTTGTTGTGTTCTTCTTTTTTGGCGGTGTGCTTTTGTTTGTTGTTTGTTTTTTGTTTTTATTTTTGCAGTTCACGTTTTGAGTAGTCATGGCTGACAGTTGGCGAAAAATAACACAAAGCGGGAAAAAAACAAGTTATTTAACGGTGTGTCTTCGGCCTTGAAAACGTATACTCAAGACCTCGGGACAGTTTTGCTTTCGGATCTCCCGACCGGTAAATAACCTCTGTTTATGTTTAAAAAATACTAAACAATTGAATTAAATTATCAATAATGACTAAGCGCAAAGGCAAAGCATTTACTTTATACTTACGTTTGTGTCTTGGCGTATACTTCAAGTTGAGAGTATCGAATACTTGGCGATACAAAAACTTGTTTAGTGTTGAATCCATCGGGTCTCTTTTCATCGCAGAAATGGCCGTCGACTTCTGAAAGCTTCTTGCCACCCAGCGCAGTGTCACCTAATAATATTATTAATAATAATATAATCATCATCATCATAATCATCATAATAACGATTTATTAAACAGATCCATGTGGAGAAATGGCTCTTCCCTGTTTTTAAGAATACTATCTAAACTATCTATAACAGCTAGTAGAGCGCAAGCACTAAATCCTTGAAACAAAATCAAAGTTGTTACTGCGTAATAGTTTTTATTTAGCGACTATTTAGTCGCTATCATCCAACCAGAACATTCTTTTTTAGATTTCAATACACAAGAGACATCAAATACACAATAGACTTGCTGTTGATTATGACTTTACTGATCAGAAGCCTTTATTCAAGATCATGTTCTGGTTGGATGATAGTGGCTAAATAGTGGCTAAATAAAAACTATTTGGCAGTAACAACTTTGATTTTGTTTCATGGATTTAGTGCTTGCGCTCTATTAGAACCAGTTTAGGTACTTGATTTTAATGATTATCCAGATATCCAGGTCAGAGAAGATGTTAGTCATCTTTGTATAATACTTGGTATATTACGCGCGCTTTGATTGGCCGAAGGCCGTTTGTTATTAAAGTCAAAGACGCACAGATGACGTCACTATATCACGCAATTCTGATCATGATGTTAAGCCTGGTCCTCACTAGCGACATAAGGGTCACATAAGCACAAGCATGAGGTTATACGCAAGCGCAAAGTGAAATTTCGTTACCAATAATCCCTCTCGACTTCTAATTAATAATTCAACTAATTCTCGTGTTTATGCATATGTCGTGTAAAATCGTCCGGACTCAAGCATAAAAAAGAAAGGAACATCTTGATATTCTTGTGCTTATGTTTATTATTATTATTATGTTTATTTATTATTATTATTATTTGCATTATAGCTGAACATAATGGTATTATGCTTATGCCTGTACTTATGTCGCAAGTGAGGACCAGACTTTATACACCTATTTAAAAAAACGTTGTCGGTGAACTTGACCGTCAAGCCTATGCGACCAGACCCAAAGGGAGGCTGGGTATGTCAACATACAGTTGAACCTCCGGTTGTGGACACTCTCATAAGCGACCACCTCTCCTAAGCGACCAGTTTTCCAAAATACCAAAAATGTCCAATTAACTCCAATCACTACAGTTGGAACCTCTCGTAATCGACCACCACCCGTAAGAGACCACATAGTTTAACAGTTGGGTGGCCGCTTACGGGAGGTTCTGCTGTATTTTAATTCTGACATGGCCGCAAGTTACGTTCTGCTTTGTACTTGATGGTTATAAAAGCAGAAATAGACATTCAGATGTTGTTCAATGTGATCATAAACATCAAAATGTACCATCTACCCATGCTCCCTTTCGGTCTAGTCGCGTACGCTTGAGTTAAGTTTACAGACAACATTTGTTGAAATACGTGTATAAAACAAAAACATTCCATGTTGCCGTGCATCTGTGCTGCTATAGATGCACAAAAGACGTCAAAATGTGATGAGAACGTACAACAGTCGACCACCTTTTTGTACCTTTTTGTTCTCGCCACATTTCGTCATCTGTGTATCAAAAGGACTACAGACACACAGACAAATACTATATTTTAAACAATGAAATAACGAGAATTAAAGTCAGTTCCAAACCTGGAATAAGAAGTTGTCCACACTTCAATATCGGTCCTACACTAGCTGGTGCTGTACCATGGTAGGCAACATGCCAGTTATTGTTGGCTTTATGAGCAACTGCTGTTGGTGCTATTCTGCTCAATTGAAGTTTAAAAAAACTAATTTGTATGGCTTGGATTAAGAGTTATCAACTAATCCTTTATTTGGTCAATTGAGTCCATATTTAGTAGTAGCTATATCTTAGCTTTTATCATGGGCTCACCAGGGGCCCCATTGCAAAGCCGGGTTTCTTTAAAAATCTATATCTTCAAAACAAATTAAAGTAGTTTACAGACATGAAACTTTGCATGGAAGGAAAGTTTGTCCATATTAAGAACATGTCAAAAGCACACCTTTGTAAAGTAAGTGTCTCAGATTTCTGGGATTCATCTTTTGGCTTGTTTGTTTATTAATTTATTAATTTCATTATAGATAGGGTTAGATAGGTGTCCCCAATTAGTTTATCATCAAGTGAATTAGATATTGTTGACACGTTAATAAAGTTTTATTGTTATTATTATTATTATTATTATTATTATTATTATTATTATTATTATTATTATTATTATTATTATTATTATTATTATTATTATTATCTTTTCGAGCCCGAAAAGTTTACGGAACTGTCGAGAAACAGGCCCCAGGTCTCACTTGTTTTTGACTTGTAAAAATACACAACCACAATTCAATATCATACATACTTGAGAGCAAATCGACACCATTCTATTGGTAGGGAATATTCTTTAGCTGGGTCACCTTGCGTATAATACAACTTCTCATTGCGTGACGCGTGACATTGAGTACAGTAACATTTGTCGTGGCGTTTCTCAAATAGTTCGTCTGCAAAAGAAAGACAGTTGAACCATTTCTCTTCATAAATATATGAAATATATATTCATGTTATGAGCATGTAGAAGCACATTCTCGTTCCCAGAGCTCCTCTGTTTCGGTCCTCTCCCGAGAAGGCTCTGGTCACAATTGTTCTTGATATGTGTTTTCAAATGCGCATGCGTTATATTTCGTCCAATCAGCATCGAGCCTCAAATGGCTGCGACCAGAGCCTTCGAGAGAGAGGACCGAAACCGAGGAGCTCTGGGAACGAGAATGACAGAAGCAGGTCCAGAACAAGTGAAGTAACCGTACGCGTGGGCCATGGAGTTCTATGCCGAGTTAAAATGGAGGTTAACAATAGGAGGTTACAATATTAAAAAATATGTCTTGGCCGGAGGGGGAGGGAAGTACTCCTCTATGGAAGGCATCACTATGATTTTTCAGGAATACATGTTTTACATGGAAACAAATCTGACTTATTTCAAGACAACGACACAAGTAATGGCATTAGAAAAATTTGTTTCAATTTTTCTATAACAGCGTTTTCAAAGTTTGTTTGATATACAGTGGAGCCGTAAGGGATCTTCGGCTTAGCTCAGTTATTCGTCATTCAAGCGTTTTATCGGCGTGTGATGTAAACTAAGCTGCAATACTAGGCCTTTTCCACTTATAGCACATTAACGGGATTTAAAACAATGTTGAGGACCCGCCATATCTTCTCTCGTTAGTTTTTTTTTCACGGAACAAGAATGAAATGGCGGGACAGTGTGCGAGAAATTACAAATCACGAATTGCGCTACAAGGTGCACGAGTTTGTTGTCTGGTTTGCATTCCTCACTATGATACTTTGTTCCAAAAGTGACATTGTCAATACAGTTGAACCACTCTCGTAAGCGACCACCTCTCCAATCAAATCACTATTATTTTGGGTGGTCGCGTACGGGAGGTTCAACTCTATTTTATTTTTAGCTGCAATCTTTCTTAAAATAAGCGTTCATCACGTACGACAAGAAATGGCAAATGATTGTTATATTCTTACCGCTGAGTTCAAGTGTTGCAAGAAAGAGCTTACAAGCCTGCATGTAATTACAGTTTTTCCTTGGGCCACTCACTGTTCCAGTACCTGCAACTCACATTAAATGTTAAAATTAGTGGATTGGGCGGTCAACTGGGTCAATCGAGTATCTGGTACCTTGCTGCATTTGTTGCTGTGTAACTCTCAACAGAATCCTCTCTACTGCTGCTGCAATGTTTCTATTAGGGTTTTTACTCAGCTCTTTCAGCGTTGACATCGCTCCTGGATGCTCTCGTATCTTTTTTTTGCCAGTCGCAGAATTAGAAAGTACCCAGAGTGCATTGGCCGTACTTTCTTTCTCAATTGCTCCACCTTTCTTGAGGATGTCGAACAACAAAGGAATGACGTCAACCTCAATAAGGTTTTCGCAGTTTGATTGGTTGACTGCTATGTTTGCAATTCCTGTAATAATTTCCAGTGCTGACCATGAAGTGCCTTCCGTTGTTCCTCGAAGATTGTCACTATTCGTTGCGTTACACAGTATACCACGCAATATGGCAATTGTCTGAAAATATGAAAACGTATTAATTGAGCTGACCATATACTTAACGGTTTCCCTCATGCTAAGAGAGGCATTGTTTTCTTTCCGCAAGAACAATGCATTTCCGCCATTGAAAACGTCAAATAGTCAACATATATTTTATCTTCCCCTGGTACGAAATCGGTCTACTTCAGTTTTCTTTTTACTGATCATTACAAATCCTCATTATCGAATTTATCTGATGATAGCCTTGTACAGTGATTTGGTCACTAAATATATAGAGCAGTTGTAGCTGGATCTGAAACTTTGCCTCCACTGGTTGGATGTAACAATTACACTTTCTATGGGTTGCAGGATCTTTTATATTAACCCTTCGGGTTGTTCTCCTGCAACCTTCAACTAAGTATTCAAATTATGTACAATGTACTTGTGATCTAAAATATTGTGCGGAAAATAAAAACCTTTGAACCTTTGAAGAAGTTATGCCAATTAATTGATGACATCGCTATCCCTTTTTGTATACTTTCTAGAATCATTTTCAATTTTTTTATTCAAATGTTTCACTCATTTGATAGATATGAGATTGGTCTCCTAAATTAAAGCAACAACAAAATATGAGTTGAAAAGTATTCTAGAAAAGAGTTAGTGTCTATTTAACTAATAGAAGATGACTTTCCTTGCTTCTATACAAAAATAATGCACGCTGAGGTCTTGAAAGCTGCTAGTGGCTGCACGAGCGGAACGCGAGTGCATTCAGCAGCTTTCAAGACCTCAGCGTACATTATTTTTGTATAGAAGCACGGAGAGTCATATTCTATTCGCTTTATAATATAAATCTAGTTTTAAACAGGCTTTCTGCTTTGTTTTCGCTGCTCCGTGCATCTATACAAAAATAATGCACGCTCAGCAACCCATCAAATCGCGCGTTCTTGGGAGGTACACCAAGTTTATATTATAATCCCTTTTCGCAGATGCTGCTAACCTTGGAATCTGTCTCTAAGATATCTTTCTGATTATCCTCAGTGATGTAAGACAAAGTCAACAGCGTACTCGTCACCATCTCTGAGTTTTCAGCTTGAAGAAACGGTGCGAGAATATCAACGGCTTTGATGTCTCGGAACACTTGTCGATTCTCTGATGCCTTGGAACAGTTGTGAAGAATATTGACAGCTGAAGTGACAATGAATTTTCGCTTCTGAAGGAAAAAAAACACGATCAATAATAAAGTAAAAAGTAAAGAGACCTTATTTAACGTCGGTAAAATGACCGATAAACTGGAGGCCGACGGTGCGCACTTTACTCCCCTCTATCCATCAGTGTCCGTTTACGGGTATTTAAAGCTCAACCGAGCTACACGGATTAGAAAGAAGTCGAAACAAGTGTGCGAGGCCACCGAGGATTGAACTACTGACCTCTCGCTCAGCAGGCAGCGCACATACTAACTAGGCCACACTTGCTCCTTTTAAATAATTCATTTCTATCATGATTTTCGTTCTTTGATCCTCCGTTTGGTCATGGCACATTGAAAAATAGGTAATACGCGTGTATAGGGAGTGTTTTAACCAAGGAAACACGTCAGGTTTTGAAATGGGCATGTACCTCATTTTTTATGGTTCCCGGTCCAGTACGTTTCATATCGTCCACAAATCTCTTCAGTAGTCCACACTGTCCAATCTTTTTCCCCAACTTTAAACTTGCGTCAGAGTAGTTCCACAAAATGCTTCGTACAATACTCATCCCTATCCACCCCTCGGTAGTCTCGATTCCTGTATCATCGAGTCTTTCCAGGAGATTTTTCAGTTGTTGTGCAGCACCGATTTCAGCAAGGTGATCGCCATATTTCTGTCGAATGGACTGATTGTTATTATCCATGTAGGGCTGCAAAACATCTTCGGCAAGTTTTTTGATGATGATAGGAAGACCAGGATTAATCGGTGCTCTCACAAGATCAATGGCATTTTTCATTTGGACCATAATGAACACAGTATCTTGCCCTTGTTCTTTATGGCTATCGTTACTAGACTGCGTCTCAGCGGCGCCACCTAAGCAGAAATAAAGCGAATTGTGTTTGATTTTCTCATGAAAAACCCAGGGGTAACACTTATATAAAAAATGAACTAGAAGTTCTTGGTTGAGATGCGTGACACTTACTTTTTAGATAAAACAATGGTAACAAAATTATTTAAAGTGCCAATTGTATTTTAACAGACGTTTCGGGAATAGCCCTTCATCAGTGTGATCAACCGTTGTGTTTACACGTGATTATTACACTTATACCCAGTCACCCCTCCATGAATGGTACATACAAATTCCCAGAGTATGGAGATTACAAGGTACATTTTAACAATGGTATCACCTAGCTTAAATAATACCTGTTATAGTAACTTCCTCTGCTTGACCATATATATCTACCACACCATAAAGGGGATTTGGAGTTTTCCCAAAGCATTTACCAATGTCAACACCATTCAAGTAGAAATGAAGAGTTTGGTCAGGTTTACGCATCACACCAACACGGTCTCCTGTCTTAATAGTTATTACATATTCATTTCATAAAATAAATAAAGACTTCCGTGTTTTCACGCTCTCACTTAAACCTCGGTACGCTTGGGAGAATCACGACTACGTTTTTGGACTGATCTGCTCTCGAATTCTCCCAAACGAACATCGGTTTTCACGACAGCGTGAAGTACTTCATTTCATAAATGCAAGACTTGATCAGCGCAAAAACCATTCATCACCAACAAGAAATTGTTAAAACATGGGAAGTGTTTTTGATTGATAGTATGTAGTGTAGTCATGTCTAATGTTAAGTTTGCTTGCTAACATTATTATTTATATAATTATGTATAGTTTCAACCCCTTCCGCACGGAAGTTCGTTTGACAAAAGTCGAAGAGCAGTCGTGAATTGATCACCAACATGTAATATTGGTTTACTTACTGTTATGTCTTGAATGCTATGTCGAACTTCCTGCTTCATTGAATTGTTAAATACTATGTTATTCACACACCACATAAAGACATCTTTATGCTTGCATTCTGGCAAGGATTTTGGGAAGGAGAATGAGTTGCTGTCTTTGGTTGTGGCTCCGATGAAAAGTCCTCCTACCCATCGGCTCACCTTGCTGTCCAAACGAACTTCGAAAAGCTCATTTTCAATGAGTGGCTCTGCCGTCATTACAATACCATCGCAGAATGTATTTAATGCACTGCATGAAGTGAACAAAGTATCAATCAACGAACCAATATACCCACGGCCTAATGCCCTGCCCAGTATGGCCTTGTATAATAATTCACGACTGAGGAATTTGTATTTGTATTTCTGATCACAAAATCGTCTTCATTTGCATAGACTTTAACTTTTATTTTCTCGGCTAAACTTACTGGTATCTTGAAAATGATATATACATCTGTGCATATGATAAGTCCGATACAATATTTCCAATCGTATTGTATGGAATTAAAATGTCTCACCTGCGGCTATATATATAATAATAATAATAATAATAATAATAATAATAATAATAATAATAATAATAATAATAATAATAATAATAATAATAATAATAATAATAATAATAATAATAATAATAATAATAATAATAATAATAATAATAATAATAATAATAATAATAATAATAATAAACTTTATTTAGTGAGGGTGGGTGCCTATGGGATATGAGGGAGTTGGCCTTCGTGATTAACTTAGCAACCCCTCACAGTATGTTTGTGTGGGTGGTAGCCGTTCTACGCTGAAAGCAGTAAGGTCTGGAGTGCCCCAGGGAAGTATTTTGGGACCTGTATTATTCCTCCTCTTTATTAATTAACGATTTGCCATCAGCAGCCATAGTTTCACTCTTTCTCTGACAGTGGCCAACGTTACTGATAACCGTACTAAGAAGGGATCTATTATACTTACTCAAGTCGCTTTGCACGTCTGCCAGCGTACATAACAGCTACGCTTTCACCGCGAGTATAAGCGAATTTATAACGAGAAGAAGCCTCCACGACAGAACTTCCTAGACTAGACCCTGTGGACCCGGTAGATCGTCTTCTTGAGTCGTCTCTGCTTGACGTAGGTCTTTCAGGATGCTCAGACACAGAGCGATGTAAGGTAAATGGATGCCTGAGACGAGATATCACTGTTTCTGTAAAGAAAATAACAGTTATCGGAATAAATTGACTTATAACGAAGCACCCACAATAGCGGCTAACTAGCCCAACTGGAAATCTTAAAATCGATCAGGATTAGAATGCTTCAGGAAACGAAAGAGAGAGTTGTCAAACAGCCCACGATTCATACATTTGTTCGTGTTTTATCAACACCAAGGCTGCATATTTCACCAGTAGAGTCGTATATTGCTTAATGTGATGTGTGCATTACCAGGTAGATACAGGTCACTGATTTGGTGCATCTCTTAATGGAACAACTTTGTTAAGTTTTGGAAATAATTTCCTTCCCCATAATACTAAGCTTGTCACGTGACCATCCAAGCCAAGTGAACTTGTGTACAACAATATACATTAAGAGCATACAGTATAAATATTTTTCTGCATTTAATCAGTAGCACTACATGTAACTTAATTTGTATGACTATGTTTTTGCCTAACAACAATTCATGGTGATCGTTTGTTGTCAAAAATGATAAACAAATTACAAATGGTATAGACATATTAAGTTGATCTCACCTCCATTACCCATGTATCTCATTCTGATATCACAGTTTCCAAATATGGCATTTACTATTGGACACATTGGTCGGTCGTGTTGTTTGGGCAGCTGAGTGAAGGCAACTCCTAAATGTACGTCATTTGCTGCAAAACTAATGAAAAGAAAAAGTTATCCAATGAACAGTAATCGTCGAAATCCCGCCAAAATACACATATAATTTTACTTCATTAATTTTGTTATAGCACATCTACAGTAAATATCAATTAATTCGCTACCCTGTTAAATGATTGATTGATTGATGTATTTCCTTTTTGTTGGCTCTTAGCTTCTTGAATCATAATCTTCATTTCTCATTGTTTGTTTATTCTCAACTTACCTCAAAGTTCTCGCATCCATATCCAAAATAACAAAGAAAGTATCGGGTACTTGAAATCCTACTATGGACAGGGCAGCAGGATAGACACCCCTCTCTCCACCATGCCACAGTTTCCTACTGACGATATCCCAGCCCCACGACTCAGTGTTACTCCCAACAACAGGTACATATCCAAGAGTATTTAGGGGAGCTTTGGGTGTGGCAACCCCTACGATTGCAAAGGCTCCACGCTCTTCTTTCTCCCAATGAATCTCCCAGACATGTCGACCTTCACGATAGCCTTTCTTCCCTATCCACAAAATAAATGTGAAACATTATGAATGCATTAATTCTAAAAGAAATGTACGGAAACTATGGTGAACGTACCATTCCGCTATTTGAGGTCCGTATTTATTTCATCCATATTTATTTCAACATTGGTTGAGTAGTTAGTAATGAATCTCATTCCATAAGAGAGACAACATAAAGTATTCTAAGGTAATGCAAGTTAGATGCTTTGTCTCAGTAACCCCCTAAATTAGTGTCTTGAGATCATTATTCTGTGTTTTCATATGCTTATGAAAGAAAAGCAGTTTGGGAAAATGCTATATCACCGCAGTCATCGACTACTAACTAAATGTCCGTACGGAAAGCGCCGTGGCAAATTCTCAAATTGTTTGCTATGACCGTATATTTATAACTAACCCTTTATTTCTACCCACTAATAAATAAAGCTGATTTAAATAACGAACACCCATACCTCTTATGGAATCAGAAGTTAACATGGAAGGAAGTCGACGAGCAGTAAGTCTATCATGACTTAGAACTTGAAAAGGTGGCGAGCAGTCATTATCATCCCACGCATGGTCAATCATCATCTGTGAGTTACCCGATTCTCCAGAGGAAAGATCTGATAATGCTTCAAGGAATGCTTGTGAAAGCATGGCGTCAGCTAATGCTGGATGGATGCCCTGCCGTCGTCTTAGAACTGATTGTTCTGCTCCCATCTTGCTTAGAAAATTTCAAAAATATATATAACGAATTCAGCATTTCTCTATTCACAACTATCTTACACAAGATGAAGTTCGAAATCTGATAATGTAAAACAATACACGAGTACAAACAGAACGGCAAATAGGGATTAAAAGTCGCAGAAATAGCGGCTGAAGGAACAGGAGGATGGGTGATGAGAGGGATGGGTTTGCGGAGAAATTGAAAGTAAACTTTGGTGGCATGCGCAAAGTACTTCGTATTTTAAAATACCGTATATGATGGCCAGAATATACACCTATTTCAAAAAAGGTTGTCAAGGACATCAGTCCATAGGCAATAGGTTATACGTCGTTCCAAGACCGAACTGCATTATGGTAACAGCTTGAATAGGCAAAGATAGCACTTCCTGTATGAAAAGCTGTATGATATTGTATTAAACTATTTGATTTCAAACAGGGCAAGACAAATTTTGAATCGAATTTTCTCTGGAATCCACGATATTCAAGCTGTTACCATAATGCAGTTCGGTCTTGGAACGACCTATAACCTATCGGATATGGACTGATGTCTTCGACAACCTTTTTGAAATAGGTGTATACATCCTCACGTTTGAGAGAGTCGCTGTAGACTTTGGTCTACAACGTACATTTTTATTTCAGTCTGTATTGTACTTGTACGTTTCAGTGTTTGTTTCTTCTTCTTCTTCTTGAATGATATTATATATATATCTTAATCAGTAATTAATTAGTATGAGTCCTATTACGAGTTACCGACGTTAAATAAAGACATTTACTTTACTTTTAATCACGCAAGTCAGCCTTCTGGCTGCAACGTTTTACGATTAATAAACTATCTTTAAGCTTTATAAAATGGTTTTCCATGTTTTGTGCTCTTATATCAACACGCGGGATGTTGGGAGAACACGAGAAAAGCTTTAAAATCACGAGCCTCCGGCGAGTGATTTTAAAGCTTTTCAAGTGTTCTCTCAACATCCCAAGTGTTGATATAAGAGCACAAAACATGGAAAACCATTTTATAAGGCTTTTATAAAATAACTGCAAGGATTTCTTTCGTAAAAATCCTTTATTTACGCGAGGTTTTACTGATCAAATTTTCAATTCTCCTGAAAAGCGTCAGAAATCGCCCATCATCCAATCAAATCTCACGAAAGAAATCAAAATGGCAAGCGACTCGACAACTTTCGTCAGTGTGCCGTTTTCCCGTTTGGTCAGTTTTGACACGAAAAACGTTTTGAAGAATGCTATTTTCTGTCAGAAAATTACAGAAGAATGCTTGTTACACTTTGTTTTTGTATTCTGTGAACACGAAACACGAAGAAAAGTGAGAAAAGCTGAGCCGAATCACGATCAATGACGAAGAGTCCTCAAACTTTCTGAAATATTTGACAACTAGATGAATGGAGCACGAAGTCAGGTAGCCAAATATCCACAGTTTTTGTCGTATTTTTGAATCTTTTCATCGCTTTTCTCGACAAGAATGTATAAACGATGGACGTCTGAGACATTTCAAGATATTTTTTCTCTTTGACATATTTTACTAGAGATATGAATGTTCAGGTGAACCCGCCGTGTAGCTGTGTAGCTACAAGAATCGCTCTGTTTTCACTCTTTTGTCAGTATAAATACGGCTATCTTTTCTTGATATTTTCAGCCGTACACTTGAGAAAATATGTGTAGCTATATAACTTACAAAATGGTTAGTATGTGATTGAGAACACTGAGCCGTTATATTTAGTTTTCTTCGTTATTGTGGACAAAAATAATTGGACAATTCGTCGAGTTTGTTTCTTGCCGTGTTTGAATTCTTGCAAAATTAATTTTCGGGTTAAAATCATCAAAATCACATCTACATAGAACTTGAACTTAACTAAACAAGAAAAACTGTAATTCTATGGCTTTTGTTTAGTAAATAAAACATGTTTGACAACAGAAAAAAATACTTTTGTGGTCGATCAAATCCACTGCATCGCTTCAAGGTCGTTCAAGGTCATGAACCATGTTTATGTGCTCTTATATCACATAGCTTTTTAGCCAATCAGAGCGCGCGTTATATATATGTTATTTTATAAATCTATTTATCTATGCTTCGTATCTGATGAGCCTGATATGGAATACGGTAATAATATAGTGCAGTGCAGCGGTTCAAGAAAATTAAGTTTTTAAAATGTCATGGACTGAAAAAAAAAACACGCAGGGGCACAGGCTGCCCAACCATTGTATGCGCGCGTCTTTTTATGGGTTTCCTGTGGTAGAGCCACAGGGATCCCAACATCCATATATATGCACAGGGAATCGCACATAATACGTAGACCACAGGAAACCCATCCAAAAAAGACGCGCCCATGCAAATATATTTTTATTTATTATAAGTAGCCTCAGGAACAATGATTGGGCTCCCTGTGGCAGGGGCCGCGGATAACTGAGGTCGGCCGAATTGTCATTGGTTACATTGAAAATTCAGGCCTCGCTTTGCGTCTAGTCAGCCGCAAAATCGCACGAAATATGGGCCATATATTTAAGAAATATAAAACAGTTTTCCGTTTTATATACTCTGATCTAAACACGCGGGATGTTGGGAGAACACGAGAAAAGCGTAGGAAACCACGACGCGCGAAGCGGATATAAAACTGTTTTATATTTCTTTTATAAAATAACTACAATGATTTCCTTTAAAAAAATCCTTTATTTACGTGAGATTTGCAATTCTCCTGAAAAGCGTCAGAAATCGCCCATCGTCCAATCAAATCTCACGAAAGAAATAAAAATGGCAAGCGACTCGACAACTATTTTAGTGTTTTGACAGGAAAAACGTTTTGAAGAATGATATTTTCTGTCACAAAATTACAGAAGAATGCTTATTACGGCTTCCCATATATTTGCTAAACGGGTATGCATGTGTGCCGCTGTAGTATGGTTTTTGAGGTTTTGGTCTTACATAGGGTATACATTTCACCCTAAATTGTCTTGAATAGGGTCTGTAATTCTGACAAGGATCTTAATTTTCACTTTTTAGAGTCTTAGATAGGGTATTAAATTTTGTTTTTGAAAAGCGCCTTCCTATACAGGATTACTACTAACTAGTACTAATGTCTAAAATAGGGTAGAGAATTTCCCTCGAGCCTTAGATAGGGTCCACTTGTTATCGATCTGTCTTGAACAGGGTATGGATTTAGATAGGGTCAGGGTTTACGGACCCCCCAGCGGGATACCCTATCACAACCCAGACCAAGTATCCACCCCCCCTCCCCCCGGGCTCGGAAACGATGTTTGATGTTTTTACTACATTCGCCGTTCGTTAAAGGGGCAACACGTCGGGCACAAATGACCCCCAAATCGGCAATGTTAAACGTGCATCTTTTACATTAACCTTCGTATTTTCAACAATTTCACATCAATTGGGATGAAAGTTTCGGAGATTGCTTACTACATGTAGTGTTTTATTTTGGCATGCTAAATGTTACCACTGACGTAATTGTGACGTCATCACGAATTGTTACATTTCTCGGCAAAATCGAGATCACTTTAAAACGTTCTGAAAAGTAGATATTTGGAAAGAGAATAGCATTCTCTAAAATTTATCTCGATGCGATAATTTATGACTGAGTTATAAAGGATATTCATTTTATGATGACGTCATAGAAATGACGTCAGCTAAATAGCATTAAAGCTTTACTGAGCAATGAAAATCGATGAAATGACGTTCTCGTCATCATTTATGGTTAATAATAGATGTTTGCGTTGGACGAAGCTGAACATTTTGTTTCACGATCTTTATTAGGGATATTTTAAAATATTGGCGATGTCATTATGACATAACAGGAATCGATCAATATTTTTGATTAGTATTTCTACTACTTATCTTCAAAAAATCAAAAATCTAAAAAGATTCGATTTGAGGGGCGTCTTAGTTCTTTCAATATGCAAAGTGTGAAGACAAAATATTCTCAAACAAAAAAGTTATATGAAGAAGTTTATTTACGAATGGCTCTATATAATTCATTTGGGAAATTATGAAGACCTATGAACAATATCAGGAGCCCATTACTAGGAGCCTTCCTCTCCTATAATAGGTCTGTACGACATCATTTGCACAAATTGAGCTAAAAATAGAACACTCATTATAAATTCCGCGCGATGAACCAATCATGTCGCGTCTTACACAATAGGAATTTGACGTCAGATTCAACACTGATGGCAGCCGAAAGCGTACCGTGTAGTAGTGTAGAATCTGAATCTAGCTATAGTGAAATTGCAGAATAATTTCGTCGTCTGACTTCAGTACTTCATGAAGCGAGGAAGAACAATGATTGAAAACATTAAAAACAAAACAACAAAAAACTAACTCCAGGTAATATTATTTATATCAAAACTTCAAGTGCGAGAATTTCTACAAAACAAAGCTAGCTAGTTCAAAGGCCAGTTCAAAACATCTTCTGCTCTTTCTGCTGAGAAGGAATTCAACGATCTGGTATCATGGATAATCTGTTACGAAGAACCTAATTAAACTTGTGCAGGCCAGGACTAGCAGTGAGAACCAAGCTATGAATATTCCAAACCGCCGGTGTGTTTTGCAAAATTAGCACTGATTTGTTGTCTGAAACGCAGCAAAATGAATCAAGAACTGAAGTAGGATTTTGTCGAAAATTCTCGACATTGACACAAACAGTTCCTTCTAAAACAGCGAAGTGAGGTACAGGGGAGCTTCTTTTTCTGTGGCCTGGATGAAGATTTTATCGCATTTTTATTCAGCGGCTGATCTTGGAGTGCCGGTTATCTTGTCTTCTTTGCCAACTGAAGTCGCCTTTGGCGAACGAACTTCGCCATACACACAGTGATAACCCTCTTGTTTTAGCCGGTTCTTTGCCGCTCTTTAAGGCACGGTTTGTCGGTTGAAAGTTTCAGTTGTTTTTCGACAATCTTTCGGCGAAGGTCTTTATCAAAGTGCACATTTGTGTGGTTGTTTATGTTGGCGTCGCTGTCCACTGAAACTATCAGTGATGATGAAGGTGATGGATTTTGCTTCATCAGAGTCGAAATAGCACTGTGAGAACGCTTCATTCTTACGAAGACTAAATCGTGAATCAAAAACCAACAGAAGAAAGTTGATAAAACAAGAATAAACATATGAAGCGATAGGTATAAGAACGTAGAAGAATTTCGCGACATCGTGAGTCGCCAAACTAAAAGTCGCCAAACTAAAAGTCGCCACTAAGCGCTTTGGCAGTATGTTAGTTTATTGATACATGTGATACATTCATTGTACACAGTTCGTCTCGTTCTTATGCAAGGGAAAATTAGACTAGGACTTCCATGGATTAAGAATATCAATATTTTGGATCAAGTCCTCGCATCTTCCGTTTGGCCACCATTTTATTTTTCAATTTGAAATTCTTCGGAAATTTGCATATCTAAAAATAGCACAATTTGTGCAAATGATGTCGTATGAACCTATTACTAGAGGGAGGCTCCTAGTAATGGGCTCCTGCAATATATATAAAAATAACTTCTTCATTCAACTTTTTTGTTTGAAAACCTTTTGTCTTTACACTTTGCAAATTGAAAGAACTAAGAAGCCCCTCAAATCGTATCGTTTTAGATTTTTGATTTTTTGAAGATAAGTGTTAGAAATATTAATCAAAAATATTGACAGATTCCTGTTACGTCATAATGACGTCACCAATATTTTAAAATATCCTTAATAAAGATCGTGGACCAAAATTTTCAGCTTCGTCCAATGCAAACATCTATTATTAACCATAAATGATAACGAGAACGTCATTTCATCGATTTTCATTTTCAGAACGTTTTAAAGTGATCTCGATTTTCCCGAGAAATGTAACAGTTCGTGATGACGTTACAATTACGTCAGTGGTAACTTTTAGCATGCCAAAATAAAACACTACATGTAGTAAGCAACCTCCGCATCAATATTGCTTAGATTTTATTGTGCTTAGCACAAATACTAATTCAACTATTCTGCCTTTGGACGGTGTATTCAAAATTATCATTGTAAGCCGTGTTTGTGAATACCAGCCGATATTCAAACGACACTATTTTCACTAAAACTGCTGCCAAGCGTTTTTCCCTCGTACGATTTTTTTAAAACTTCGATTCGTGAATGGCCTTTTGAGGTCCCTAGTAATGTTCTGACGAGGTAAGAAGAAAATTGATCGAGCCGAAATCACCAGTTCATATTTTTGCTGTCAAAATTTGGACCTTTCGGTTGTTACGTGACTTTGGCTCGATCAATTTCCTTCTTACCTCGTCAGAACATCACTATGGACCTCAAAAGGCCATTCATGAAGTTTAAAAAAAATCGTACGAGGGAAAAACGCTTGACAGCAGTTTTAGTGAAAATAGTGTTGTTTGAATATCGGCTGGCATTCACAAACACGGCTTATAATGATAATTTTGAATACACCGTCCAAAGGCAGAATAGTTGAATTAGTAATTGTGTTAAGCACAATAAAATCCAAGCAATATTGACGCGGAGCGAGCGAGTTAAAAAATACGGCAAACCGGTCCATCATTATGCGGGAACCACCTTAATTAACTAAAAGATGCACGTTTAACATTGCCGATTTTGGGATCATTTATGTCACGCCGACGCATGCGCGTTAAACCATAGCAATAACAATCACAAACGATTTGAAAGCCTAAAGCTGATACTGGTGCCAAATCCGATCAAATAAATAAATATTACTGCATATATTTATATAGTATAGTCCAGTTCAACAGAAGCTTGGTTTAAATGATGTTCTTCAAGCTGTCAAATATCACAAATTAATATCACTGAAGTCGTCACAGTGAAATTTCAAATGCTGTGGCCTTTTATTCTTTTATAACAAATTCGCACAGAACATTCAGAATATGACAGCAAATTAGATCCCCATTACAACATATCGTTTCGAAGACTTCGAAGTAAACTGTGAGGAAAAATCAAAACAATTACGAAACAAACCTTGTGAGAATAGCTCGCTTCGATCAACCTCAAAGTGCGAGTCCAACCGTCGATACGACTACGTTATATTCCGAGTGAAACGAGAAACGAAGCGATGGCTGAATCGTTTTGAAATTTCCCCGAGCTCTTCAGTCTATCAGTCCATGTCTCATAAACAGTCCAAGGTACATTTCATTGTAATTGCTTTCTTCACAAAGCTCTGTCACGAGGCCTTCGAGAATGTCTTCTTCGAACCTCTGGAACTCATCGGGTTTTTAAGTAAAGAAGGCCACAAGCTTCCCAACGAATATAATTAATATTGTAGAAGAAAACAATTATTGGTTACACTGTATAAAGGACGATGAAATAAAACTTATTTCGAAGATTTGAACCGCTTCACACATCTCTCGCATTGAACTTCATTTTAGTCCACCGTGGACCGAATTCAAGATTTCAAGATTTTCGCGCCCAGGCCACCTCGATTTGGCGGCTTGCAATTGTTATGTCTGAATTAAAGTATATTCGGCTTAGCAAGAACTCGTAAGTTGATATTGTTCGTTTTATTGCTGAGTTTGTGAAATCGTGGTCAACACATTTACCGCGAAAGTCGGCGAACAAATCTAGCGTAGATTCTTGAAGTCGCTGGTAGACTAATCTGAGTGAATCACAGGCGGCAGCCCAAGCAATACATTTGTGGAGTGTACGAACGTGATTTACAGTGAATGTATGGGGCTAAAAATACGTATTTTTGTTTTAATAAATTTATCAGGGGTCGGGTATACTGGGTAACCTTCTTATTGGGTGGGAAGTGGTGTAATGTATTTTAAAGGGGACTTCGTGTCCTATTGTACAGCACCTGCCTTATGGGCGAATCTTGAAAATAAAATAAAATAAAAATAAAAAATAAAAAATATTTAAACATACCTTGGTCCTGTTGTACCAAGGTATGTTTAAATTTATTAAAACAAAAAATACGTATTTTTCGCCCCATACAATCACTGTAAATCACGTTCGTACACTCCACAAATGTATTGCTTGGGCTGCCTGTGAGTGAATTACAGAAATTAAAAGTAATGATAACAGCAGACATCAGACAGCTATTCTAATCTACTCTTATATTTTAATATTCTAATCTAATGTAATATTCTAATCTAATATTTGTAATCAATCTGTCAAAAGACAGTTCAGAAACGAATAACAAACAAAACGTAATCATGCTCTTCCGAGAAATGACATACTTTTTTCATTCCGGGAATCTTGCTATGGATAACTGAACACGATCGATGATAAATTGCAATATGCTTAACTAACGATCTCAATATTAGTTGTTGACATCGTAAAGCACATGTTTACAAATTCACCCAAATAAATAATACTTTGTACTCAGTTTATACATCAATACAGATACAGATATAGAACCCGGAAATCAGCTTTGATCGATCGTGAGGTTTCAGTCTTACCTTGTTTGAAGGCAGTTAGCCGACTTCCCAATTCAGTAGTAGATGGATAAGTTTTAAAAACAGTTAACTGTGTTTAAGAATCAGGCATATTTGTCCATTACTGGTTTCGGTTTCACACGCGCAGAACTATGGAGGCAGACTTTCGATTTCCCTGAATCGCAGACTAAACAGAGCATGACACCACAGGTAACCCACAAGTAGGGCAAGACGTTCGTGACGTTCAGTGATGCAACGTGACGATTGGACGCCTCTCGTGCACTAACTTTGGCTACCTAAATTTAACCATGTAATTGTATCAACTTCACAATAACCTATACATATAACCTGATTTATAATATGACACAAGAAAATACTGCAATTTGATTGGTTCAAATGAGTGGTAATTATCTTGAATAGTTCAAAATCATCATGACAACCATGATTTTCTTTGGCTAAAAATAATAAAAAAACATACCACCAAAAGTACACAGACCTGGGTAAAACGAGAAATGGGCCGAACGAATTCATAACGGACATTGTGACATACGGGTCAGAATAACTTGAAATTAAATAGCGATTATCTTCGCTAAAAGCCGTCATTTAACCAACTTTCTAAGGTCCAGTTCAAACGCCGCACTATCCATGAGCCGTAATTATTTAAATGGAACTGAGATCGGCGTGTGAATCAAATCAAATCGGCTGATGGAATTTAGTACGGCGTTTGAACTAGGCCTAACACAGGCAGCCCAACCATTGCTTCTGAGGCTACTAAATATTAAATAAAATGATATTTGCGTCTTTTTTATGGGTTTCCTGTGGCAGAACGCATGCGCGCGCAATACGGATTACATTGGGTTGTATGTGCTGAGTAAGTCCTATGTTGAGCCCCCTGTGTGCGTCCCGCAAGACGCGCCCGCAATCAAGTGCACTCTCTCTCGCGTGCGTTCTACCACAGGAAACCCATAAAAAGACGAAAATATAATTTTATTTTTAGTAGCCTTAGAAGCAATGGTTGGGCTTCCTGTGGGCCTAAGCGACATGGAATTTGAAACAAAACAATTGTGATTATGACTTACAGTGAATTAAATTGCACAATCGTTGTCGGGTTCAAAATCATAGAACATAAAAGCTAAAACCGCAAGAGATTCCTGTAAAGCGGTAAATGAGTCAAATAATGTTGCTTAAAGTGCTTATGAAGCTTATTTTTTTATTTTGAAAATCGATTACATATGAAGTGAATAGTGGGATGTTTCAGTGTTTTGTGATTTGAGCTTCGCATTTGCGAGTTATAAAGGTTTGAAATCGTGATATGGTAATTCGGTGACGTCAAAGGAGGCATCATTTATTATACAAAAGCGCCCCTTTGCAAATGACTGACATTTTTAAACTGGCAAAAAGTTATTCTACAACTTATATAAAAGATGTTGAACTTTTTTTTCTATTTCAGAAAAGAGCAATACTTGAAAAAATATAAATAAGTTACAGCAAAAGCCTTCTTTGACGTCACCGAATTAGCATATCACGATTTCAAACCTTTATAACTCGCAAATGCGAAGCTCAAATCACAAAATACTGAAATATCCCACTATTCACTTCATATGTAATCGATTTTCAAAATAAAAAAATAAGCTTCATAAGCACTTTAATTCGTAATTTATTTCCCGAATATTAGTGCACGAATATGGTGCACGAATTTGCTTCCCTTTGGGTTCACGCTCAAAGGGATTAATTGCGCAATAGAGGCATTTCCGTTTTGGATTATTTACATGTACATTGGAGGCATAACACACTAACGTACTAACTCCTCATGATTGTAAGCTGCTCGGCTGCCGTAGGCGTCTTTCATATGCAGCCCGAAAAAGTCCTCCATCGGTTGTAAAGCGCATTGAGACAATGTGAAATGCGCTATATAAGAACCGACATATTATTATTATTATTACTTGTTGTTTAGTTCTCTAGCTGCGCGTTTACGTGTCTTGGTACCGTCCTCGAGTTTTACAGTCTAATTTTCAATTATGGGTCGTATCAGTCGGTGTCCAGGCTGCCAAGTTCCTAAGTCGGATCAATTGTTCAGATTTTGGTTACAAGCATGAAAATTGGCACTACGATAGAAGACCACATGCTGACTAATTTCTGATGTAGCGCCACACCCAAAAATGATTACTTACAAGGGCGTGGCTATAACTGTGTAGTTGATAACTGTGTAGTTGATATTTTATCATTTCGGTCCCGATTGTACCTCCTCAGCTTAACAACAATCTTGATATATTAAGAGAGGTTGACTGTAAAATTCGAAGAAAATGAAAGAAAGACGGAAAATGAGGGTTAGCTGATGTCAATCACGTTTTGGTCATAGTTTGTGTTAGAGGTCTAAATTAAATCCACGGCATTAGTTTCTTAAAATATCATAATGCCATTCTCGTACCCAGAGCCCGCTCGTCATTTGGTTTGTCGCTGGCTCTGGGAATCCCTGAAATTTTAGCGAATTTTTTCATTGGCTGATGAAATCAACAATGACTGATCGTATTTGATTGGTTCATGAGATCAACAAAGATTCAAACTTGCAAGGCGAACGAAAGGAATGACAGCGACGGTTGTATTTTCATACAAAATACAATGGTATTCCGTTATTGAATTATAAAGCTATGGAAATGAGAGTGACTGTGTAGACATAAATTGATCTGAATTCGTAAAGGGCGATCTAACAATACATAAATTATAAAAGTAAAGTAACGGCTACAGACACAATCGATCGTACTCGCTTTTTGAGTATTCAAAGGAATATTTCAATAACAAAGCGGAAGACAGGAAGGTTCACATGCAAGATTATATTAGAGACATGTATTTATCGTCCAGCCTTTACCGCAACAGAGCCAGAGAAGAACCGGTGATGAACGTCGAAGGGATTTTTAAACGGCTACACGAAGATAAATGTTTTAAACTTGTGTACTTGTTAGTTTGAATATTCAAACCAACGTAAATACTACGTAGCCAGTAGACTCTTCCACAGTACCCTGCTCTCAGCGGTCTTTAGTATGAGCATGCGCTCTGACGACTTGGTCGTCAAAAATTTGACGACCGAGCAACAGGGTTTTCCCAGAGCCAGCGACAAACCAAATGACGAGCGGGCTCTGGGTACGAGAATGATCATAATGCCGGCAATCTACAGGCCATGCACAAATTTGGTGTATTGAGGAGGCCTGGGGCGAGAAGTGAAAATAGGAAATTTAGGGTATGTTTCAAGGGTCGTTTACTCGTACGCAATAAGGATATTAGAACAAAAAACACATTTGGTATTATATTTGATCTATTTCTAATAAATCTAGCACAATTTCCTTCAAAACGTTAAATTTTCGAAGAATCTACAGCTCTATTTTGAGAAAGGGTTTTTGTCTAAGAAAAAATATGAAAATATTGTATTTGAAGAGTAAGTTTTGGCGAAACGTCTGATCATCCAGCGGACTTGATTCTTAGTATTTATAGAGTTCGAAGTATAAGAAAGCTTGTGAAATCAAGTTTTTCCTGGGTAATTTCATAGAAAGTTTGAAAAATCCAGTCAAGTTCTCTGAAAATCACACACACAAAAAATATTGTTTTTGCATTTTATTCTGGAAATAAAGGAAATTTGACATTTGAGCAAAGAATACCAATACAACAAGACAGTTGTGATGCTTGGTTTATTATTTAGGAGGATCAAGGAGATTGAACATTATTGTTTTTGAAGAAATTGTGTGTCACAATTAGTCACTTTGGAACGAGTAAAGGACTGGGAACGAGTTTTTAGAATTAATCTAATTAAGAAATGAACCCCATCACAAGAAAGAGCATGTCAGTGTTAGTAAGTTTACAAAGTTTCGATAGGTTCAGTTAGATATTGAACGAATAACAGCTTTCCAAACATCTCGAAATTTACCGCAAAGAAATGTATGTGTCCCCTGAACCATAGCCTCCACTAAAGCCCCGGTCAAACGTAAACGCAAGTCGCTGCAAGTTCATGCAAGTTTTGACTTGCGTAGACGTTTGATCGCTATTAAACTTGCAGGGACTTGCATCGACGCTATACGGGGACGTGCCGCTGGAGAGGGTATGATTTTTGGCCTCTCTGTCCTGAACAGGGTATATGATTTTATGTGAGTCTGTCCTAAACAGGGTATGGTAATGCACGATTGTCGTCGTTAAATATGGTTTTATCCGGTATTTAGCCATATATCTGAGATCCGAGATTTGCCGGTCTTTAGCAGGTCATCAGTCAATGAAAACGCGTTAGAATTGTGTGTATTTTGTCCTTCATCCTAAACAGGGTCCTAAAATAGAGGGTACGTGTTGTCCTAGACAGGGTATGTATTTTAGATTATTTTTGTCCCAAACAGGGTCAGGTTTTCAAACCCTCAGCGGCACCCCTATACCCAAACATGGGAGGTTTCTTGGTGTTGCAGAACACCAGATGACGTTAGACAATGAACACAAAGAACGAGAAGAATGAACTTGAACCAAAACAATACCCTGCATACAAAGAAACCTAACCAAAAATACAATGCAGACTGTAGCACCAAGAAACACCCCAAGCATGGGTCAAGTACCTCCCCCCCCCCCCCCCCCCCCCCCCTTTTCACCGTTTGACCGGCAAACGCGAACGCATGCGCAATGCGCAAGTCACTGAAAGTGTCTTCGCAATTCAGCCGAACGAATAAACCACAGTTAGCTGGAGTAAAGAAACATATGAACTTAATTGCATCAACTTGCGTTCACCGTTTGACCGGCTACTGGAGGAGGCTGCTCTAACCATACATTTCTTTGGAGTTTTTGAATGTCTGCAGTTCATTTACTACTTGTCCAAACCCTATCAAACTCCTGAAACTTACATTCTGATATGCTCTTTCTTGTGATGGGCCGCTCATTTTTCAATTATATTAATTTTAAAAACTCGTTCCCAGTCCTTTACTCATTTCCAAAATGGCTAATTGGGTACCTTTTGCGGTCGGGATATAGCGTACCTTTTGCGGTCGGGATATAGGATACCTTTTGCGGTCGGGATATAGGGTCCCTTTTGCGGTTGGGATATAGCGTACCGTTTGCGGTCGGGATATAGGGTACCTTTTGCGGTTGGGATATAGCGTACCGTTTGCGGTCGGGATATAGGGTACCTTTTGCGGTCGGGATATAGGTACCTATTGCGGTCGGGATATAGGTACATATTGCGGTCGGGGTATAGCGTACCTTTTGCGGTCGGGATAAAAGGTACCTTTTGCGGTGATATAGGGATATAGGGTACCTTTTGCGGTCGGGATATAGGGTACCTTTTGCGGTCGGGGTATAGCGTACCTTTTGCGGTCGGGATATAAGGTACCTTTTGCGGTTAGGACATAGGGTCCCTTTTGCGGTCGGGATATAGGGTACCTTTTGCGGTCGGGATATAGCGTACCTTTTGCGGTCGGGATATAGGGTACCTTTTGCGGTCGGGATATAGGGTACCTTTTGCGGTCGGGATATAGGGTACCTTTTGCGGTCGGGATATAGGGTACCTTTTGCAGTCGGGATATAGGGTACCTTTTGCGGTCGGGATATAGGGTACCTTTTGCGGTCGGGATATAGGGTACCTTTTGCGGTCGGGATATAGGGTACCTTTTGCGGTCGGGATATAGGGTACCTTTTGCGGTCGGGATATAGGGTACCTTTTGCGGTCGGGATATAGGGTACCTTTTGCAGTCGGGATATAGGGTACCTTTTGCGGTCGGGATATAGGGTACCTTTTGCGGTCGGGATATAGGGTACCTTTTGCGGTCGGGATATAGGGTACCTTTTGCGGTCGGGATATAGGGTACCTTTTGCGGTCGGGATATAGGGTACCTTTTGCAGTCGGGATATAGGGTACCTTTTGCGGTCGGGATATATAATTGACGCGCCCAATTACACCGCTCTTTGTGTCGGTCCGACCTTTGTGTCGGAAAGCGATCAACACAAAGAGCTGCTGCAAAGGAGGCTACCAGCGTTATCATTGTTGCGACTTACAGTTTTACCAAATAAAACAGCGTCAGAAAGAACGTTAACATTTCTAGGATAGGGTATGGAAAATCGCAATTTTAAGTCTGGCAGAGGGTCGGGGGTCCGTCGTACACCTCTACCCGAATACGCCCTTAGTACCACCCAGGCATCATCGTCATCATCATTAAACACCATGACCATCATCATGAACATCACCACCATCAACAACAATAACAGCGGCGACCAAGACTGTAGCGATGCTTGGCACAAATAGTAAATGATGCCAAGTATTCCAAGTTAATTGTTAGAGAAAATACCCACTCTGGCTAAAATCAATTCGACCTCAGTGTTTAAATGTCACTTACTCGAATAGTACTGAGATGTCTCGTTATATCTCTGGTAGACTGGTACACGACCCCAGAGGCACTACATGATGAGGCAGATTTACACTTTCTGATACGTCTCCACATTCTGAGCCACTCAAATCTTGAAAAGAACACCACATGCCAATATATAAAGATTCGGAATCCTTTATAATGGCCGATTAACATCGCTCACGCTAGCTCCGTTTCGACATAACAAACAAACGCACACAATGTATGTCTGACTCGTGTAGATTGCAACTTTTATTCGGGCTTTTATTCCGCCGCCGGCAGGCAACTAATAAGCTGTAAAACTGCTTGTATCATAGCAGTTCACTTTGATCATTTAATTGTGCGATATATCATCAGTATCTTGAAGCATTTCAGTTGTTAAAGTATACATTTTTTAAACTACATTTTGCCGGGGATGATCTGGAATAGCGAAAACTTTCGTATCAAGTTTTTAGTTTTCCAGTACGATAATATCTGAAGTTAGTTTTTCCTTTTAGTAGTAACTATTATTGCGAATCAGAAACAACAACTAGACGAATAAAGTTATTCAAATGTATCAATTAGTGAGGTGCGCCAGCTCTTGCTTGTTACTTGTTATTATCCTCAAATTTGCATAATTAACTAAAGTTGCTTCACGTGAATAACAAAACGAGTACATTTACCCTTCAAAAACGTCAGTCCATGTGAAAGGTAGATACCCCTTCTTGTGAATGGACACTAATTCAGTCAGTCTAGTTGGTCAGACATTCCTAAAATCGGTTTAACTTCAGACACTAAAATCAGCTTCAATGATTTATACAAAAAGACTATATTTGCCAAACGTTTTTATCAGCGATATAAAACAGACAACTAACAAATATCCCACAAATTAGAAGCCCTTATGTAGATATTCCGAAACGCTGTAAAACTTTTTTTAAAATTCATTTTAATCAGCTGTGGCTTGCTTAACAAAATGTATAAATTCGCAATTATTTTACTCTCGTCCCAGGCCCTCTCTCTATAGGAAATACCAATCCCGTTTTTACCATACCTTGAGGGGTGAGGCAAAAACCAACCCCACAGCTGTTATCTGCTATCAATACTTTATCTATGGCAAAAAGGTGGTTAAGTTTGGAAGACCCCCATTTTCCGCTCAATCTTCGAAGTTTACAGTCAACCTCTCTTAAGAACATAAAATATTCCAATGTCGGTATAGGGTTAGGTTTAGGGTTAGGATTGGGGTAGACTTGGTAGGAGTGAATACAATCTGCTTCGTTCTACTAGAGAGCAAGACATGGAAGCGTTGACAGCATATGGGTATTTTGTCTGCGCATGCGCCAACACAGCATTGACCAGTGACGTCTGAACCATTTTCCAGCTCGATAGCTCATTCTAAGGATTTTTTTGTTGGACATCTACGCGTTTCTAAAGTTTAAACATTATGGAAGTTTACACATTTTTGAAGACGATAAACACTTCTTCCCCTGGGTATGTTTGGCCGCTATTATTTCTTTTGATGGCGAGATATTTTACATTGAAATGCGACTGTGGTGTTTGGAGTTGGATGTTCAGCGTTAATTATTTCTACAATCAAGTATTCTACAGCACTGGATTAACGCTTGGTAATTGTGAAGAAAGTAAACTTTTAGAATTTTAATGAAATGGTCTTTCAGGTGGACGCGATTTCGAGCTATGGCCCGGTGAATATAGAAGTGTTCAATTTAGGTCGAACTTTGACGAGATATTTCTTGAAATTTTTACCGACCCCCAAGTTGGAGATAATTACCACAGCATTCATTCCTTTATATAATTTCAGTTTTTATAGAGAATGGGGCTTCAAAAAATGTATAGCTGTCAGATTTAATAGATTCTTCTCACCCTATACTCGGTGTAATGGCGGAATTGATGTTTTGTGTCACTTCTCGAAGCCATGGTTCTCTCATATCTTCGTCTATTTCCTTATTCTAAGTCTTTGAAAGTATAAATGAGAGAACAGACTTTGCAGAAAAATTAGTTGTTAAGAAAATTAAAACTTGTTTCCACTGTTTTGCATTGCAATATTTTTGCTTACCATTTACGGGACTCGCGACGAGCAGAAATGTGGACTCCAAGCATTCAAGTCAAATTATCTTTCGATTTCTACCGACCCCCAAGCTGCTTAATGTTACGGAGGCGAAGATTATTCAATAGTCATTCCATTCATCACAATAAATGACTTTCAAAAAATGTATAGCTCCTGCTATGAATGTTCAAAGTGCATGTTTGTATACGGCGAAGACGGCAGCCATTGTCAGTTTAGCTTGTCATGTCTGGACCTCCCTCACCTTGCAATATGCAACTCATAATGCATCGTAAATACTGGTTATGACAACTGTAGCATGCCTTCAGCATTGATAAAATAGAATCCATCATTTTAGAGTTGTATATGTTCATATGTTCATATAGACAAGTTAATAAATAAATATATGAGATAGAACTTCACCAATTTGTTTGTTATTCCTGGTATTTAAATTAGCGCGTGATGGCGCGGGATATATGCGCGTGTCAGAGGGTCTTTGTGTTCATGTTGGCATTTCACACATGCGCAGACAAAATGCTCATGTGCTACCGTTGACACATTGACAGGAATACAAGCTGCTTCGTTCTACTAGAGAGCAAGACAGGTACTTGTTGACGTAAATACAAGCTGCTTTGTTCTACTAGAGAGCAAGACAGGGAAGCGTTGACACATTGACATGAATACAAGCTGCTTCGAGAGAGCATGACAGGTACTTGTTGACGTGAATACAAGCTGCTTCGTTCTACTAGAGAGCAAGACAGGGAAGCGTTGACACATTGACAGGAATACAAGCTGCTTCGAGAGAGCATGCATGACAGGTACTTGTTGACGTGAATACAAGCTGCTTCGTTCTACTAGAGAGCAAGACAGGGAAGCGTTGACACATTGACATGAATACAAGCTGCTTCGAGAGAGCATGATAGGTACTTGTTGACGTGAATACAAGCTGCTTCGTTCTACTAGAGAGCAAGACAGGGAAGCGTTGACACATTGACAGGAATACAAGCTGCTTCGAGAGAGCATGACAGGTACTTGTTGACGTGAATACAAGCTGCTTCGTTCTACTAGAGAGCAAGACAGGGAAGCGTTGACACATTGACAGGAATACAAGCTGCTTCGAGAGAGCATGACAGGTACTTGTTGACGTGAATACAAGCTGCTTCGTTCTACTAGAGAGCAAGACAGGGAAGCGTTGACACATTGACATGAATACAAGCTGCTTCGAGAGAGCATGGCAGATACTTGTTGACGTGAATACAAGCTGCTTCGTTCTACTAGAGAGCAAGACATGGAAGCGTTGACACATTGACATGAATACAAGCTGCTTCGAGAGAGCATGACAGATACTTGTTGACGTGAATACAAGCTGCTTCGTTCTACTAGAGAGCAAGACAGGGAAGCGTTGACACATTGACATGAATACAAGCTGCTTCGAGAGAGCATGACAGGTACTTGTTGACGTGAATACAAGCTGCTTCGTTGTACTAGAGAGCAAGACAGGGAAGCGTTGACACATTGACATGAATACAAGCTGCTTCGAGAGAGCAAGACAGATACTTGTTGACGTGAATACAAGCTGCTTCGATCTACTAGAGAGCAAGACAGGGAAGCGTTGACACATTGACATGAATACAAGCTGCTTCGAGAGAGCATGACAGATACTTGTTGACGTGAATACAAGCTGGTTCGTAAATAGTAGTAAATAATTCGTTCTACTAGAGAGCAAGACAAAATGCACAATCGCTGGCTCTGAGTGTACTGAAAGTTGGTTTTATTATGATGGAGTAACGAGTATCATCGATAACATTTTGTCTAGTTCCATACATGGTATTTAGATTTATTCTTATTAAATTTTGCCCTACGGCTCCCAAATTCTCTTGCTGAGAAGTAAGTGCTACAATTACCATCTCTACCAGCTCTACCACTCTCGTGTACATACTCAAGCATGGATGCTGGTGAGCGGAAATGAATAACCTGATGTATGTTCGGACAATCGACACCTAGACCAAAAGCTACTGTTGCTATTACTAATCTGAGCACCCCAACTGGGTCAGAGAAACTTCTTAAAATTGTAGCTTTTGTGAGGTCATCAGTTATATTAGTGTATATGTTTACGACATGATGACCTCCTACATATAATTTATCACCCAAAGATCTTTCAAAGTAATCTAAAATATCAGAACGCTCTGATTTTGAATAACAAAATATAATGGTCTTATCAGTATTGATACCTTGGCTAATTAAATTTTGAACTAAATCACCAAAAGTGTTTGAAAAAATCAATTCTTGTTTCAACATATCCTGAGGAGTGCATGGCAGAAGTTTGTGTACACTATAATACATGTTTTTCTTGTTATTTGTCCCTTTCACTATAACGTAATTATTGTCCATGTCCAGTTTATTGACAATAAAGTTCATTGTTCTTGTGTTTGATGTTGCTGTTAGGGCCATTACTGGAACGCCTGGCATTAGTAAAGCTCGAACATCTTTGATATCCTTTCCCCTAGATAATGAATGGATGCCATAAACAATGAAAAGGCATGAATAAGTATGATGAATAAATGGGACACAGATTGATATTAAACACGTACTGTCATGCAGTACGTTTGCAAAAATGGGCAGACTGCAGGAATTAAATTAATTAAACCATCAGAAATATAAACAATTTAAACAGTTTTATAGCCGAGTTCGACAATAAATCACAACATCTTTTCATTTGAGACGATAGAGTGCAAACACTAAGGGGCCGCTCATTATTTACAGGGAGTACTGGGTTGGATAAAAACCGTACAAGCTTTGAAATTTTGTTATCATAATCTGACGGGGGTTTGTCTTTTAAATTCACAAAAATTGACGGGGTATGTTAATTCCAACCCCTAAAAGGTACGACCACATATGATTATGATTATTTATTAAAATTTGATAAATCGACACTTGGGTGCATCAAATCAGTGACTGGACAACATCTTTCTTCTGCAGTTCTTTCATGTTTGTCAATAAAGAAAATAAATAAAAATTGACCCTAAAAGGTACGGAGTCATGTTACGTAACTGACTTTTGAGTCGGAACCCCTAAAAGGCACTTGTCAACACAAGACCGGCATCTTACGATAGCTAAAAATCCAGTGTTCAAGCGCAGTAACAAGATGCTGGAGTCTAAATTAAAGACCATGCGAAGACAGGGCAAGGAGAACGTAAAGCACAAGCCATGCTTGAGTCTGCAGATATTGCTATGCTGAAAGAAAGTGCATACATAAGTCCAGAGGATCCGGCTGGTCTTTTGCGTATAGTGTGGTTTTTCGTTACTCTTTACTGGTGTCGTCGGGGTTGCGAAGGACAGCGCGTTCTCTTCGTCGAGACAGCTTTAAGTTTGAAGAAGATGCAGAGGGAAACGAGTATGCCATTATGTCGCATCAAAAGAGAACCAAGAACCACCAAGGAGGGCTTAATGACCGACCAAGTGACGAAATTCTAACACGTCTGTACAGCGCCAACATACCTGGAGACGCTTACTCGTGCTTGAAGCTTTATACATCCAAGCTAAACCCCGAGCAAGAAGCGTTCTTCCAGCGACCGAAATCGCCCTTTAAGAGTACAGATTCTGTGTGGTACGAAAACAAACCGCTTGGCTTGGCTACGATGATGAAAGACATCTCCACTGGTGCCGGACTATCTAAAATCTACACCAACCACAGTGTGAGAGCGACAACGATAACTCTCCTCTCCGACTCCAGTGTGCCAAATCGACATATCATGTCAATTTCTGGGCATGCAAGTGAACAGAGTTTGGCCAGTTACAATGCAAGACCATCCACAACACAGCTGAAACACTGCTCTGAGATAATTTCTCGTGCTGTTGTAAAGAAGATGTGTTGAAAAGTACAAGCCGTCACGAGCAGACCTCGTGCGTTTCAACTTCAAGTTCAAGCACTTCTATCAGCTGCAATCCCCCCTCTTTTGGTTTCCCGACTGGACTTTTAGTTTCCAATCTTGCAATATTGGCCACGCTCAGGTTTTTGTTCTGCCGCCAAATACATCAAATAAGTAAAGATTACTGACTTTTTTAACCTTCGAAATGACAGTTCAGTTTGTATGTACGAATTATCTTAAAGTTTTTTTAAGACACGGCGGGAAGCCATGTTAGTGCTTGTCATGTGATCTCGTCAAACCTTATTATCCAATAAAATTCGTTAAAATTGTTGTTTACATTTGTAGTAGCCAATCAAAGAGCGATAAATATATATACCACTGTAGAGTGAAAAATAAAATTGAGTGCGTTGATTTTCTGGGAATTCCCCCATTTTCAAAGTTTGTTACGCTTCCGTAACGCTTGAATATCATTTTCATTTTGTGGTAAAAAACAAATAACCGATAGTTTGTCGTGGTATGTCGGCCTGGTATGTCCTCTGATAGACCACGGTTTGCGTCATCGAGTCGTCAAAATTGGTGAAGGCGTAGACACTAATTCCATTGTTTTCTTTTGTTTTGATTTGACTATTAGTCACTAACTAGTATTATATTTTGTTTCACGGGTTAAGTGCCATCACTCTAAACCTGGGCACTACTAATTAGCTGTCAGTGTTTATTAGATGCAAAGGAACAAAAGAAAACAAAAGAGTGAGCTGTCTAATAGTGTGTATACTATTGGTGTAGTTAGTAATGCCTAAAGCCTGGTTCACACGACGACATAAACATAGACATAAACATATTAAGCATAAGCATAAACAAAAGAAAAGGAAACTTTTCCATTCCTTATGATTATGTTTATGCTTATGTCGTTATGTTGCACGTGTGAACCGAAGAAACATAGACATAAGCATAACGAGTATTTCTCGATAATGCGAACATTTTGACCAGCGGAAATGCATTCACTCGAAAAAGAAAGATGGCGGAAGTTGAGGAAAAACTTGCGGAGGCGGTGAGGGGGTTTCCTTGTTTGTACGATAAAAGCACCACGGAGTTCAAGGATAAAATGAAGAAAGAAAGGGCATGGAGTGCAGCTGCAGAAATCGCGGGGTTGCCGAATGGTAAGTCGGGTTTCATTATTATTTTCTACGTTAATATTTCAAGACTTTCAAGATTTGTATTCAGAATCAGGGGTTGTGAAACATGTTGAGCCTGAAATAAATAAGCTTTTAAATATGATTTCTGAAGGTTCTCTTCATTTTTTCAGTACAAACGTTTGTGTCTAAACAAATATCGACCTGTTTTGTTCTACGGAAAACTTACAGAACTTCTAGAGCTGCGAAGTTTTGTAAGAACGTACTCGTCCTAAAGATTTTATCATTCAGTGCACGATTATATTTTGCATGGGCATTTTTTGCTAATAATGGAGATCAACAAGACTGTTACGTCTTTTTAGGAGAGGAAGCAAAAATTCTTTTTCAAAACCTGAGAAGCCGATACAGCAGGGACAAGAAGAGAATAAAATCCAACCAGGTATCGGGGACATCCACAGATGAAGTGGAAATAGCAAAAAAAGAAGCGAGCGAAATGTTTGTTTATCTTACATGGTTGGATGAGTATGTACAACCAAGACGATCAAAATCCAACTTCCCTCGATGAAGACCAAGAAGAAGATGATCAAAACATTGAAGGCGGTGACAAAGATGATAGCAGATCTAGAAGATCTTCAAATGAAATAAGTGACTCAGAATCATTGTCTTCTAGGTACATTGTAAAACATTTTATTTGTGACTCAAACTCAACCTAATTATTCTTAATACGATGAAACAACTTAAAACAAAACAAAACAATAAGATCTGCTAACTCAAAACATAATTACAATAAATTTGTACTTTGTACAGGACTATTTCAGCAGTCACTGGAAAACCAAAATTCACCAAGAAAAAGAAAGCAGCCTCTGGTTCTGATGAGACCCTTAAACAGAGCTATAAATAATGAAATCCATTGGAGAGAGCCTAAAGCAATGTAATGAAGGGGAGCAACTAATTAAGCCAAAAGATGAGGATGAGTTATTCTGTGAATTGCTGGCCAAACAACTAAAGCAGACAAGCTGATGGTGAAGATGCAGATCAATTCCATTATTTACAATAAGCTACTCCAGTTAAAGCCACATGATAACCATTCTTACGGATTTGCTGTACAGAATAATCCTAATTATGTACTTCAGCAAGAGTCTGCATACTCTGGGGGTGCATACTATGTGGGTTAATTTGTGTGACATTTTTAGATATTTTAATCCAAATAGCTTGATTATTATTTATCACTAGACACATCAGTTTCAAATTTCATGTTTTCATATAATTTATTGGCAAATGTATATGTTATGACATCATCTTTTACACATGCTTTTCCACTGGTTGAGAACAATAATGGTCGACTTGAATATACATTGTACATTTGAATAAAGTATTATTATTATTATTAATACATATTGTGCATAAAAAGGCAAAATGAATGGAAAGCTAAATCAAGCATATTTGGTTATTTTTCGCCCCATCAACAAAACATACAATGTAACTGACAAATAGCAAACAATGTTAAGATACATGTGTAGGTCATTTAGTTGAGTTACAAGTATGTTAATTGCCTCCTAATTTGTCACAATTATGGGGCATAGAGTACAAACACTAAACCCATGATACACTCTGCAAAATTTAGTAAATAAATGTACAATGACATAAATGTTAGATAGTGTCTTTTACAATAACACAGTGATTCCACTTGAGTTTTGAACGTTTTTTGACATCATCCATTGTCAATAAGAGTTTGTAAAATAACACAATTCTAACGCGCGCTCTGATTGGTCAGCTACTATGTTTACATGAGGCTATGTAAACACGGCTGAAGACGACAAACCCAGGCGCGCGCGATGGTGTCGACAGTAGCGCGTGCACTTCAACTGCAAATTTATTCAAAAACACAACAGAATCATCAACTTTCTTGCCATGTTTGTCACCATTATTGTTCTTTTTTCATCAAAAATCCATAGTTTTGGTATATCGCAATGTTTTCAACACCAAAGTTGAAGAAACGTTTGATTTTAAAATTGTTTTAGAGAATACCTGAACTGACGCTTTGCCGTGTTTTATACTTGATCACAACAAGCTCGAGCTCGGTTCATATAAAACGAACGCTGATTGGCTGTTCAAACTAGTTTTGATGTTAGGAGAATTTAGCGTTTGGTTCGGCTAATAAAGTTGCTTTATTTCACCGTTATTTTGCAATTAACAAATAGAAAACGTTTTCCCATGTTTACATAGCCTGATATAAACACAAGGGAAGTTTGGGAGAAGTCAAGAGCTGTTGTGTAAAACCGAGCCGTAGGCATTTTCTATTTGTTAAACCTGCTTTCGATTTGTTTAAATTTCTGGAGCTAATGTATGTTAGTACTTTTCATGTTTCATGGGTTTAGTTTGTGTACTACATGCATGTAGATGCAATCACCAACTTGAAATGGATATCTCACTAAATTACCATAAATCCTCTATTAAGCCCCCTGGGGGCTTATTTATTTCAAGTGGGTTTGAGGGGGAGGGAGGGGGACTTATTTGAGAGGGGGGCTTAATAGAGGAGTTGTGGTACTTGTAATTTAATTCATACATTGTCACAATGTTGGATCTTTGTTTCTAACATAGAACCAGAATTTATAGGACATCGCATAGATATATGCTTCCCATCTACAGCACCAAGGCAGTGGGGAAAGTTCCAGATATCCCTAAAGTCATTACTAATAGCCATCCATTCATTAACGGTCTTGGGTGATCTGAGGTATTGACCTGACAGAGCCTCCCAAATCGCTTCACGTCTCGGATATTATTAATGATACCGTGGACTTTCCAATACGATAGGAGAAAGACATGGATTGCTGGCTGTTGCCATATGCCAGGTAATGGATTGTCAATTCCAGCCTCGCAGATGCCTTTATGGCTTCTCTCATGACTGTGTCCTTCTTCTCAATGAATGGACCAACCAAACTTAGCAAGTGTCTGATGAAGAGGGAAACGAGTATGCCATTATGTCGCATCAAGAGAGAACCAAGAACCACCAAGGAGGGCTTAATGACCGACCAAGTGACGAAATTCTAACACGTCTGTACAGCGCCAACACACCTGGAGACGCTTACTCATGCTTGAAGCTTTATACATCCAAGCTATTTCTTTTATAAAATACAAGTATGATTTTAAAGCAAGTTTGCAATTTTGTTCGTTGCAAAAATGTTTGAATATCTGCGCGCGCGTGCACTGTGCTCTCATAGAGCACGCGGAATACGCATCCTTTGGCCAATCAGAGCGCGCGTTATATAATAGTTATTTTATAAAACTCTCTGGAGACATCCGCATGTACCTATAACAAAATGTGCTTTGCTTAATTTATATACTGGTTTACATTTCTAAAGCTAATTGTAAATATGGGTAAATGGTAGAGACAATACTTGACGAACATTTTCGGTTTATTCAAACCATCTTCAGGTATTGATATTGTCTCTACCATTTGCCCATATTTACAATCATATATCATGGAGAATATAAGTTAAAAAAAAGAAGAAAATTCTAGAGCTGTAAATTTGATTAATTATTTGAGAGGGGGGCTTAATAGAGGAGTTGTGGTACTTGTATTTTAATTCATACATTGTCACAATGTTGGATCTTTGTTTCTAACATAGGCCCACTGCCACTCAACTGAGCCATGCTCTGAGTTGAGGTATTGCTTCAGCACTTCTCGAGCCTTGGCTGCATGCATACTGAGGATGTCTTGATCCTCTGCATGGAACAAGAGGGCCAAGCGTACCACCCCCCTCTACCTCGCGTCTCCACTCTCCAGGTTTGACATCACCAGTTGTATCCTCACTGTCAACAAATCCTTGAGGGCAGTAAGTGGCACAGTTGGTTTGCCGCAAGTAATTGTGTAAACAAACCGTTGCCTGCACAATTTTCTGAGCAGTATCTACACTGGATGAGATGGGGTGAGCTAGAATCCTCCACCTTGCCACCATTACGCCAAATGCATTTTCAATTGTTCTCCTGGCCCGTGACAGCCTATAATTGAAGATTCGTTTTTCTTCACTTAAATTCTTCCCTGGAAATGGTCTCTGCATCCATGATTTTAAAGCAAAAGCCTCGTCACCAACAAAGTAGTATGGCATAGGGAAATCTGGAAAACCATCCAATGGTTCAGCAATTGGCAAAGCCATTTTTCCAGCTTCTAGTTCTTTTCCCAATTCTGAACCAGAAAAGACACTACTATCATTACTACAACCGTAATTGCCAATGTCAACAAATGTAAAGCTGTAACGTGCATCACATACTGCCATTAACACAATGGAAAAAAATCCCTTGTAATTATAGAACTGAGAACCAGAATTTATAGGACATCGCATAGATATATGCTTCCCATTTACAGCACCAAGGCAGTGGGGAAAGTTCCAGATATCCCTAAAGTCATTACTAATAGCCATCCATTCATTAACGGTCTTGGGTGATCTGAGGTATTGACCTGACAGAGCCTCCCAAATCGCTTCACGTCTCGGATATTATTAATGATACCGTGGACTTTCCAATACGATAGGAGAAAGACATGGATTGCTGGCTGTTGCCATATGCCAGGTAATGGATTGTCAATTCCAGCCTCGCAGATGCCTTTATGGCTTCTCTCATGACTGTGTCCTTCTTCTCAATGAATGGACCAACCAAACTTAGCAAGTGTCTGATGAAGAGGGAAACGAGTATGCCATTATGTCGCATCAAGAGAGAACCAAGAACCACCAAGGAGGGCTTAATGACCGACCAAGTGACGAAATTCTAACACGTCTGTACAGCGCCAACACACCTGGAGACGCTTACTCATGCTTGAAGCTTTATACATCCAAGCTATTTCTTTTATAAAATACAAGTATGATTTTAAAGCAAGTTTGCAATTTTGTTCGTTGCAAAAATGTTTGAATATCTGCGCGCGCGTGCACTGTGCTCTCATAGAGCACGCGGAATACGCATCCTTTGGCCAATCAGAGCGCGCGTTATATAATAGTTATTTTATAAAACTCTCTGGAGACATCCGCATGTACCTATAACAAAATGTGCTTTGCTTAATTTATATACTGGTTTACATTTCTAAAGCTAATTGTAAATATGGGCAAATGGTAGAGACAATACTTGACGAACATTTTCGGTTTATTCAAATCATCTTCAGGTATTGATATTGTCTCTACCATTTGCCCATATTTACAATCATATATCATGGAGAATATAAGTTAAAAAAAAGAAGAAAATTCTAGAGCTGTAAATTTGATTAAAAACGGAGCTACCTAATTTATTGCAAACTTGATTCCAGACTTTAGAGAGCAGTTGGTACCATTACAATAGCAACATATATTTAGTAACAGACAGAAAAATATGTTTATCATTACTTTTAGCATTATTGACGTTGTCATGTTTTTTTTTTGTATAATAGTTAGTAAGATATTTGTAAAAGTTTTATGCATTTGTTGTAAAATTGTAAAAATAAATAAAATGTTTACGTAACGTAAGCTTATATTATTAATTGTTTTGTTTTGTATGTTTTTGTAAAACAATGTTTTATCGATGTTTTACTCGTTTGGAGGGGCCTTTACGGCAATGGAACCATTGAAGTAGTAAAAACTATTAAAATAGTAACAGACAGAACATAAAAGTCTTGTGATTATAACCTTTTTGCTTACCTGAAATATAGTTCCCTGTCACCTAGCTGTAGTTCACGAACCAGGTTTACGTATTCTCCCTTATCTTTCCTACTTCTAAAAACATTTCTGACCCAAAAAGTTCTCTGTTTGGCCTGCCGCCGTATATTTCTAATTGAGGCTATCCGCCTCCTTCTTCTATAACACAGTAAAATCGACAAAAGTTCAAGAGTCCTTCGGCTGTTGAAAGCCGCCATCTTGAAAGTGTCAATTTCGCAGCTCGTTACTGCGCATGCGTATGTGCGAAAGCTTATGTTTATGTCTATGTTTATGTCGTCGTGTGAACCAGGCTTTAGTGTTTTAAATTATCATCATGCACAAATGCAATCAAAATATTTTAAACGTACGATTGTTCAACAAAGTGAGCTTCGTCTACAGCGACTACAACTATTTCGTTTCTCTTTGACCTACTGATTTGTTTAATTGGGCTTGACTGTAAAGCTTCTGGCCTGGAGACAACTTGATAACTTGTACATTGCTTAAATCCGTCGAGAGAAGATCCATCGGGGTATCGGCCGTCAGCTTGATACTTTTCATCCCGTACGACTCAAATTTATCCGCCTGGTCTGCCATTAACGATATCAACGGCGAAACTAAAAGAATACAGCTTTTATCTTGTGTTTTCTTTAAAAAATCACACATGTACTGCAGAAGAGTGTAGCACAGTGATTTTCCGTAAGCTGTCTGTAAATTTACAAACACGTCTCGTCCACAGATAAAGCTATGCTGTAATGCTGACATCTGCTCATTCTTCAGAACGAAGTTCGACTTGCACTTATCAAGTGCATCACAGGCTGCTTCTATCAGAGAATGGGAATATTCTTTCCAATACATAGAAAACATTTCACTTCGCCAAGAAGGACCCGCCATATTTGTTATTACTGATTCTAATTAATGGTCTTTGAGGGTGATATCAATTATTGCTCAATGTTCACATCCCGAAAACGGAATGTGGTGACGCATGCACAGACAAACTTCCCTGGACCGACAAGGCTAAAAAACCGCACGCATGCGCATTAGGAACATGAAATTTCGAAAACAAAATGGCGGACGAAGACGGCCTCTCTAAACTTCAACTTCATGGAGATATAAACCCAATAATTTAAGCTCTTTTCACGAAGAGAGTCAAACCAGGAAAAGGTTATTAACTTATCTACCTGTCTGAAGTACTCGAGGTTCCAAGAGATTTGCAGTTTTTAAAATCAAAGACGGTAAACGTAGCCATCTTCACGGACATAGTCGATTCTTGGAATTCCGACATCGCCTTACATTTTACCCAGACTTAAGGTCAGTTTTGCAGACATAAGGGTTTTGATGTGCTCAAAATACTTTTAAGGCCTTTACTTACAACATATCAAAAAGCCACTTTAATTTAATTGTTGACCCATTTTTTGTAATTTGCATTTGAAGTTTGGTTATTCATGCAGTCGACAAACCGTAAGCAAACCGTGTAGTCATCGTGTAGTTTATTGTCGTACGTTTTGTAGAAGTGATTATCCCAGCGCCCAAAGTTGTATATTATTGATTCATAAAGCTATAGTTTACTTCAAATTGATTATTTTAATAAAAACGATGTGTCTTTATCTATTTTGTCTGTCTTTAATCGATCTAGATAATATATTATAGGCAGCTGCTATATGAAGACGATTTCCCCGCCTTTTGCTCTCAGCTAGACGCGTCCGCGCACAGCTTGCTTTTAAATGGCTTTCTATTGACTTTTCCGCAGCTTTTTTGAGAAAATGGAGTCACTTTGCATTGAATCACATAGAGTTTTACGGAACAACAAAGCTGATGAATGTTGGGGAAGGGTGGAATTTTATACCAAATTCCAAGCTTGTTGTTTAGGTTTCGTCGACAGTGTTTACCTGTGTCGTTCTCACTATTTACAAAAATCTCGAAAAGAAAAAATATGCTGTTACCCTTTCAGTGGTCCCTGCTCAAAAAACCTTGTTACATGTCCATCACATCTTTCGCTGGTTTTCAAACATTTAAATGTTTTATGGAAAGAAACAGATTTCCAATGCATTTGCAATGTGCATTTGAAAGAGGCAGATTGTCACGAGATTATCGCAAAACACCCTGAATACGAACCGCCTAGTACTAGACAGGTATGCTATGTTTCATATTTAAACACAATTAATACAAAAAAACATTGGTTTCTTTATTGAGAAAACTTATGAATGAACTGCAGAGACACCATAATAAACACACAGAGGATAGTAAAATTACAAAACTGGTAGAAGAAAATAAACGTCTAATAAGAGCCTTGAGTGAACAAAAAGAAACTAATGAAAATTTAAAAAAGAAGGCCAGCATGCTAGAAGATAAAAATTCTGCAATTCAAGAAAAACTTCAAGTTATTAGGATGAAATTAATAAGTCATGCAAATAATGTTCATTTGATCTAGCTAAATGATTGAAACTGAATAAAAAGGGTGGGATTGGTTGGGAATGGGCTTTCGGCGCTCGGGAAAAAACCTAGCCTGCGTAGCAAGCGTTTTTTAGACCGCGCTGAAGAGTTTTCGTTTATTAGGCCGCGCGGAAATTGGGGCGAGAGCAAAAAGGGGAAGGAGGGGGAGGGGGAAGGGCGATAAGGAAACGCTTGCAGGCAAACCCTGTGCTTTTGAAAAACGCCGTTCGTGAGCGAACGGGGTTTCTGATTGGCGCGTCGTGGTACTGTTGATTGACAACCCATCAGGTGATACATTTCATCGAGTGTTCATGAAGAAATAAATAGAGCGTTGAATTCTCTTTCGGAGCTAGGATTTTTAAACCGCATTTTGCGTCCTGAACAGATGTCCTCGATTACACAACTAATGCGTGGAGGAGATTTGCTTGCCGTTCTTCCGACTGGCTTCAGAAAAAGGTTAATTTTTCAGACTCTGGCGATGGCGAAGCAACATGCATGTGTAAACACTTGGTAATTTGCCCGCTCAAAAGTATAATACAAGATATAATCAGCATAATCATAATCATAATAACTTATATAACTTATTCTAAACCTCATTAATAATTCATGAGCAATTGATCCAACCAGGTTGGTTGAATCGGTCACATGCATGGTTCTGTATACCCCGATACAAACACTGATGAATAAAACATCAGTGCTGTATCAGTGATACAGACCTAATGAATAAAACATTAATGCTGTATCACTGATACAACACTAATGTTTTATTCATCAGTTCTATATCAGTGATATAGAACTGACACAGGTCATGCAAAGGTCTCATTTACTCGTATCATTGACCTTTTTGTATTTACCTGGTAGGGGTCGCGAGAACCCCAGAGTTTTGAAACCATAAGAACATGAAGTCCCTGGAAAAGATCGAAAAATGGGGAATATCTAAATTTTAGACACTACGGATACCGGTTTGTCAACACTACGGATACCCACTTTTAAAATCATAATGAAATTCGGAAGGGAAGAAAGAGAACTATGGCTCTTTCAGAAAGTAAAAACATCTTGTTTGGAGGAAGACACTCTGAGGCAAAATAACAAGGAAACATTACTTGAAGCAGATGGTCTTAATGTCAGGTGAGAATTTGCCCAGGACGTTCCAAGCTCGGTGGAAGAGCTTCCGCTATGTGGGGGTCTTGAACCTCCTTGATAGAATGCTAAGGTGAAGATTAAAGCGCGCAATCACCTGCGCTCTGATGCGTACAGAGTCAGGACAAACCCCATTAAAGCGCAGGTCATTGCGTGCCAGCCAGACAAAGTACTTGATTAGGTTTAGAAGATAGGTGGCAACAGGCGGTAAAATTTCCAGTTCATCCGCACTGAAGCCAAAGAGAAGCTAGATGACGTGCTTGGAGAGAAGGGCACAAAGGAGTGACTCTCAGGAAGAGAGTCTGTGCCCAAAGTAGCAGTCCCAAGATGAAAGCGCAAGAGAAGAAGAGATGTTTGGGGTCTTCTCTTGCAGTTGCACAGAAGCACATTGGATCAACCTGCATACCAAAGCCAACGAGTCGATCCGCAGTGTAAAGAACCCCATGCGCGATCTTCCAGTTCAGCCCACGAACCTTTCGATCCAGGGGCATAAATGAAAGTTGTTTGAATGTGATTGGCCAGTAGAGCTCCCCATATATAGGTTGAAACTTTGCTACACAATGGGGAGTGGGCCCAATCTCTTCAACAAGAATAGTGTATAGGCTCTTCGTTGTGGCATTGGAAATGGCCTCAGGGTTACCTGAGCTCGAGCGCACAGCGAGGCCGATGGAAAAATCATGATGTCCTCCCAGAAGAGCCCAGCCTTCAAGATGCATAGAAGGGTGGGAGGAGGTGGGGGGATAGTAGGCAGGGTCAGCTAAGATGTCATCAACTGAAGCACCATAGGCCCGATATACAAAAAAGGAGAAGAAGGAGCACCATTTGTTTGGGTGGCAACTGAGGCGCTTTATCCAGATAGCGTGGAGGGAGAGTGTCTTTAATCTGGTGTTGACGAGGTTATAGCCCCCGTTCTCTAGAGTCTGCATCAGTACATCTCTGGACACGAGGTCCTTCTTTCCCGACCAGAAGAAAGGATACACCAGGGAAGATATCTGCTTGAAGACGTCAGCGGGAAGGTGGACGACCGAGGTTATGTACCAGAGCCCTGATAGGGCCAGTGCATTAATCACCAAGGCCTTTCCCGACAAAGAAAGAGAGCGCTGTCGCCATGACAGCAGAACTTTTCGCAGAGACTCCAGGCGGCCCTCCCAGTTCTCCCGATCGAGCTTTCCATGGCCCACAGCAGCCCCCAAACATCGAAGACGAGTGGAAGACCACTGCAGGACCACCGGCAACTGCGTCCGGCCACACCAGGAGCCGCACAGGAGGCCCTATGATTTATCCATATTTAGCTTGGCTCCAGAAGCCTTCTCGTAGTTAGAATATACTTGAAAAACTTGGGTGATCTCATCATCACTCGTGCAGAAGAGGGTAGTATCATCTGCATACTGACTAACCAGGGCTGCTCGCCCCGAACCATCCGGGAGGGAGAGGCCCCCCAAGGAGGGTGAGGCACGCAGCATGCAAGCCAAGTTATTCCAGCAGGCATTCACATCCTCAACAAACAAGGATGAGCTGTTTGACCCCCAAAAGATGAAAGTATTCTGTTGTGAACACGCCCCCGGCTTATTTGAAATGCTGCTTAAGGTATCACGATACGTTTTGGACCCCTATGTCTTTGGACTTCGACAACACGCGCGCTTTACAATATTTTACCAAGAAAGTATACATTTTCTGAAAGCTGAATAAATTTAGTTTCTGAATATACTTTCATATTTTTAGATTTTCATCATAGAAATTGTTAGGAGAGTATACGTGAAATTCGACCGTAGTGCGTTCTAAAAGTTCGATTGCATATGGAATTTAAGTTATGCTTGTGAAAAACACTCCAACAGACTCTCGATAAAATGAACTTAAAAACAGTGTCTCAGTTTTCCGATAACTGTTTTAGATCAACCGCAATCCTACGCCAAAGTCGAGCAATTGATTTTAGGGGTATGTTGTCAATAAATAGGGCCATAACGTTTGAACGAAAATAACATGAAAAAATCTGAGACACTGTTTTTTAGATCAACTATTGCTGAACCAATAGTTTGAATTTCAGCGAAATTCATCGAAACCCTAGCGACATTAAGCATTTGAAAGACGTGCATTTAGCGCTAAAAATAGTTCCGAGAAAAGACGCAATTACTGTTTTGGAAGATCAAGCCACACCATGTTTATCTATGAAGTCAATTCATGGACAATATATTCATGTCGTCGTGTCATCACGTCATCTCGTTTTGTCGACATGTCAAGTCGTCGTTGTACCACATCGTCTCGTTGTTTTTGTACTTCGTCCCGTCGGGTTCCAAAGTCGATTCGTCAACAATTTATCCTTGTCGTCATCTCGTCGTGTCGTCTTTTACTTCGTCGTCTCATCTTGTTTTTAAAGGGGCACTGTCACGACGCGCGCATGCGTCAATTTTAATGATATTCAGAGATTTTAATGATATGCAGAGGTCAACGAACTCGTCTGTGTTTACGAAGAGAATCGCGCTAGTAAATTTCAATGTGTTTTGAAAGTGTTTTACGATCAAGTTTTCGCAGAGTGCTTCCAAGTTATTCAGAATATACAACCTTTACAGCGTGTGACCTAAATATTTCATGAAATAAGTACTTATTATAGCGACTTCTGGTGAAGGAACGGCATTAAATAGCAGACAATCCGAGGTGACAACTCAGGTCTCAGATGAAGTTATTCACATTTCACATCGCTAAAAACCAAGTCCATATTACTTCTTTGCTTCAAAAAAGACTAACGAAGATGTACATGTCACTACTGTATAAGGTACTCGTGTTTTCTTAAATTGTAAGAGTACAAAAGAGTGCAAAAAGAATTGCACAAATAATTCCCGTGTGAAAAGTATAATCACTGAGTTCTCTTTGCCGTTGTGTCACTACTTCCAAACCTCGCAGAAATAAAAACTCATACAATGTGACAGTTGTTTGCAATAGCTTCAGTACATGCATATGAACTCGAAGGAATACATTGATAATGATGTATGCAACTGAGTTCTTTTTGAGAACATAATAATTCGAGTGAATAAGTCAATGAACGCGTTGTCAAACATTGTTGTTGTCGTTCGGAATACTTTCCTACCTCCTTTGGTACTCCAGAGCTGTTAAAGAGAAGTATAGCGAACTCAGAATATGTAGTATAACCGTATTCTATCTTCCCAGTAAACCAAAACTTATAAACCTGTCGCCTGAATACATTCGTTGTCAACCACTACATCCCGGCGGCCGCCATGAGAAGCCATCGCCATCGCTCTCGCCGATTAAATAAAAAGCGTATAAAATTGGACTTCAAACCAAAAATAACTACCTACAAATACGAAACAACAATCAATCTAAGTACTGAATAAGTATCATCTTCTAGAGTGCAAGGATTACAATGATATAACTCGATATATTAACACACTGAATTTGAATTTTCCTCGGGTCTCTTGAAAGCGTTGGCGAACGATTTCAAGATTGAAGCCAAGATTCGCGCATGCGCGTGTCGTGACAGTGCCCCTTTAACAGGTCGTCTCGTCGTTTAACCACGTCGTCTCGTCGTTTTACTTCGTCGTCTTCTCGTTTTACCACGTCGTCTCGTCGTGTTTTACTTTGTCGTCTTGTCGTTTTACCACGTCGTCTTGTCGTTTTATCACGTCGTCTCGTCGTGTTTTACCACGTCGTCTCGTCGTTTGGCCACGTCGTCTCGTCGTTTGACCACGTCGTCTCGTCGTTTTACCACGTCGTCTCGTCGTTTTACCACGCCGTCTCGTCGTTTTACCACATCGTCTCGTCGTGTTTTAGCACGTCGTGTCGTCGTTTTACCTCGTCGTCTCGTCGTTTTACCTCGTCGTCTCGTCGTTTTACCTCGTCGTCTCGTCGTGTTTTATCTCGTCGTCTCGTCGTTTGACCACGTCGTCTCGTCGTTTGACCACGTCGTCTCGTCGTTTGGCCACGTCGTCTCGTCGTTTGACCACGTCGTCTCGTCGTTTTACCACGTCGTCTCGTCGTTTTACCACGCCGTCTCGTCGTTTTACCACGTCGTCTCGTCGTGTTTTACTTCGTCGTCTTGTCGTTTGACCACGTCGTCTTGTCGTTTTACCACGTCGTCTCGTCGTTTGGCCACGTCGTCTCGTCGTTTGACCACGTCGTCTCGTCGTTTTACCACGTCGTCTCGTCGTTTTTACCACGCCGTCTCGTCGTTTTACCACGTCGTCTTGTCGTGTTTTACTTCGTCGTCTTGTCGTTTTACCACGTCGTCTTGTCGTTTTATCACGTCGTCTCGTCGTGTTTTACCACGTCGTCTCGTCGTTTGGCCACGTCGTCTCGTCGTTTGACCACGTCGTCTGGTCGTTTTACCACGTCGTCTCGTCGTTTTACCACGCCGTCTCGTCGTTTTACCACATCGTCTCGTCTTGTTTTAGCACGTCGTGTCGTCGTTTTACCTCGTCGTCTCGTCGTTTTACCTCGTCGTCTCGTCGTTTGACCACGTCGTCTCGTCGTTTGACCACGTCGTCTCGTCGTGTTTTACCACGTCGTCTCGTCGTTTGGCCACGTCGTCTCGTCGTTTGACCACGTCGTCTCGTCGTTTTACCACGTCGTCTCGTCGTTTTACCACGCCGTCTCGTCGTTTTACCACGCCGTCTCGTCGTTTTACCACGTCGTCTCGTCGTGTTTTAGCACGTCGTGTCGTCGTTTTACTTCGTCATCTCGTCGTTTTACCTCGTCGTCTCGTCGTGTTTTACCTCGTCGTCTCGTCGTTTGACCACGTCGTCTCGTCGTGTTTTAGCACGTCGTCTCGTCGTTTTAGCACGTCGTCTCGTCGTTTTAGCACGTCGTCTCGTCGTTTTACCACGTCGTCTCGTCGCTTCGTTCGGTTTAATTTACAGCCGGGTATGGACCTTTTCGTAGTTTCCCAGAATGATTCATGATTCTGCACGCGCAAGCGGAAATTCAGTAGAAAACTTAGACTTTTAAATTAAAAGTGCGTAAGAAGAACTACAAAGATAGATGCAAATTCTCAAGCAAAGAATATAGTTTTTTTCCTGTTCTTGATTAGTTACAGTAGTCCTCAATATACACGATCAATTCTAAATATATATTTTTCCCCTGACCTCGCTTGCGCGCGCAGAATCATGAAGCATTCTCTGGGATCCCTGTATGTTCCGATAAAGAACAGAGGAATTGTGGGAACGATAAGTACATGGTTCATCACTTCAGTTGGTTGTCAAACGAGCCAGTTCTACAAACGATGGAAGAAGTGAAAGATATCCTTAAAGATGCATTGAATCGAATTGAAAGAATAACGTCTGTTACATCAACGACCACTTCGCAGTCTTCTGGCTCTGGATCAGGTTTTCAATCTAGCCAAACTCAATCTACACTGACGGTACCGTCAAACTTTACTACAAGTGCCCAATCCAACTTCAGGTAAAATGCTTTCTTTTAAGAAAAAACTCAAATAAATTGCAGATAGGGCCTAATATTTAAGCTTAGTAAGTTAAATAATCAATGATTGAGTGGGAAAACACTTTGATAACACTTTTTTATGCTGAGGATTGCATGTGTTTATTCAATTATTGAAAGTAAATCTACCGTAGTCGTAGACGTAGTTTATCAGTGAGTGTGCAGCTGAAGGAGTGAAGATAGGACATATTTTAGTTAAGGTAATTCCTCAGTATATCTTCCCCAATTGAAAAATCGCTGCAATTTTGCAGGTGAATTATTTTTGAGTTTTTATTGTCAGAAAAGTAAAAAAAAATGGGGGTCGCCGCGCTTGTTTCAGTAATATTCGTCAGAATAGACCATGCGGTATAAGCAAAATCGACTCAAAACAATCGAATATCGTGTCACGGTGTTAAAATGGCTCAAAAAAATTGTGGAAGTGCTTTTCTGCAACCGATTTACCATTTTTTCAATCACACCACTTCAACAAAGGTGATGTACCAAAAATTGCATAACAATTTTGCCAATTGAGTCATTTACAAGCCGGGTTTTGAAAAATTAAAGGAATGACCGAATTTCCTTCCATTTTCGTATGCAAATCGAGAAAATGACACGGAAAACGCGAAAAAAAATTGACTTCCCCAATTGAATTTTTTTATATTTTTTCACAAAAGATGTGAAATCGGTAGTGTAAATAAAATATACAATAAAAATTGATGGTCACCCTGCTTCGTTCGGAGAAAAATCGATTTGAAGGCTTTCCCTGAATGATCCTTAACAAATTTGTTTGACTAAAACCCAGCGCGCGCTCGATGACGTAAGTTAGCGCGCGCTCTTCAACTAACATTTTATTCAAAAACATAGCATAATCCTCCACTTTCTTGCCATTTTTTACACCATTCTTATTCTTTTTTAATCCACAATCCATAGTTTCGGTTGTTATGCAGTGTTTTTCAACACCAAATTATTATTTCACGTAATAGATCATGCAATACGTCACGCTATAACATATATGCGCAGTAGAATTGCGCAGTGCAAAACTAAGGAATTACCTTAATTATTGCATCGTATTTTAACAGTAATATTTATCATACTTATTTTCATTCTTTTTATTCAAATATTTAAAAAAAATAAGCTTAGCTTATGCTTACAGTAATAAAAACTTTAAGCTTATAACTTATTCACATGTTTTAATCAATGCAAAACCAATTCAAGAGTTCGTAAAAGTTTTATTATGAAAATAAGCTTACTTGCAACTGTCTTCAAATATGCTTTGTGAAATTAAAAGAATGAGTCTCATTCTGAAATACATGGCCTTTCAAGTACTGTATTTACTCTTCTCTTAGTTGTCCACATGTAAGCTTATGTGTAAGGAAAGGGGCTTAAAGCTTATGTATAAATACAACCTCACTTTTATCCATCCCTGAATGACAAGTAGTTGTAAGCTTCATCTTTACCATTGCAGAATAGCTCTTATTGAAAGCTACAACTTCATTTATTTTTAGTATGTTTAATAAAATAATAAAGGAATATATTTTATTTGTTAACATAGGACTGCATTCCCCCAGTATGGTACTGCAAACACAGGACCAAGAAGAAGGCAAAGAAGTGCCACAGTACCATATGTGATAAAAGAAACATGGACACATGATTTCTTTTTCTGCTTCCTTCGCCTTCAGCAGACAAAACACCATCAATGAGTGATGCGGATATGTGCTTACAGGCTGGTCTTGGCAAAAAGAAAGTGGTGTTTCAAAACAAGCGTGGCGACTTCAAACACCTGAGAGAGACCCTGGAAAGAGAATATCCAAAGCTCACTTCCCAAAGAGGTGCTTTTGAACTGCTTCGTGCAGATAGAGGAGGTGCTTCAAGACCACTTATGGCCATCCCTTTACAGCCAACAGGCTACACCATACAGTATTTAAAAGATATAGTCTCTTCAAGTGCTGTAATATATATAAGGCCAATCCAAAGCCAACTAAATATGGACAAGATCAACAACCCTCCCCCTGATGCAACAACAGTCAACACACAATGTGTTAATTGCCATCAGACAGTTCCAATCCACAACATGAAAGATCACATGGATATTTGCCAAGGGGGAAGTAGTAGTGGCGGTGGATGCAATAACAACACCTTGTTACATGTAGTACCAAGTGATCAGAAGTCTTGGATGCAGCAACTGACAACTATGTTCCCAAGTTCTTCACAAGAAACACGAGAGAATGCTGCCCAGAGTGCAACATCCTTCAGTGAAGCAGCAGAAAACATGTGTATAGTCCAGGATCAACAAGCAGCATCCAATACAAAGAACATGAACTACTGCTCCTTAAGTGAACTTGCAAGGGACTTGAGTTCACAAGTGAAGGAAAGTGACAGCTATAATCTGACAATTGATAGAGATGAAATATGGAGAGGAGCCCTTGCCTTCTACAAGAAAGCACTAGTTGATGATAAACTGTTATGGAATACTCTGAGTATCAGCTTTAAGGGAGAAGATGGTCTGGATGGAGGAGCAATGAAAGTAGAATTCTTCGAGCTTTTGTTAGACCAAATACAGCAAAGGCTTTTTGAAGGAACTGCATTTTCCAAAATCCCAGTAAGGGACAGCAGCAAAGGTCTTCTTTTTAAACTTGCAGGGGTGATAATAAGCCACTCGTTCATCCAAGGAGGACCAACCTTCAATACACTGTCTCCAGCTGTCTACCTTTATATATCAGGTGCAGACCCAGTCACAGTTCTATCAAAGTTAAAAAAGGAGGAGATTCCTCTTAATGCAGGTATGTGTACATTGCCAAGTTATAGGCGAGTTTCATGTTTACATTTTTCTCCATTAGCATGAATTAAAGTTCACAATACAAAGAAAGTGAGACAAGAAATCATAAGAGAATGTCATATTTAGTAACCCCTGAACATTTGAAAGCCATATCTTGAGTAGTTTTGGAGTTATAGGAATATGAAAACACCATAATTTACAAACGAATGTACAATGTATGTATGCTAATGCGGCAAAATGTAAACATGAAACTTGCCTTTAGTTGTATTTGTTGACAGTACACTTGTCATAATAAATATAAGTCATGTGCTGTACATATATTTATCATAGTGACAGTACATGTATATTCTTTAGGAACTGCTGCTTTACACAAGTTACTTGAGAAATTTCAGACAGGAAGTAAAGTATCTGAATTTCTTTATGATGGACAGGCAAGTGAGGCACACTGGGCAATCATCAATACATCACACTGGCCACCAGCTAAACAAATTACAGATGAAAATGTGCACTTACTACTCCAAAACCTATTGGAAAATGAGATCATCCTGTCAAGAAAATATGAGATTGACCAACTTGGTGAAGGCCTAAATGTTCTTGGCCTACTTGAGAAAATGAAGAACAACAAGGAAGTCTGTTACAACTTGTTTTGCTATGACCCTTCAACGATTCTCACACCTGCCAGATTCTTACCTCTCTTTGGTGCATGTAATGTTAGGCCAACTGATTTTGCCAAACAACAAAGTTATGATTGGTTTATGGCATATATTCAGAAATCTGATGCTTCAAATTTGGAAAAGCTCCTGCAATTCATTACAGGATACAAAGCAGTGCCTCCACTTGGCATTCCCACACAAATTGAGATCAAATATCTTGATGAAGATGATGAGAAAGCTTCACTACCTAAAGCTATGTCCTGTATGAGTATCATAAGTATTCCAACAATTCACACTTCACAAGACAAGTTCATCTCATGTTTTGACATTGCCCTTGCATATGAAAGCCAAGGCTTTGCAAATCCATGAAAAGTACTTAGACTCTATCTACACATTGCAGATATTGTTGAACAGTTGCAATTAACGTCTAGTCTGCAACATACAAAAATAGTACAAAATATATTCACGTTCAGTTAATTTCTTACACATAGAACTACAGGTATCTTGTTTGGGTTAATGTTTGCACCATTTTTTAAATATGTTCTAATGACTGGAGTGATTAATGAGAGTATAAATTGTAGAAAAGTATTTTCCATATGCTTTATATACAAGTCATGTATAGGTTTTCATAAGCAAAGCAATGAGCCAAAACAACAGCTTTTTAACAGCATTTTGTAGTTTTGTCTTTTAGCCTTGGTTTGATGACTTTTAACATATTAAAATATGTTTATCAAAGCCAGAAATACGAAATTCCATCTTTCACAACATAATTTATTGCCAGACCTGACATTTTACAAAGATGAATGTAAGATAAAGGTTACTTTTATGTTTCATTCAAGCCTGTTAGAAATGTTACAACATCAAGGTAAATATCAAACCCAAAGGACTGGCTTGGAGACATTGCATTGAACTGTTGTAACTGTATGGTTAACTCATTATCCTCAAATGGTAGCTGGACACTAGGGACATCAATGGCTCTTGATTCATCCAAATTACATGTAGTTCTATGACCATCCCAGTATGAATTTTGTGAAGATCCCGTCCAGTCAATGCCATAGTTTGTAAAATCCTGTAAGGAATATACACATAGTTGGTTCACATTCTTTAATATTTTTAAACATATTGTTGTACATGTAGTACAATTAGTGCTCTTAATTTGCTATATTTGTACAAGGTTAAGATTTTAGACAAGTTAATAACGTTTATGTTGGTATATTGTAACAGTAGTTTATTTACTTGTATTCAGTCTGACTACAGTATATATATATATGATATACACCTATTTCAATTATGTTCATCCCCAGAAAAGGGTAAAAGATGCGACCCTGAGGGATCATGGGAGTTTCTATTTGCATTGCAGCCATATGAAAATATGAACGTCTTGTACTAAACAAGAACATTGCGGTGAAGCAAATTCAAGTGACAAAATCAAAATGAGATGGCTGAATTTTTTGTCAAAATGTCAGGGAAGTTTGGTAGAAAGACTTGGTAAACAGTATCTCCCATGATTCTCTGGGGTCACACCTTTGTGAGTCAAGGGTGACTAACTTAATTGAATTAGGTGTATATACATGTACAGTGGTTTGCAAAAATCATGTCATCTTTTATGTACATGTAGTTAATTTTATAACTCTGTAGAACTTTGCTTAATATGTATCTGTTGTAAATTTTTGTGTTTTTTTTGTTTGTTTTATTTTGGGCCCATAGTAATTATTGGTTCCCTGCCTGTACTTTTTATGGGCAAAGTCAAATAAATAAATATCTAAAATATCCAAACATTTCAACATATTGGGTGCATTATGGGTAATTCTAAATTAAAACTTCTGCTTTTTGACAAAACAATGTCACATGCATTGCTTAATTTATTCTTACATTTGGTAGATGTACATTCTCTTGTGAATCTTGTTCTGCAAGGCCAAAATACCACAGCTGTGTAGGGGTCATATTTCGCTCAGTAGACAAGGGGTGATCATTCCAACCTTCACTAAATTCTTGAAGATGAGAATTTATCCTTGGTAGAAAAACATACCTCAAGGCAAACATGTGTATGTCATTGCCAATATCCAAAAATCCCTCAGATTCCATATAGGAGAATAAGTTATAAAACACAAATATACATCCAGAGAATACATCCCTCCACAGTCTTTCGATTCGTTGATTGTGGCAACTTCTTCCAGCAATAAAGCTTCCTCTATCTGGTCCTCTTCTGGGATGAGTAAACATGTGCCAAGCAACATCCACATTTTCCACTCCCTTGTCACCTCTCACCCTTGGAAGGTAAGTCATAAGTTTCAACAGCTTTCACAAACAATTGCAACACAGTTTCTGCTTTATTGTTACAACTGCAATGTAGAAACATGATGCGTCTTGAGTAGCCATCTATGCCTCCGTGAGTGACAAATCCCCATCTGTGTTATAAAACATATTGATAAAAAACAAATATGAGAATAAAAGGTTTGATGTTGGCTAGGAAACTTAAAATAAATGTCTACATCAAATATATTCTTGAAGGAATAATTCATTCATTCATACACATGTAGAGTTAATGTACTGTATCTTATTGAATTGTTAACCCATGCATACATGTTTGAGAACGCATGTGGACATCATATACATGTAAATTACTGGATGGTTAATCATACTTTAAAATACCCTTTGAAACTAAAATGATGCAGCTTAGATTGCTTTGGTTGTTCAGTGCTTCAATGAAAAGAAAGAAAGAGAATGAAAGAAAGAAAGCAACAGACCTCTTACAAGTTTTATTTTTGGGGGAAACGTGAAGTCTTTTGAGCAGCTGGGAGCTACAGAATGTAGGAGTAGTATCCTATTTGAGGTCCCAACTCATATTATTAAAAGCATTAAGAAATATATTACTATTATTATTATTATTAATATTATAAAGTGAGTACTATAATGTTTGCTGTGCCTAAAAGTACCTTATCAATTTATGATGACCATCGATATGCCAGAGTGACAGAGGGGCTTGTACACTATATGTTCTTCTTTGAACTACAGTTAGTTGTAAAGCTCGCATAAGGATGCCTTCTGGATATACACGTTTCATAGCATCTTGGATGCGATTCCACTGAATGTGAAGCCCTCTTGCTCTTAAAAACCCACGCATTCTTCTATAATCACAATTTGGAAAGACTGAGCTGTAAAAAAAAGTTATAGAAATTAAGTCATTTGAGAGTTCCCACACTTGGAACATATGTAAATACAGTAGTGTAGCAGGGTGCCATGGCCCCATCATTTGGGAGTGAACATGACCCCTTGCACATGCACCCATAACAAAAGTGGTTTGGTTTATATCATGTAACTAAGTCATCTAGTTACATGTAGGAGTTACCCACTACATCTGCAGAAGGATCAATAATCAGCAAACTTATTGTCGAAGAGAGTAACAAATCTGTCCGTGTTCACTGTACGTTCACCCCGCTGCACCGGCTGTGAAACACAACTATTAAGCTTATATTAAAGTGCTACTTAGACGAAAATCGATCGAAGTTTAATTTAGCTGAAACTTCACTAAAATAATCTCAAAGAGCCATATAGTTACTGGTTAATGTGTTTTCTCAAAATTCCTATGGGAAGTATTACATTTTTATGAATCTTTAGAAGTGTCAGTGAGGTCATCTACTCAACCCTAACAATCAACACAGCTTCGCTCCATACATTTCTTTGTGTTTAGGTTCTTGAATTATTTTATTTCTATGAAGCTAAAAGTTTGGGTGAAGGAGTTTTCTTACTTTGTGCTTAGAATTGATTGTCTGACCAGTTGTCTTCAATGCAGAGCTGTTATCTGAACAAAACATTGAGATATTTTGACTCACAAAATACAAAGAAATGTATGGAGCTGAATGTTGGGTTGAGTAGATGACGTCACTGACTCCTCTAAAGATTCATGAAAATATAGTAATTCCCTGATCGGCTGATGGGACAAACAAACAAACTTATCATGAAGAGTACCTACATCACACGGTCAAGCGCCACATCTGACAAATCGCTAAACGATTTTCTCTGTAGTCCATAATCAGCAATCCGTCTTTGAATAGTTTTACTTGATACACCAAACATTTTAGCAATCAAGGAAGTAGAGAAAGAAAGTTCAAGGTACATTTCCAACCGTTCTTTACAAATAAATATTCCAGGTCGCCCACGACACCCCGTGGAAATAAATAGTGGCCCTTTATTGGTGGTATTCATACTGGCTGACAATGCATTTCTTGCTTGTTGTAGTCCAGAGTAGATTTGTGAAGGAACGTCGTCGTCAAACAACACTGAAATCCTAGCCAATATGTTTAAGATTCTGTCTATGAATGCACATAAATAGTCACAATCATCTCGGTCTTCAAACATTCGATCGTTTAAACGACTGAGTATTTCTTCTATACTTGAACGAAGCCAACTTTTAACTTCCGACAGCATTTCCGCCATTTTACATGAGCCAACACAAGCACAAGCGAAGCACCAGCGGAGAGCCGCTGACCGGCCTTCACGACGAGACGACGAGGTAAAACGACGAGACGACGTGGTAAAACGACGAGGTAAAACGACGAGACGACGTGGTCAAACGACGAGACGACGTGGTCAAACGACGAGGCCAAACGACGAGACGAAGTGGTCAAACGACGAGACGACGTGGTAAAACACGACGAGACGACGTGGTAAAACGACAAGACGACGAAGTAAAACACGACGAGACGACGTGGTAAAATGACAAGACGACGAAGTAAAACGACGAGACGACGTGGTTAAACGACGAGACGACCTGTTAAAAACAAGATGAGATGACGAAGTAAAAGACGACACGACGAGATGACGACAAGGATAAATTGTTGACGAATCGACTTCGGAACCCGACGGGACCAAGTACAAAAACAACGACACGATGTGGTACAACGACGACTTGACATGTCGACAAAACGAGATGACGTGACGACACGACGACATGATCATATTGTCCATGAATTGACTTCATATTTATCCAACACCTAGCGTAATTGAATCTGTCAACCACTTGTCCAGATATCTGGTCAGTATTCAGCAAAGGTCGACAGGTCATATGCAAATGACAAAATATCGCAGTAAATTTATTGTGCTCTGGCTTGTTCGAGTATACCCTGGGCTGTGTATGTATTTGCATGGTTTTCTGCTCTGTTTGGGAACGGTTTCTTCGAAGACGAAGTCGACGATCTTCTTCTTGGATGAGAATATAAAGATTTACATTTTCTTGAAGACTTGTATTTGCTTTTACATGTATTACATTATTCTGTATAGTTGTTATATCGTTCGCGGCGTGGTTATGAGAGTCACGTACTGATGTGCTTCGACTGACGTCACAATCCAACCAATTACTGTTGACATATCGTTTCCTGTAGCACAATAATCACGATTTTGGTTATCTTCGTTTTCTCTGCTTGATTCATTAAAAATTGTAATTTCTATTAAAGAAAGTCATAGAAAAAGAAAAGCTTATTCAAAATATTTAAAAATCCGATTTTTATTTATTTTTGCTAAAAAAACATATCCTGATACCTGATACCTCTTCTGTAAAAGTCACCCAACTCGAGCAGACCTTGAAAAATCAAAAATCCCCAAACTTTGTCAGAATATAGCCTTATAAGAACTAAAAATAATGATATAACTTTGGGATTGATTTGGTCGTTATTTTTGGTGAACGACCGTAATTTCCATTTTCGCCCCGAAATATGGCTCGTACATCAAGGTCGATTTAAAATCAAAATCAAAACAGACATACTATCTGTTATTTGGAGAAGAACGAAGAGATATCAAACTGCATTTGTGGAGTTTTGTTGGTTAATTCTCTCAAATTCAAATATTTTAAAGATTTTTGATTTGGGGCGTTTTGGGCGGACTTCAAAAGTGCCTAAAATTACAAGTATTCACTCATGGGCTACCTGTGTGTAACGCAATCGTTGAGTTTTAGTCATGACAGATTGTCAATGCTTCATCCCAAACCTTGAAGATAAACTCTTCTATTAAATGCTTTGCTTAGCAAACCGGATAGGATCGAAACCATCATTTGGTAAGTAGTTTTAAAGGGCAATGGAAGGACTAGAGTCATTAAGACAACTATTGCATAAAGCCGAATAAAAGTGTGCGTTCATTCAAATATTCATCTATATGAACCGCCAAAACTTCAGTTCCATCCAAGATTTCGTGGCATAAAATCTACCTGAAACATAACCCAGCTTTATTAAAGGTATAACGACAACATATGATGCATGCTGTTCGTGATCAACGATATTCCAAGGACAGAATGATTATTTTATCTTATTGTTGGCATAAGTTGCGTGACACGGCCAAATTTGTAAACATTGAGATTTTGAGGTTATGACCTGAACATTATCGGCTCTAACTTTCTGGATTTTGAGTGGCCCCAAAATGTTATCTCGTATTTCAAACGAGGAAACGTTGCTCATCAATCAGCGTGAGTTTTTACGCTCTGGATCGTCATACCAGTGGAGATATTTCTATTAAGATTTGACGAATTTTAGGCACTTTTGAAGTCCGTCCCAAAACGCCCCAAATCAAAAATCTTTAAAATATTTGAATTTGAGAGAATTAACCAATAAAACTCCACAAATGCAGTTTGATATCTCTTCGTTCTTCTCCAAATAACAGATAGTATGTCTGTTTTGATTTTGATTTTAAATCGACCTTGATGTATGAGCCATATTTCGGGGCGAAAATGGCCTCTCGGAGGGCGAAAATGGAAATTACGGTCGTTCACCAAAAATAACGACCAAATCAATCCCAAAGTTATATCATTATTTTTAGTTCCTATAAGGCTATATTCTGACAAAGTTTGGGGATTTTTGATTTTTCAAGGTCTGCTCGAGTTGGGTGACTTTTACAGAAGAGCCCTCTTAAGGGTATGGTATACGTTCGCGCGGTCTCAGAACTCGAATTTGCTTTTATGAGCTTATCAGCAAGAAAATATTACAAACTATGATTTGGTGAAAACAAATTCTGAATCTGAATTTTTCTTTTTGAGTTATGGACGAAAATGTGCTCCGTCGAATAATATCGACAAACACGAAATGTGTCAACTAATTTTAAAACACTTGCTGGGCGCACTGGTGATGACGCGCGAAAGAACGGCCGGGAATTTGAATTTCCGTATTGTTGTGATAAAAAGCTCAGTTCGAGAGCAAAGCGTCTTGCCGTCTATATTAGTTTATACATTTTAGAAGTCTCGTTCGTTGGATTCTCGAGGTTTGTAGAACCAGTTTGGCGGGAGTTTTCTGGCTCAATTAGTTTATGATGACCTCAATGACCTCATAACGATTCTGATTGGATAAGAATGTGTACCAGCCGGAAAACGGCGGAAATGAGGTGTCGTTTGTTTACACAACTTTGGAAGCTTGTTTCTCCTAAGTATATTTTGCCGTGAAGCTCGACATCAACGTGAATTAATAGGGTATCTAGAAACGTCTAATTTCCACGACATTTGGCAGACATCATCTGTGGTATTCGATCTCAAAAAGCGTGTCGGGGATTGTTTGATTTCGCTTTAGATTTCAAGTTATTAGCATTCATATTACATCGACTCGAAAAATATCTAACATCAAACTTTGAATGCTTGTCATATTTTTTAGGAATCAAATATCGAACATCCCCGACACGCTTTTGGAAAACAATACCTGGTGATAGAGATTCTGCATTCAGTTTCTTATATGACCGTAACTGGAGCGCTGGTAATTCGATTTTATGAAAGCCTCCATTTTTCGGAATCGGGCCTTCTTTCTCCATGGGATTAAAACTTTTACGATGTTTTATTATTTCATGGTTTTCTACAGTTCTTAAGCTTTACTATGATATATAGTTTACTATAGTTTAGCCTTTTGTGTTGCGTACAGAGTTTCTGAAGCGCATGACAGTCACGAATTTAGGTTAATTAATTTAGCTTCAATAGTAGTGTGTTTATTTAAGTAACATTCCACGATTGCACGATTGCACGAGAATATGTACGTAATTATTCGTAATGATTGTATTTTGTTAATCATAATAATACGCCTCGAAGCGGTTTTGGTAGTTGAGAGAAGACACGTTCGAAAGAACAAGGAGAGGACAAGTTCGCTTGAAGTGAAAGTAAATCTTACAAGAAGAGTAAGAAGTCATTGGAACAGACTCACTCAGAGTCCCATGATAAGCAAAGAACTTGGAGAGTCATTGGAACAGACTCACTCAGAGTCCCATGAGTAAGGAGAGAATTCGCAGACGAATCTTTGGAACACGAATTAAAGAAAGCTATAAACAGTGGAACAGAGTCAACACAAGTTCCTATACTGGTTGGAAGAGAAGTCAACCTCTAGAGCACGAGGTCGTGAATTCAGTGTACAAAGAATTGTGGACAACTGTGAGGTACTAGAGGTACTAGAGAACAATAAAGTCTATGTTAACTTCACTAAAGTTCACCACTGCATTAAAGTCCACTGCAAAATCGCCTACGAACCAAAACAAAAGCCGCAAGAACATTAAGTATAAAACATTTGTATTTTGTGTAAAACGTATTTATATATCATTTAGAACTACCTTAGAAATATCTGTAGAAATTACTTTAAACTGAATAATCTAGAATTAGTCTTGAGAAACATCAAGTTACAGTTATTGAAGGTAATTAAATGTGTTTGTCGTTATGTGTGCATAAGACTGTTCTCTTACGGGGAAGACGTGAAGGACGGGAGCTGGGGTGTTGCCTGTCCGAAGGAATCGTGACAGAATTTTGGTGTCAGAAGTGGGATAAGTCCCGGGCATCGCAGCGACCTTCACGTCAGACTATAGGAGAACAAGCTCATGCAAATTCAACATCATTTTTCAGTGTTGTTGTTGATAGTTGTCATAAGTATGAGTACGACTTATAGTACGTGGGTTTTAGAAGATTTAAGGGTGGAAGCGGATAGGAGGAATATTCGTTATAGTAGTAAGGATGGGGTAAAAACCCTGGCATCTAAGCTTCGTAGGACTGACAGACGTTCTACTGGGGGGTCTAGTACTGGAGAAGGTGAAAGTACGGAAGCAGAAAAGTTAGACATGGATGAAGAAAAAATGAATGGAATAAGTTTTGAACAAAAGATTCAGTTGTTAGAGTTGGAGAGAAAGATAAGACTGGAGGAAAGACAAGCTGAGAGAGAGGTTGGAAAAATTAAACTTGAAGCTGAGAGAGAAAAACGGGAGTCAGAAGAGAGAGTTGCACAATTAAAGTTAGAAGCAGAAAGAACGAGACAAGAAACAGAAAGACAGATAGAAAGAGATAGACGTGAGGCGGAAAGGGAGAGGAGAGATTTTGAACGGGAGAGGGCTCGTGAAGAAGAAGGAAAGAAAACAAGTGCCACAGTTATACAAGAAAGGCCGAAATTTAGTAAGATAAGAGAGATGAGAGAAAGTGAAGACATTGATGACTACTTTCGAATTTTCGAGATGACTGCGAAGGCACAATTTCTACCCGGAAAAGACTGGATCGGCAACCTGATACCCAAATTAACTGAAAAGGCCAAATCTGCATACTTGGAAATTCCAGAAACTATATGCCAGGATTATGATAAAAGTAAATCAGTTATCATCAAAGCATATCAATTAACCGCCGATCACTATAGGTATAGGTTTCGCACCTCGGAGAAGAGAGTTGATGAGGATTTTGTTCAATGGGGTAACCGAACGAGAAGATATTTAAATCGTTGGATGGCGGTGGCCAAAGCTACAGGTAGTAACGTAGAGAAAATCCTAGAACAAATAATACTCGAAAGGCTTTTGGATGCTGTTGGCCCAGAATTGAGAACCTGGTTGAAGGATCAAAAGCTGGAAACTGCGGAGGAATTAGGAAATTTGGCTAATCTGCATGTTCAATCGAGGAAGGGACCAATGGTTGCTGGTAGGTATGTCTCTCAGTATAAGTATTCAAAACCAGGTGACTGGAGGAAACCGAATGAAAAGCCTGAGGAAACCACCACAAAACCGGATACGTTACAAAAACCGCAGTCTACTCCAAATACTAGCTCACCGACATCACCTCCCACTGGAAGGTCAACGAGGCCTCCTGTTAAGTGTTATAAATGTGGTAAAGAGGGACACATGTCTTTTAACTGCAATAGAGGTAGAGGTAGGCCCTCACAGGGTTATTTGTTATGTATGACGCCATTAACGTCAAATGCTTACCCTGAATCCCCAGGTTGCTACGTCAAGGGTAAAATTGAAGGAAAACCTGCCGTCATGCTCATAGATTCTGGCTGTACCAACACCCTCGTACACAAGAAGTTTCTCAATCACAAGAAATGGACTGGAAATAGGATCACAGTTCTAACAGCAACTGGAGAGCGAATCACGGTACCACTGGCTTTGTTGAGCTTCGAAAGTGAACAAGGTAGACATGAAGAGATGGTCGGGGTAACTGATAAACTCCCTGTTGACTGTTTGCTTGGTCGTTCTTCCTACGGGAAATCTCTCGCCAAACAGAATATCTTGGATCAGTGGGAGAAGAATGTCCCCTCTGATAGTAGTGGTAATAGAAGTGTCGAGGACGAAGCATTCGTGTTGACCAGACGACAAGCCCTAGAAATTGCACAACAAAGAGCAGATGATTTGATCGATCGTGAAAATGAACTTTCTCTGAAAAGTTTGGCAAAGCCTGATACTAAAAGCGAAGGACTCAAGGAAGGTGATTTAGCAGCTCTTTTTGAAGATGAAGGTAAGCCAGATCTAACTAGTTGTGAAAGTTTTGGAAAAGAAACACCCGTAAGCGAAGTTCCCAGTAATATCTTAGATCGTACCAGAACTCAGCTAATTTCAGATCAAAAATCAGATGTGACCCTCGAGAAAGTGCGCAAACGAGCATTGGAAAAGGTACCTGAGAATGAAGATGGCTATTTTTTGGACCAAGAGCTACTTCTGCATAGGAAAATCGTAAAAGATTTACCAGAAAGTATAAGATTTATGGATCGCATTGTTGTTCCAGAAGCATATAGAAACGAAATTTTGCGAGTTGCACACACCATTCCGTTAGCAGGCCACATGGGAGTTAAGAAAACCACAGACCGGATTACAATGCATTTCTTTTGGCCGGGGGTAACGTTTGATATTAAGAAATATTGTGCAACCTGCCCACAATGTCAACTTGTTGCCAGAAAGTTAAAGTCCAATAGAGCACCTTTGAAGCCAACGGAAATTATTACTGAACCATTCAAGAAAGTAGCTATTGACCTGGTAGGGGAATTGCCAAAATCAGCTACAGGATATAAGTACATCCTCACAATAGTCGATTATGCCACAAGATACCCAGAGGCAATACCACTCAGAACAACTAGTAGTAAAGTGATTGCTGATGCACTAATCCAGTTCTTTTCCCGGGTGGGCATTCCTGAGGAATTAGTCTCGGATCAGGGATCCAACTTCATCGGAAAGTTAATGACAGAGTTGTATGAAAATCTCGGAATTACAAAGATGAAGACATCGGTTTATCACCCCGAAGGGAACGGTCTGGTTGAACGATTCCATAGTACCCTCAAAGCAATGCTTAAGAAGTTTGTCGGGGAATGTGTGAATACATGGGACAAATATTTACCATACTTGCTTTTTGCCTATAGAGAAGTTCCGTCAGAATCTATTGGATACTCACCGTTTGAGCTATTGTATGGCCACACAATAAGAGGTCCATTGTCTGTTATAAAAGAAGCGTGGCTTGAAAAACGACCTGACAGAAGCAATATGTTAAGCTATGTCCTTGAAATGAGGAAGAAACTCTCTACCATGCAACAAGTTGTACAGAAGAATCTCGACAAAGCGCAAGACAAGCAAAAACAAATATATGATGCCCACAGTTCTAGAAGAAAATTTGATGTTGGAGACAAAGCTTTGGTGTTACTACCCACACCTGGTAGCAAGCTGGAAGTGAAGTGGCAAGGTCCTTACACAGTAACGAAAGTGTTAAAGGGTGGATTAAACTACGAACTCGACACAGGTAAGGCAATCAAACAACACCGTGTATATCATATAAATCTACTAAGGAAATGGCAGAGTAGAGATGAGATTGCAGCATTAGTATTGCCAGAATCACTAAACGCATCTTTACCGCATGAAGCAAATGTTCCCCCTACATATGACAAAGAAGATTGGCGTGATGTAGAAATTTCAGACGAACTTGATGACGAACAGAAACAACAGATAAAGGAAATGCTAGAGGAATATTCAGACGTCCTCTCAGGAACGCCAAATATGACCAACGCAGCTATACACCAAATTGACACGGGAGATTCTACACCTATTCGTGGCGCGCCTTATAAAATTCCTCAAAAACTTGAAGAAGAGGTCAATAAGGAAATTGAGAAGATGTTGGCATTGGGAATAATACGACCCTCTACTAGTCCATGGGCGTCACCCGTTGTTATTGTCCCAAAACCTGACGGTACCATTCGCTTCTGCGTAGATTATAGGAAGTTAAATGAAGTTACCAAGATGGATGCTTACCCGATACCTTCAATGGAGAGAATGATAGAGAAAGTAGCCACAGCGAAGTACATAAGTACCTTAGATCTCACAAAAGGGTATTGGCAAATTCCACTGGAGGAAACAACAATAGAAAAGTCGGCATTTATCACAGGGAAAAATCTCTACGAATTTGTCGTCATGCCGTTCGGTATGAAAACCTCACCAGCCACCTTTCAGCGCATGATGTCTGAAATTGTATTGAAAGATTTTGATTTTGCAGATGCTTATATTGACGATGTAGAGATTGACACCTCTTCTTCCTTCACACAACATTTAGTGGAACTTGAACAGGTACTCCAGCGTCTAAGAGAATGCAAACTTAATGCAAGACCGTCAAAGTGCAAAATCGCCATGTCCTCTGTTGATTTTGTTGGACACAAGGTAGGTGGAGATAAAATAGAACCCAGAGCAGCCCTGGTTCAAGCTATCGAAAGATTTCCAAGGCCACAAACAAAAAAAACAGGTGAAATCCTTTATTGGGTTGGTAGGCTACTACCGGAAGTTCATTCCCAACTTTTCCGAAAGAGCAGCTGTGTTAACAGATTTGACAAAGGGGCAGAAACCAACAAAACTAGTTTGGCAAGAACAACAAGAAAGTGCCTTCCAGGATTTAAAGAACGCGTTAAGAACTTCCCCAGTTTTGCGTCCTCCTCACTGGAATGAACCATTTATTTTGCAGGTAGATGCATCAAACCGTGGGCTAGGTGCCATTCTTAGTCAAAGGGATGAAAATGGTGACGAAAGACCAGTAGCTTATGCTAGCAGAAAATTACAACCACGCGAAGAAAGACTATCGACGACGGAGAAAGAATGTTTAAGCATTGTATGGGCCGTCGAAACCTTTCGCTATTTTTTATATGGTAGAAAATTTACTTTGCAGACGGATCACAACCCGTTAGTGTGGCTCAACCAAGTCAGGGAGAAAAGTCAGAAATTACTGCGTTGGAGCATCACCTTACAGGAATATGAGATGGAAATCGAGCACAAACCAGGGAAAAAGAACGTGAACGTAGACGCGTTGAGTAGAGAGTAAAGTTAGTGAAGAGATTTTTGTCTAAAGATGCAGGGAGGACTGAATGCATAATGTTAGAATGAGTCGGAGAAGTTAAAAAAAAAAAGAAGAAAAAAAAAAAAAAAAAAAAAAAAAAAAAAAGAAAAAAAAAAAAAGAAAAAAGTATGTTTGAAAAAAAAAAAAATGCACGTTTGAAAAAACATGAGTGATAGTGAGTGGGTCATCTCCATTTCCTTTCATTTCATTCCATTTCGCATCGTCCCGATTCAGAAATAGACTTTAAAGGGGGGAGGTGTCACGAATTTAGGTTAATTAATTTAGCTTCAATAGTAATGTGTTTAACATTCCACGATTGCACGATTGCACGAGAATATGTACGTAATTATTCGTAATGATTGTATTTTGTTAATCATAATAATACGCCTCGAAGCGGTTTTGGTAGTTGAGAGAAGACACGTTCGAAAGAACAAGGAGAGGACAAGTTCGCTTGAAGTGAAAGTAAATCTTACAAGAAGAGTAAGAAGTCATTGGAACAGACTCACTCAGAGTCCCATGATAAGCAAAGAACTTGGAGAGTCATTGGAACAGACTCACTCAGAGTCCCATGAGTAAGGAGAGAATTCGCAGACGAATCTTTGGAACACGAATTAAAGAAAGCTATAAACAGTGGAACAGAGTCAACACAAGTTCCTATACTGGTTGGAAGAGAAGTCAACCTCTAGAGCACGAGGTCGTGAATTCAGTGTACAAAGAATTGTGGACAACTGTGAGGTACTAGAGGTACTAGAGAACAATAAAGTCTATGTTAACTTCACTAAAGTTCACCACTGCATTAAAGTCCACTGCAAAATCGCCTACGAACCAAAACAAAAGCCGCAAGAACATTAAGTATAAAACATTTGTATTTTGTGTAAAACGTATTTATATATCATTTAGAACTACCTTAGAAATATCTGTAGAAATTACTTTAAACTGAATAATCTAGAATTAGTCTTGAGAAACATCAAGTTACAGTTATTGAAGGTAATTAAATGTGTTTGTCGTTATGTGTGCATAAGACTGTTCTCTTACGGGGAAGACGTGAAGGACGGGAGCTGGGGTGTTGCCTGTCCGAAGGAATCGTGACAATGACACCCGCGAACGTATACCATATCCTTAAGTCAATCACAAATGACGAGAAAAATGCACGGAGCCATAGTCGAATGGATCGTCAAGAAAGACGTGTTGTGAGTCTGTTACACACACTCAGCTTCTTTCGCAACCAGGTACTCATAACTGATCTGTTCATAAAGAAAGTATAGTCAATTAATAATTAGGATGTTACTTAGAACAGGACATGTGAAGAAACAAAACTGTTATAATGTGTTTGAAAAATGTTCACAATTTGTAATGGATGGACAATGAAAATGTTATATAGCCAGAGAAAACAGCTGTCATTTCGGCGAGGAGTCGGGGAGCGAACGAAACGACAGCTGTTTTCTCAGGTTAACTATTATAGTGATATATAGCACTAATTAAAGAATGGTATTGTGCACTACATGTGCTTTCTAAGGGAAAGCAGACTAAAGCATGTCATTTACTTTATTGAAAGAAAACCAATCAGCTACAAAAGGCAAATGGCCTCCATTTAAAGCTAAGTGGTGCCAGTTATGATGCACCTATTATGACTGGCATGTTGTTGGGATACTCCACCCACCCCAACACTCTGGTAAATTATTCTAAACAATTGGTGACAGAAAACAAAACACACTTAAAGAAAGCAATAAAAGAAGCTGCAATTGTAAGTAATTTAGGAGTACTAACACAGAAATGGGCATATATAGTTATGCCATAAATTGATTTATAACATAGCATTCATATATTGCGCGCTCTGATTGGCTAATTAGCGTGCGCGAGCGTGCATCCATAACTCAATGGACACACGGCAGGGCATACTGATACAGCTGAGTCAATTCCTTCAAAAGCAAATTTTAGGGAATATTATTTCCTTACCATCAAAGCTTATTTTGTTATCCCAGAAAAAATCCATGGTAGTACTTCTATAGGATGACATGCACTTTATCCACTCCAAGAAATCACCACGTGACATGATCACGTCCACATGCTGGCATATGTGTACTGGCCTGGCTGACATTCATGACCATATACCTTCCCTGCAGAGGCCTACTGTACTACCTGTACACAGGGAAATACATGTGCTAATGAAAAATGGGAATCGCGCATTTTGTAGGGGAGGGGTAAGCATTGAAGACATCCTTGAGTATTTCACCAATGATGGAGCAGTAAGTAGCTATTACTTAATAGCTATTTGGAGGATGCTCCAAGGGAATACACAGAACTGGATTTGTCCATTGCCAAGAAGAGTTGTGACAACCTAAGGTACAAGAATGCGTGAAATTATATATATATCATTATAACCCAACGATACATTTATAATTATTATACTACCATCAGGGCATACACAGGAGAAGACAAGCGTGCTTTAGAGTTGTTGAGAACATCATGGTTAATCGATGAATTTCAACAAGATCTTCATAGTAAACATGATTATATAATTGCTCTTCAACATCTTTTAGCGGAGGCACCATCTTTATCAGCATACATGGATGGTAATCTTCTTATTCTTGGAGGAGATTTTCCAACTTGGAAATACAATAAGAAATTAATTGCTGAGGTTTGTCTGATAGAAAAATGAAGAAAAATGAATGCATGAGTGAATTAATCACTGAGCAATGGCATTAATGACTAAAAAATAAAAAATATGCTGCAATATGCATAATGTCATAGCACAAGTCATACATTCGTACCTTCTATATACCCCTGAGTGGAGTCTCGTTATCTCAAACCCGATCCTAGGGACCTGTTGTGTTAACACACTATTATTATTCGAGTTATCATAATCGTAGCTATTTGTAGTACATATTTCACTTCCGGTGAAACCTGACCCTTCAGCGTCACTTTGAACTCATGTTTGTACGAACGTTCGGAGCTTATCATCACGGTATTTAGGAGCCCATAAGATGTAAGTTTTCTTTTATTATCTTCTTGTATTCATTTCTAGCTAAGCCGTATTCCTCGCCTAATTATTGTAATATTTCGTCCTAGTTTTCACCGTGTGTGTTTACAATAAATGCCTTCAAATTGTTTGGAATCACACTCTGGTTGTCATTAGCGTCCCCACGACCACCCTGTCGACCGGGAACGCAACAGTGAAAAATCTTGGGATTAAATCGATGGATGAGCGAATAGTTCAAGTTAAGAAGGTTAGCAGTACCTGGTCCTTTCGTTTACGTACATGACAGTAAACTTGTTGAAGTGTCTTCCCCGAAAACAATAGAAACGTACGACAGTCAGGGTGGTGGGATCCCTGTGGTAACATGAGCCAGCGCACGCCACACACAGAGGACGTCCACGCCACGTCGGACGAGAAACGACAACGCTTTCCTTCACGTAAAGTGCTACAAAACGCCATAGACGGCAAACGAAAGGAACTGGAAGTAAACGCCCAACTTCTACGGGAGCTATACAACACAGCAACTACTGCAACGGACGAGGGAGAACCGAATAAAGACCACATTAAAGCCCTACGAACAGCATCGCTCGTTTACAAACGAACCCTAGATGAACTGGGGATGCTCTACAGCCAAGACAGATGGGGCGAGTATGAAGACGAAGCACGCTTAATGATGGAATTCAGCTGCCTGAAACGAGCGCAAGAGGTAGTTGGCTACCCTGACGATACGGCATCCTACATCTCGCGTCCCACGTCCCGCGTATCGACATCGTCTAGCGCGGCAAGAAGGAGTGCGTTAGCGGAAGCCGCCGCAGCTAAAAAACAGGCAGAATACTACCCTGACGACACAGTGTCTCACATCTCGCGTCCCACGTCCCGCGTATCGACATCGTCTAGCGCGGCAAGAAGGATTGCGTTAGCGGAAGCCGCCGCAGCTAAAGAGAGCTACACCTTGACATCGACCTCCCAGATGACCGAGACCGCGACGAACTTGTAGATCGTATCGATTCATGGATTTGCAACCACCGAACAGCCCTAACAGTCACGCCCGGACAGAATCTATCACTCGGTCAGGAATCTAAGTTTCCAACTTTACCTAGTGAAACTGAAACCCCACCCAAAGGGATTTCGTCCTCACAGCCTATCGCTCGAGGTGTGTCCTGCAGCAAGATCATATTGGTTGAAGTCTTCCACGAAGATCGCCCAAAGGAAACCTCTTGCATCTACGCAATCATAGACGATCAAAGCAATGCCTCCCTGATCACCACAGCGTTAGCAAACCTTCTACAAACTGACGGACCTATCGAGAAGTACCATATGTCCACATGTACCGACAAAGGAGTTGTCAAATACGGCCGTCGCGTCCCAGGCCTTATTATTCGGGCCGTCGCTGGCGGGGCCTCTAAAACCTCGAAGCTCCCAACCTTGATCGAGTGTGAAAATATACCACAAGACAAACATGAAATACCAACACCTGAGATGGCGAAGCAGTTCGACCACCTTCGAGGCATCGCTACAGAGATTACCCCTGTAGACAACCACGCCAAGGTCCACATCCTGATCGGTAGAGACGCCCCAGAGCTTCTGAAGGTAAGAGCCTTCAGAAACGGCCCAAAAGGAGCCCCATGGGCCCAAAGGCTCGACATGGGCTGGACGATCTCCGGTCAAGTTTGTCTTAACCGCATTGGCGGACCTGTACACGTTACGTCACAACGTACTACCGTCAGGGAACCAACATCCAACCGAGCAGACAGTACTTCTTTGGTAGAGTATAGTATATCGCCTTGCACCAACGTCTTCGACGTAAAGGAAAGTTATGCTGACAACGACACCACAGATTGCATCTACCGCACATCCGAACACGACAATGAGCCGAGCGCGTCACAGGAAGACCGCCGTTTCCTAGACATCATGGAGAAAGGTATTCACAAGAATGACCAAGGAAATTGGGTTATGCCCCTGCCCTTTCGTTCGACTAAAGCAGAAATGCCAAACAACTTGGCTCAAGCGCACAGCCGCCTGAACAGTCTCCTACGAACTCTCAGAAGAAAGCCGCAGATGAAGGCAGACTATTTTGAGCTTCTAGCCAAAGTGTTCGACAGAGGCCACGCAGTACTGGTTGAACAAGACAGACCATCAACGACAGAGAAGTGCGAAGACAAAACAGGGAGAGTCTGGTACCTTCCACACTTCGGAGTGTACCACCCAAAAAAGCCTGGGAAGATACGCGTAGTGTTTGACTCCTCAGCAAAGTACCAAGGCGTGTCCCTAGCTAAACGAAACATTGCTGACAGGACCAGACCTAACAAACAGCCTCCTCGGAGTTCTCATCCGCTTCCGCCACGACGAAGTGGGAGTATTGTGCGACGTGGAACAGATGTTCCACTCATTCTTCGTCGACCCGAAGCACAGAAGCTTCCTTCGATTTCTTTGGTTCAAGAACAACGACCCCAAAGAACAGATTGTCGAATACCATATGGCAGTCCATCTCTTCGGGAATGGGCCGAGTCCCGCCAACGCGACCTTTGGAATGAGAAAGACAGCAAGCGATGGCGAGGAACATTTCGGATCAGAAGCCAAATAATTCGTACACCAAAACTTCTACGTGGACGATGGCCTAGTCTCGCGTCCAACACCTGAAATCGCTATAGAGGTTGTAAAGAGTGCCCAAGCTATGCTGGCCACCGCCAACATAAGACTGCACAAGGTAGTCTCTAACTTCCCCGAGGTCATGGAGGCCCTTCCAGCGGAAGACAGAGCAAGCGACGTCAGAGACTTAGATCTTCGTCGCGATGTACTCCCAACGCAACGCTCCCTGGGTGTCCACTGGAATCTACAAAACGACTCATTCACCTTCAAGGTCACCATTCCGGAAAGACCCTTTACTCGCCGAGGAGTCCTGTCCGTGGTGAACTCCATCTATGACCCAACCGGCTTCGCCGTTCCAGTTACCTTGAAAGGAAAACTTCTCCTCCAAAGACTGGTCATTATGGGGAAAGAAAAGAATGAAATCCCCCTCGGATGGGATGACCCGCTTCCAGACGACCTTAAGCGAGAATGGCAACGTTGGAAAGACTCTCTTCGCGATCTAGAGACAGTCTCGGTCGCCCGCTGCCTCCGCAGTAAGGGATTCGGCCAGATTTCCCGAGCTGAGATCCACGCATTCTCAGACGCTAGCAAGGACGCCATAGGTACAGTCGTGTACCTTCGACTACTTAACGAGAGGAACGAGACGAATGTAGCGCTCTTGTTTGGCCAATCCAGGGTAGCCCCAGTCAAATCGACCACCATCCCACGCCTAGAACTTTGCGGAGTAGTACTAGCTACACAGGCAGTGAGCAAAGTAATGTGAGAGATCGACATAGAGATTGATGAAGTAGTCTTCTACACAGATTCCAAAGTTGTCCTTGGATACATCTGTAATGAGAGCAGAAGATTTTACGTCTACGTCGCGAACCGCGTACAAATGATACGCAACGTTTCCAAGCCTCACCAGTGGAGGTACGTCGAGACAACTCTCAACCCTGCAGATCTAGCTACGCGTGGCATCGACGCCCATAGATTACCAGAAACCCAGTGGCTCAAAGGGCCGGCATTCCTCACAGAAGACGACGTTCGCCAGCCCACAACGGAAGCAATCTCGCTTGACGAAGACGATCCTGAAATACGGAGAGAGATCACAACCCACACTACGAGCATCGGGAAGAACATGGGTACAGAAAGGACGAAACGTTTCTCCGAATGGGCGTCCCTCCGTCGCGCTATCGCAGTACTGATCGTTAAGGCTAAGGAGATCAAGAACCGCCATACGCTCGCCACCAAACAACACGGCATGAGTACGCCGTCAGTAGCGGAGTTTGAAAGAGCTACTGTTAAAGATGGTCCAAGAAGAAGCGTTCGCTGACGACCTGGAACTACTGAAAGGTAACCTGGACCTAGGTCACACGTGCAATGACCGCCACAAAGCCAGGGAGAGAAAACAGGCGTTGAAGAAGTCGCTTCATTGACGAAAACGGAGTGCTACGAGTTGGCGGCCGTCTACGTCGCTCATCCCTGGACTTTGTCGAGAAGCACCCCGTTATTCTTCCAAGGGACCATCACGTCTCAGAACTCCTGGTACGTCATCACCACGAGACCATCCACCATCAGGGTCGCCAGATTACCCATGGGGCAGTACGAGAAGCAGGATACTGGATAGTCTCTGGACACCGCCTCGTAACGAAGATAATCAGCGAATGCATCACTTGCAGGAAATCAAGAGGAGCACTCAAAACATGGCCGATCTACCAGGAGACCGCACAGAACCCAGCCCACCATTCACGAATGTGGGACTCGACGTGTTCGGCCCATGGCTGATCCGCACCAGGAAGCTCCGTGGGGGTGCAGCCAACAGCAAGAGATGGGGATTAGTACTCACCTGCCTCAGCACCAGAGCGATCCATATCGAGGTCCTTGAATATATGGACGCTAGCGCTTTCATCTGCGCGCTACGCCGTTTTCTCGCCATTCGTGGGCCAGTGACTAGGCTGAGATGCGACAGAGGAACTAACTTCATCGGAGAGAAAGTCAGAACTAGCTGAAGGTCTAAACCAACCAGACCAAGAGAAGGGTACAGCGCTACACAACCGACCAAGGGTGTGAATGGATCTTCAACCCCCCTCACGCGTCCCATTTCGGAGGAGTATGGGAGCGCCAGATCAGAACCATCCGCAGTGTCCTCAACGCCATGCTAACACAGATTGGCAGTTCGCAGCTTACGCACGAGCTCCTTACCACACTTATGGCCGAGGTCGCCGGTATAGTCAACTCTAGGCCCATTACGACCATCTCGTCAGAGGTCGACGACCCCCAGCCGTTAACGCCATCCATACTACTCACCATGAAAGCTCGACCAATCACACCATCCCCTGGAGACTTCGTACCGGAAGACCTGTATGCACGGAGATACTGCAGAAGAGCTCAATACCTTGCAGACCAGCTCTGGATTTGCTGGAAACGGGAATACCTCCAGAACCTGCAACGAAGGACAAAGTGGACAGCACGCCAACCCAACCTACAATCTCCTGCAATATAAACGAGACACCTATGATCCCTTCCCCTTCCACAATGTTGATCAGTGATGGTTTGTAATATTTGAGGGAATTTTGAACCCAAACATCAACTTTGGAACGGGGAGGGGGGGGGTGAGACTTACGATTTCATGGTGGCACATTTTATTTTGCATGGGATTGTAGCTACCGGAGATATCGTTCTTCTTAAACGCGCTGATGCCCGATGCAACGACTGACCCTCGGCAGAGTTGTTGAGGCTATCGAAAGCGACGATGGAATAGTTAGAAAGGCTCTCGTGAAAGCAAGATTGGAAGGCAAGAACAAGACCTTTCTACGCCCTATTGGCCAGCTGGTGAAAGTCTTCTCGCCAAGTATATAGGAACTCTATAGAAACATTAATCATTAGTTAAAGTTCAGAGCAAGGATTAGCATCCTTGGGCGAGGAGTGTTGTGTTAACACACTATTATTATTCGAGTTATCATAATCGTAGCTATTTGTAGTACATATTTCACTTCCGGTGAAACCTGACCCTTCAGCGTCACTTTGAACTCATGTTTGTACGAACGTTCGGAGCTTATCATCACGGTATTTAGGAGCCCATAAGATGTAAGTTTTCTTTTATTATCTTCTTGTATTCATCTCTAGCTAAGCCGTATTCCTCGCCTAATTATTGTAATATTTCGTCCTAGTTTTCACCGTGTGTGTTTACAATAAATGCCTTCAAATTGTTTGGAATCACACTCTGGTTGTCACTAGCGTCCCCACGATCATCCTGTCGACCGAGAACGCAACAGACCAGCTAATAGGTTTGAGATTACGGGGGGGGGGGGGGTTCAATATATTCAGGGTATAAAATAAACAATAATTTACACTGAAGCAAATCTTCAGGACCTCGCTTCAAGTTCGAGATAACGAAAACTGTTTGAGATATCCAGGGTTTGAGAGAATGGGACTCCACTGCAAAATATATATTTTTAATTAATAATGTTTATTATTTTACCATCTTAAAGTGGAATCCAAGGACAGATCCACAGTTCCTGTCATCAGTAATACCATGGCAAGGACCATTTCACATATCTCTTAACATCCAGGAAACTACCATCATGCTATTCAGGCCTTTCTTTGTTAAGCTTTATAAAGCTCTGTTTGGTGTAAACAAAGTCCTTCCACAACGTCCGAAATCTGAGAAGATAGCTATCCTGATTGCATCAGCTTTTGGAGGATGGTCAATCATTCGAGACATTGTGAAGAATCACTTTGGGCACTACTGCAAAGATCCTCAATATGCGCAATGCTTCTGCATTTACTTGATGATGTTGTGCCTCTCACATTTTACTTCTATGTTGTTGACTTCCGTGGAGGAGATTTTGATCACTGGTTTGACATCATGTTCAGAGTTGCAGTTCAGTTCATTATCTACAGAAGGAGGAATTATGATAAGGCAACCATCTGCAGTTTGTCAGATATAATCTACCATCTCAGATCAAAACCAGGATTTGTTAACTTGGTAACAAATTACTTGAACATACTAACTGAAAAGAAAGTTGAAGTATTTCATTCAAAGTTAAGAAGGTAATTGTGAAATCTGTAGTTTCATTACAAAATACAGATAAACTTCATGTCACCATGGTTTTCTTTTAGTTAAAAAAATGAAATGATGAAAATGTGTGAAAATATTGTCTCAGGTCCCAGATGCTGTTTGGTAATAATAATAATAGTATGGAAATTATGAGTGAAATATTTTCAAGTAAAGCACTCATATATACATGTCTATGTACAGTCATTTGCAAAAATTCTGGCCGCCACGAAATATCAATATATCAATATATCGGGTGCATTATGGGTAATTAAATAATACTATTTTGAGTTTCCTAACTTATTAAATGAAGCAAAGCTTACAAACAACAAACGTAAGACCAAAATAAGCATTATACTAAATATTTCTACCAATTTGCTGATGTTAACCGCTTTAAGGGGAATTTTCGATTATTTTTATTACCCATAATGCACCTGATATATTGATATATTGATATATCGTGGCGGCCAGAATTTTTGCAAATGACTGTAATTAAACATGTACATATATGTACAGCTAAAGTGACTCATGTTTTTTCCCTATCATTAATTAACAGAGCTGTACCACCATGGGCCACTCCTACATATATAAGAGAACAAGCTCATGTCTTAAAGGAGAACTCCACTATTTTACGATCTTTTTATATATGATAGGTATTATGACACTTAACTTGTTTGCAAAGTTTCATTGTCCTACCTTGCAATAAAGTCGAGAAATAATTCTTGGAAGTAACGATAAATCGCTGACATGGAGGCCGCCATCTTGAACACTCTTCTGAATCTGCAAGCAGTCAGCGGTTATCTATCGTGACGTCACTGCGCGCTCGGTGCATGGGGCATTAGCGCGAAATACGAAAAAAATAGCTGTAGTCGCTTTCTTATCGTACTTCTTTGGTTTATAAATCGAGATTTAAAAGCAAGATGCCGCATTGCATGGTCCCTGGATTTATAAACCAAAGAAGTACGATACAGCTATTTTTTTCGTATTTCGCGCTAATGCCCCAGGCACCGAGCTCGCAGTGACGTCACGATAGATAACCGCTGACTGCTTGCAGATTCAGAAGAGTGATCAAGATGGCGGCCTCCATGTCAGCGATTTATCGTTACTTCCAAGAATTATTTCTCGACTTTATTGCAAGGTAGGACAATGAAACTTTGCAAACAAGTTAAGTGTCATAATACCTATCATATATAAAAAGATCGTAAAATAGTGGAGTTCTCCTTTAAGGTGGCTCCGTCGAAATTCCTGACGCATTCGTTTGAAATAAAACTTCGGCCATAACTTGTTTAATATTCGCGTGATGGAGTATCAGACTTGGAGAAAGTTGAAGCTATTATTTGGCAATATTACAACATGATTTTATTTCCCTTTCCGCAAATACTTTTAGTGATATCGGAGCTACAATGGACCTTGTTCTCTGCTACTTAAACGCGCTAAAAAAAAAAACTGTGTCCGATATTTTTGCGTAAAAGTTTGTGAATCGTGTTCAATTCACTTGGTGAATATCCTAACTAAGTTTCAGCAAAATCGGCGGAACCAAAATAAACAGGTTACTAACAGCATTCAAATTCATGACTAAAATACACTTGGTTCCGCCGATTTCGCTGAAACGTAGTTAGTATATTCATCAAGTCAATTGAACACGATTCACAAACTGAAAAAGTGACCCCCGACCTGGCCGTAGACAGAAGCAATTTGACATCACAATCCCAACTCTCCCACCTCCGGATAGCAGTAAATTGTCAAAAACAACAGCAAATTGCTTCTGTCTACGGCCCGGTCGGGGGTCACTTTTGTGTTCGACCGTTGGAATGTTTGAAATGTGGTCCACCTGAACGATCCGAGCCTCTGCACGCCAGAATTTGGAGGTGAATGGCGCTTTACGAAGGCAAACTTTTCGTGTAAATAAGGGGATTGGAGCCGTAAGATTAGGCAGACAGAAATAAAAATTATCGTAGAATTACGTTCTGGCGTCGGAATTTTCATAGATTGAAAATGGAAGGATTTATTTGCATCTGAAGTGAGCCGACTAGGTAATTTGAATCGCCGTAGTTGCCAACCTTCCCAATTCAAATCTTCACAGGCAATAAAGGAATAATTGAAGAAGATACATAGGGCTTTATAGAGGATTTCATTTTAACTTTATTATCTTATTGAATTTATTAACATTATCCACATACATTCTCTTATAATAATGTACTGATACACAGCTTGGGCTACCTGTGTAGATAGGTACTATATATAGATGTTATGCGAATTCCAGCAGATATTTGTTACGATGCCTACAACCGCTCGCGAGTTCATTACGCTTGTTAAGGTGGCTCACCTTGATTACTCAGACGCACACTACCCCAACTTTGAACGGCTGATACTTCACTGTCTGAGCTCGGTCGGGTAAACTGCGTCACACATTTACTAGAGTTTGAATGAACTTTCCAAAAAAGTAGGTTTGATTGACATCGGCGTTAACATAGCAATGATAGGCTGACGTCTTAGTTTTTGCATATCAGTAATTTTCTCGACATCTAGACCTAAACTTTGAAATCGACTAATGTCTCTTATATTCTAGATGGAGATCTTCAAGACTGCAAAGTTTGACAACATTCTATGAGAGCGTTTTTGAAATATATTGGATTGAATATTTTCCAGCAAAAATGTAAATATTCGCCTTTACTTTCTGTTATATCATCGATGCCAGTGTTTTCCTGACAGATCGAAACAATGTTTTCACCATATATCATTACTATGGCATAAAACTACTTGTCTTGAAAGTTTCATCAAGTTTGATGCACTAGATTTTAGTCGATGAAGCAAAAGTGATGTCATAAATATGCTCATTTTACTTACAGAAGTAACGTCTTTGTGACGGAAGCTTTTATTTCAAAGCTAGTGGATAGATATTTTAAAATGTCTTTAGATCTGAAGTCTATCATGTCATGCTATATCTCTGTAAATTGCAAGCGCATTGAACCATTTTAAGGGTGCGAAATAAAACTAAAAGTATAAGGGACGTTTGCATTCATCTTCAAAAGTTTCATTGCCGTATTATTTGTTGACAGTTGGTTTATTTCCGGAATTTGTCTTTTGTCTATATTCTACATATTTCTGTGCTTTTAAATCAACAAACTTGCCATGCCTGCTTGCAACGCTTCGCCGCTGCCGGAGTGATCGTGAAAATGCTGATCTTAGTACAATGGCATTGACAGATAGGCTGCGGTCACGCAGATGTAACACGCTTGAAAAAAACTTGTATTCACCTATTGTATTTTCTTTTTGCCACAGTAAGTTTGTGTCCAATAAAGTTGTTAAAAACAAAACAATTTCATTAAAACAAACACAAAAACCATAAGATTGTACTGCAAGCTTCGTTTCTTCAATGCAATTTAATTTGTGCGCCTTGATGTGCTCATTCAGATAGAAAAAAAAGTGAATGCAACAAAAATATCATTCATTTCTAGAATGACCAAGAACTGTGTAAGTGCAGTCAAAAATCTGAGAAATTGTCAATGTGAAAACAACAACGAACGCTATCCTACTTCTTCAAAAAATCGTTATGACAGCGTGATAGCTTGTGTGACCGCAGCCTAGTATGTCAATGCCATTGTACTAAGATCAGCATTTTCACGATCACTCCGGCAGCGGCGAAGCGTTGCAAGCAGGCATGGCAAGTTTGTTGATTTAAAAGCACAGAAATATGTAGAATATAGACAAAAGACAAATTCCGGAAATAAACCAACTGTCAACAAATAATACGGCAATGAAACTTTTGAAGATGAATGCAAACGTCCCTTATACTTTTAGTTTTATTTCGCACCCTTAAAATGGTTCAATGCGCTTGCAATTTACAGAGATATAGCATGACATGATAGACTTCAGATCTAAAGACTTTTTAAAATATCTATCCACTAGCTTTGAAATAAAAGCTTCCGTCACAAAGACGTTACTTCTGTAAGTAAAATGAGCATATTTATGACATCACTTTTGCTTCATCGACTAAAATCTAGTGCATCAAACTTGATGAAACTTTCAAGACAAGTAGTTTTATGCCATAGTAATGATATATGGTGAAAACATTGTTTCGATCTGTCAGGAAAACACTGGCATCGATGATATAACAGAAAGTAAGGCGAATATTTACATTTTTGCTGGAAAATATTCAATCCAATATATTTCAAAAACGCTCTCATAGAATGTTGTCAAACTTTGCAGTCTTGAAGATCTCCATCTAGAATATAAGAGACATTAGTCGATTTCAAAGTTTAGGTCTAGATGTCGAGAAAATTACTGATATGCAAAAACTAAGACGTCAGCCTATCATTGCTATGTTAACGCCGATGTCAATCAAACCTACTTTTTTGGAAAGTTCATTCAAACTCTAGTAAATGTGTGACGCAGTTTACCCAACCGAGCTCAGACAGTGAAGTATCAGCCGTTCAAAGTTGGGGTAGTGTGCGTCTGAGTAATCAAGGTGAGCCACCTTAAGTGTGCAAAGGTCAGGTTTACATAAGATATAATATTTCTCAGTTAAGCATAAATTACAACGTTTAGCGGCGTTAGAATACGATTTAGCTTTCTTGATAACTTTCCACTTAATTTCATACGTTTCGTTATTGTCTAGCGTGCGCGCTATAACAACACACGTAACATGACCTTTCTGTCAATCTATGTAACATTCTTTGTCGGATTATTCACGCATTGCCACCTGAAGAGTACGGACGGTGTTTCCATACCGGCCGCACGAAACAGCGTTGTAGTGGAAATAAACATCATGTGAATCAATAAGTACTCTGATTAATTTGTATATAAACAGCTCCAACAGTTGAGCACTTTTTGACTAAAACGTTAAATCCCTGTGTATATAATGTAGTTTAGATACATAGTTTAGAAAGCATTTAAACAGGGAAGAGCCATTTTACAACATGGATCTAATAATTCCTGAGTGATTTATGTTGTTGCCATAGAAACACTCTTGGTTCCAGGCCTCTCTCAAGAAACAACATTTTTGTTCTTTCGAAAACCCCAGCTTTTCAAATTTTCATTACACTATTACCTCACTATATGACCATAGGGGATCATTCTTACAGACATTTATTCAACAGTGCTAATGAGATAGAGGGAACTATTTGGTAATTTTATTTGAAAGAGTCTAGGTACAATTGTTTTTCAATGGCAACTACTTTAAGGTATCAGAATATGTTTTTTTGGCAAACATTTTCAAAATTTGATTATTAAACATTTTGAAGCTTTCCTTTTTCTATGACTTTCTTTAAAAAAAATTACCAATTTTAAAGAATCAAGCAGAGAAAATGAAGATAACTGAAATCGTGACCATTTTGCTACAGGAAACGCATCAGTTAGATCAGTACATGAATAGACCAGAGTCATAACAACCACGCAGCGAAAGATTCAACAATTACCTTTATATATATAAATTACAGAATAATTTAACAACTATACACTTTTGAAGCAAATACATGTCTTCAAGAAAACGAAAATCTCTATATTCAAGAAGAAGATCGTCGTCTTCGTCTTCGAAGAAAGCGTTTCCAAACTGCCGTAAACAAACCTTAGCTGAAAGTGATTTGGGCTCTTACTTCGAACAAGAACAACATTGGCCGAAGGAGTTTTCTGTCCATAAAAAAGGTCAAACAGGTAACAGCCAAAGTGCGAAGAAGCTTAAAAAACTAACTTGTGAAGAGGACAGATTCCCGAGCGGTAAGACTGGCCTCGAAAACACTGCTCGAGATGGTGAACACACAAAACCTGGCCTTTCGATCGTCGACGGATATGGCGTTCCGTTGCGGACAAAAATACGATCCCGAATTTCTCATTGAAAACAATAAAATATATACTGAGTTTAAAAAAAATGGATGTCGATCTTCTGAAAAACGTTACACCAAGCGAAAAAGAAAATAATAATAATCCAAAAATTAGAAACAGAGATCGAAAAAAATCAAAGTAGAGTGCAATTTAGAAATGTAAAATATACACAGAATTAAAAAAAAAGATGTTGGAAAATTAAAAAAATGATTCCAAAACAAGAAAAACAAAAGTCGTGGTCGAGATTAAAAATTAGAAGTCGAGAGGAAGCGGAAATGGATGTGTCGATCACTCGGGCCGGACACGTGACCGTACAACTGAAGGCGGGAACCGTACACTTCCGGTTGGTCGGCATTTCGTACAATTTGTACATGTGTACTAGATTCACTTCGCGATCATGTCCCAAAATAGTAATAATGTACAAGAAATAGTCAGGGCGGTCGTTGCAAATCTGAACAGTTTGCCAGCAACTGCTGCCTCTAGCTCTGCAACTACCACGACAGACAACGCAGCAAACCAGTCTACAGGATCAATTGCACAAGAGCTCAATAGGTCATTTCAAATACCTCGTGGGCAATCAATCGTCGACCAGTATCCAGCTACCGCCGTTCTATAGTAACAGGAGGGGGAGAAGACGGTTTCAGGCCTCGCGGTCAAACACAAGTGGTCGATTTCAACCGTATTCAATTCCTCGTGGTAGTAATCCAGATCGCGACGAGGCCGCCTTGCCGTACTACAAAGATGTCTGTCTGTTACCTTCCCCAAATTGGGATTCCGTTCCACGAGGAAAAGTAAAAATATGCCTCGTCGAAAAAAACATGTACATCGATGCCTGACCTGTCTACAAAGATTGGGATGAAGCTACCTTAAAATCACAAATACAAGAGCTGTTCAGGCCAGTACTCTCAGTAAACAGTGCCGAACCTGTTGGGTCAGTAAGTTTTTTAAAAGCTTAAAAATTCTCGCAATTAAGCTTATTGTCGATTTATAAACGTACATCAAACTTATTAAGCTCATCGATCTTCATCGTTTCATGATATAGGTTTGAGTTTGTTCGAAGTATTGGTTCAAGCATTGTCCCAATAAAACTTCAAGATGGGCAGAAGCTGAATGGTATAATTTTAAAGCATGTGGCCGGCACTAGTCCTATCTACGTAAGGACCTTGTCAGATATTGATCATGCCAGCGATGACCAGGTAAGCAATCAAAAATTTTATTCAATGTGTGGCTGTCGGGACTATTGCCATGCTTATTTTATTGATCATAATTCCCATACATAATTTTCCAAACAGTATTTACTTAGTATTACTGCAGTACAATAGTGGAAATATGAAAAACAAAACTCTTTATGACTCAGTGTTTTCCCATACATGTAGTATGGTCTACAATGCTGAATGGAATCTAGTTTCTTAATTTATGCCACTATCGGCCCTATTATAAGGGGGAGGGGGGGGGGGACAATGTTACTGAAATATACTTAAGAAATTGTACTAAAAATATTTTCATGCCAATAGTATGAATTGGGAGACACAAGTGACATCAGGCAGTATGCAAGGTCTGATGTTGCCCAAACCAACCTTGCCCCTACAGTGTCATTTAGTAAGTATTCTACTGACTGTCTACTACATTTTAGAGCGTAGAAGTATTTAGTTATCAACTAAAACAACTCGATCAATAATTTGTTCAATTCAATTCAATTTATTTCATCATCATCATTCAATATTACATTTCTTATTTAATTATATATTCTTTGTAGATGAGGAGTCTACTCAGAAGCTTTTTTATCGCTTGTAAATTGTAGACCCCTTAAAATTTTATGTAAAAAAATAAAAATTATTATTAACAATAATGAGCATGAGGGTAATTCCAGAAAATACAATATTCTGGTTGAGTGGTTTGTACTATTTAATTATTAATTATATAAAAGCAATATTATTGCAATCCTTTTTTGTTTTGTTGTATGGATATAAATCCAGGCTCTTGTACTGCCAGCTATTTCATGATATATATATATAAATATACCCCTTCCCACAAATTATAAACTAACTTCAACAAAATTCTCCCGGCCTCTGATTGTTTTAACCTCAGTCCAGATTTATACTCAGTCTATATTAATGGTCTGAAACAATATTATTTGCAGTGATGCATATGCTTTGCGAATTATCACATAAATAAATGAATATCAATGAATAAAAAAATATATAACATCATTTAACCTTGTTATACAGTAGCTGTAACTGATAGTGATGGCAAAATGGAGCAAAGACAGCAACTGGAAAACATGTTTCCACGGATGCACTCCAATGCCATAGAACAGGCCATTGCACATTCTAGCACTATACACGAAGCAGTGGAAATACTACTTAAGTCCAACAATGTCCAAGATAAAGGTAATAAATTGTTAAATCTAACTTCATAACTGGCATTAAAAAAATGCAATATCTCTTCTGATCCAAGTATTAACTTTCAGGTTGCTTTTATCAAGTGTAATAATAATAATGATGATGATAATGATAATTTTGTTTGATTTTATGTATTAAGCAATAGATCAGACTTACTGTACACATCTGACATTTGTTATTGTTATTTGTCGGTTTAAGTGCCCTCACCTCTGATGAGTGTGTTTTTGTCAATAACATTTGACGTATTAGAATGCAATTTAGAAAAAGCGTTAAATAGTACTATTACTAAATAGTACTAAATAGTGCTATGTCAATTGTTTTCTATTGTTTCATTAGTGCTATTTAGTACTAATTAGTTATTTAGTTTTCAAGCTTTTCTAAATTGCACTCTATTGTGGTTTTCATTAAACCTGTTAAATAGACAATAGTCTAATACACATTAGATTCGTACACCCTAATTCCATTGTGTTCTTTTGTTTTCATTTGACTATTACACACTAGTAGTAGTAGTAGTAGTAAGACTAACTAATAGTTTTTTTGTTTGTTTAGAGTGGTTTAGAATTTACTTAACCCATGAAAAAGTTGGCAAACTAATAGTGACTAGTAGACTCTAATTCCATTGTTTTCTTTTGTTCTGTATGGACTATTAGTCACTAGTTAGTCACTCATTTTTCTTTCACGGCCGAAGTAAAATCACTCTATTAAGGTACCAGGGGACCTTCGTGACCACTGTTCACTGAAAGCCGCGTAGCGCGCTAACCACTCGTCCAACATGTATAAAAGTATGCATTTTCTTAAAGCTGAATAAATGCAGATTCTAAATTTGCTGGAGATTATTTCCTATTTGGTAAATATGTTTTTGTTATTGCACATTTTAGAAAATTCGACCGGCTTTGTTCAAAGAGAATTGTGCACGCGGGAATTCAATCCATTTCTAAACGAAAAAGTGCCATTGTAATGAGCACACTTTGTTCTAAGAAACCGTGTCTCCGATTTTTGATATGTTGCCTCGTTTAAAAGTTATTTGATGATTTATATGTAAATCGCTTAAAAACACATTATTGAACTTTGATAGCAAATATCTCCTCAACAAAAGCATTTATCGGAAATCGGAGACACAGTTTTTTTAGAACAAAGTGTGCTCATTACAATGGCACTTTCCGTTAAAAAATTGAATTCCCGCGTGCACAATTCTCTTTGAACAAGGCTGGTCGAATTTTCTAAATGTGCAATAACAAAAAATAATTTACAAAAATAGGAAATAATCTCCAGCATATTTAGAATCTGCATTTATTCAGCTTTAAGAAAAATGTATACTTTTGTACATGTTGGACGAGTGGTTAGCGTGCTACGCGGGTTTCAGTGAAACAGTGGTCACGAAGGTCCCCTAGGTACCTTAAAACCAGGGATAAAACCCACTCTATTAGTGTAGTAAACACTATTTCAATAAACAAATCGTGAGTTTTTGTTCCACAGCTCATGATTTAGTAGAAATCATTCTAAGATTGGTGTACAACAATTAAATACTGAGACAAAAATGTTAATATCACCCTTTATACTATGTATATTCACATTTATGTACTTGCATTAAAAGGCCTGTAATATTCTGCAGTATGGTTCAGCCGTTTCTTGTATCACGTTGCAATGTAGGAGTTTTTCAGGTTACTCAACCTATTGTTGCAATCATCTATATTTGTTAGAATACGATTCCTCAACACAGATGCAACAGGGATAGGGCAGACAACACGATCTTCTTATGCCATTTTATATAACTACTAGCATTTTCTGATTACACTCAGTTTGACGTGTTCCAAGTTTACTAGTATTTCACAATTACATTCTAACCAACATTAAGGCGTGTCCCCTACACCAAAACATTTCGAATAAACTACACCAGGCCCTCAAAATCGATTCCGAGAACACTACGTTTATTGCAATTTCCGATAACCAAAATTCAACAGGAAACGTACCGTGTGCCCCTATTCGCTTGGTTTTCGCCAAATGCCCTCTCCCCTACATTCTTAATTTCTGTGAACATCTGAAATTCCTTTGTAAACCATCTTCTGATGCAAATTGCAAGATCTATCTTCGGGCTTAGATCTCTAGCACACTGGTTGATCGCTTGGATTTCGACATGCGAGCCACCCCTCCATTTGATAAGTTACCGAACGTGCTTCAAACTTTTCCTGACTTCATCTCGCCAAGTACATGCCCTTCTTCTTCCAGGCTGCCCCCCAGTGCACCGCCTCCACGTCGTACAGCTTCGTTCAGGGAACCTCAATACACGTTTTGCAGCCGTACCCCCATGTAAAGTTAAACTTAATCCCCCCTCAATAAGAGACTACACCTTTTTCACAATTAAGCAACTCTCGGCCTCACCCTTTAAGGTTTGAAGCACTTTCCTCCTCTCTAATCTTCCAAACATTTTAAAAATTTGAAGATAAGTGCCCCGGGCGCTTATTCGAGGATTTACAATAATTAACTATTTAGTGATTATTCTGAAAAATTCCTTGCAAAACCAACAAGCTCTGGAAGCTACTATGTAATGTCAGTACTACCCTTTTGGCGAGTGATAATTTAACCATTTTGACCACCACTTGCTCCATTTACAAATTTTAATTCATGATTACCCATGGCATATTTGAAAAAAACACTCCCTTATTTCTTTTTACAGGATATCCAGTGGACACTGTAATGAAAGTGTTGATCCTCAACCAGCTTTGCAGCATACGACAAACAGGCAAAGCAAAGTGAGGTAGCTGAATTTCTCCCTGTTATAAACAAAGAGATACTAGATGTGGACAGGCAACTCAAAAACATTGTCATCATTCAGTTTACCAGAGCCTTGTTCAACAAACACTTTTAAGTCAACAGATGATTGCTGACCAAAATTGATGTCCGATTGGACGGTGGATGCACTTACCGTTTCCATGTGGGGGAATCTAGATGGAATAGAACAGAAGGACTAGACCATTGGGCCCATACAACAGGAGCTTTTTCACTATAATCATGAATGACTGAACGAAGTGGATTCAACTCCCACTTCAGTATCTATTACAGCTTAACAATTACTCCACTACTACCAGTCATCGAATTCGGAAAAGGTTGAAAAGTTGATGTACAGGCCCTGATTTGCTGGGTCAGTCTAAACTGACCCAGTATACAGCCAGTGGCATTAGCGATGAAGCAGGTATTTTCCATGCTCTAATGCGGATTACTGATAATATTCTACTGGCTACAGATGAACAGTTTAAGACGACTGACGCCATTGCCAGATCAGTAGCATCAATTGGATGGCTTCACCAGACTTGTTCAGTGTCTATCAGGAAATCCCCCACTAGTATGATATCCTACGTATCAGTTGCCATCTGTCAATCTGAAGGACATTCCAGACGTTCAGCTATAAAGAAATACAGTTCCATGAAAGCGGTACATCAAACAACTCACTGTTATTTTATTAAACCAGATGACAGAGTGTAAACACACGAAATAGACCCTGAACATTGTCACCTAATTTCAAGTTTATGCCACAAAGCTTTATTGTAGTGTAGTGCACATCCAATTCGAGGCCAGCTACATGTACACTGTAATACACAGCCTGTTATAATAGTACCACTGAGCACCAATGATCGGATGTGTCCATAACATATTAATAACTCTATACACCCACTTATTATAACATCGACAATACTCCCGTATGTATTCTAGTATAGTTGCAGCAATGCAGTGCCCTGATGGGTAGCCAGTCTCTTGGTGTGCAAGAGGCATGATTGTGTCCATGCTCTTATACCAGTGCTTTACTGTTTTCATGGCCACAATGAAACCTTAGCAAATGACAACGAAACAAAAGGGCCATTCCAGTGTGGTACATACATCATGCAAGTGTTCAAGTCTAGGCGAGATCAATTGAGGATCTCAAGGAGGCGATGGGATTCCTAAATGGTCCCTGTGGCTCATGAACATCGATGAGCAATGTATCTCGTCCGGTTTTTCCCACTCAGACCAGAAAACAATAGCAACATCAGCCTGATGTTTTACAAGCACTTACCATTACGATCTTTTGTCCCGATGAAGAAATTGCTTTACATCATCAACTTGACCTTGAAGTTTTTTAGTATGGTTTCAAGCTAGGCTTTATTAAGTTATACTTAGCTACAACTGGGTATGTATACCAAAACTACATGTACATCTGACTTTTTCACAACTGCTTTTTGTACAATAGAAGAGGATCACCATGCTTGTGCCAGTCCCATCACAAGACAGCCTAAAGTAAAGGAGCTGGTTCAGTTCGTTTGTGGTATTGTGGTAGTCCACACCTTTCAGAAAATGGCATCAAAGTCCGATTTACTGTTGGAGAATTGCCAGACCCTGAGTCATGTTTTTCAACAATTACCAACAGCCAATTCCACTTTTGGGGATTTTTGCAAGAAAACGAACATTGCCATTAATTGCCAACATCAGGGCTATGGACGGGGTTAATGAGAAAAGTTATATTTGGAACTGTTACAGTTTTGGTGTTACAAAGAGCACCAATTTCAACTTTGTTAAGTTTTTGATATTGGAAAATTGTTGTTGTTGATTGATTTCTGTAGACACACATTATTTTGATACTGATGATGACGTAACAGTCGAAAATTATTTATTTTCAAATGTTAGCCTTTTACATATTATATATACATTATTTTGAGTTAGACAAAAAGTACTTAGTTCATAAGGGATTATTTGCTTGCAATAAAGGAGTGCAGAAGCCCATGAATAGGAGCCTCCATCCGTTATACTACTGTGAGACATCCTGTTCCCAGAGCAGGTTACTTTTAGCAACATTTTTTTTTACTTTCCGAGTTTGTAAGAGCTTCGAGACTTTGTATGAAGCTCCAAATCTATTATTATTATTGTTATTAGTATTATTGTTACCGTATTATTATTATTATTATTATTGGACCAAAATTGGTTTCCATTGAGGTTGGAATGTCAGTAAAAGTAAGAAATACAAGTGGCAACTCCTGACTGTTAAACCAGGGATTTGTTTACATGTATCATCTATTGGTATTTTATATTATTTTAGTTTATTTTCAACTGATGCAATCTCATTGGCTCTAGAGCAATGGAAAATCATTCTATGATCTGGGAACCGACCCAATATAGCAGATGGAGGCTCCTATTCATGGGTGTCTGCTTAATATGAGCTTCACTTTGATACTTTGATTTATTATATATTTTGTCAAAGAATGCACGCAATATGCACAAGAATGCACATAATATGGCTTTCCAATCAATCATGCAGGATCGTGTGATGAAAATTAACCAATCAGCGTGCAAGAAATTATACAGTTTTGCCGGCAAGATGTAAACAAGCGGCTCGTGCACATGTGCAGAGATTTCCAAGTGGTCAAGTTTTCACTGTAATTTGTTGTTTTTCTTTTGCCAAAATACATGTAGCTCGATCCATTCACAAAATATATAATAAACAACTAATTAGTCGGCTAAGCATCTAATACGGCTGTGTAGTTTTACTCGTCATGTATTTTGGCGTGCCTTTCCAAATGACTCGTAAAAATACACAGCTGTATTAGATGCTTAGCTGACTACGGCTGGTCATACATGTACAAAAACTGTACATGTAATTAAAAGCCATTGCAAGTGGCTAGTCCCCTGCATAGATCTTATGGCATGCAAAGCGGTTGACTTAAAATTGCTTACATGTAGGTTGACAGAGGATACTATTTCATAAGGAAGCAGGTTCCAGACTGTATTAATCAATGCAAGTTTACAGCAAAACATAAATGTTTTGTGAACTATACCATTCCATCAAAGCTGAGTAGAATATCTAAAGCCAATAAATATGAGGCAATCCCATTGTCATCAATATCTCTTGCACTCTCGATTACATTTTTGACCTGTTGCAATTGGTCAGAACTCAAGTTTATGAGAGATGTTGGTACCTGAACTTGATATCTTTCTGTTCCTGGGACAGAACCATCTTCATCTATACCATAGCTAGAGTAATTTCCTGGACCCTGTAATACATCTTGAACAGCAGAGTAACCTGAATGTTGGGAGTTAATCATTCCCCTTATCCATAACTGATGAGGTGAGAAATTGTTTTCTGTTGATACTGGGTGGTGATTCCACTGGCCTGTGAATTCATCCAGTTGTTTGTTGATCAAATCAACATATACAAGATGTAAACAGTAAAGATGGAGCTCATTTGAAGGGTCTAGCACTCCATGGTTCTCAAGGTAAAGAAACATATTTAAAAATCGAGAAACAACAACCCTGTTTAGATCCCTCCATAGCCTTTCTATCCTTTGATTGTGAACCGAAGTGCCTGCAATAATGCTTCCACGATTCAAACCTCTTGCTTGGAGCATCAACCTGCCAACTTCTAAATTCTCCATTCCAAGATCTGACCTTACACGTGATGGTAAATTATACTTTGCTACAGCCTCTTGAAAATAGGAGAGCACAGTTGCTGCTCTGTTGTTTATTGATGCTCTGGGGTATACAATTATCCGAGAAAACCCATCAATTCCTCCATGAATGACTACCCTGTAAGGCTGTATCAACTTGTGGTTTCCATCTATGTGCCTTTAAATGACAGAGAGTTCATGTTAGCTTGGATAATTTATAAGGTTCTCAATATTATGTTCTTCAATATGAGATAAACAGTTTAATGACAATATTTTTAATGCATAATATAACAATTATTGAATAATGATGTCATAATGGTTTATTTGGCTTTTGTATGATATGAAGAATTATGCAGACCTACATGTAGGTGGGTGATACAAATAGCCACCTTGATCTGTATAATTCTCCATATCATGTTGGGGTATTCTGCAAGAATCTAGCCAAGGACTGACACAAAAAACTCCTGCGAAGAAGACTATAGTAGATCAAGCCATCTAATTAATTTGTAGGTGTGCTTGCATAATAATAATAATGGGTACAATACATAAATAATGATAGAATGCAATTTACCATAAAGCGTTTGGACAGGAAACACTGTATGATCTTCGAATAATTCTTCTAGCATTTCTCAGTGTGGAAGTAACAGGATCTACTCTTCTTAAATACTGAAGAACACGAATTCTTTGAACCAAGTAGCCATGTTGTCTGAGTGCACCCTGTACCATCCTAAGTCCTGCAGCTGGAGTTGAAGTAACTATTTGCCGAATAAAGTAGTCAAGTTCCACATCAGAAATATCTGAAAATTCTCGTCCTTCTACTTGCATTCCAAACTGGTGCCTTCTACGACGTAATGTTCGCTCTGATTCTCCAAGTATTCGAGCAATGTCGCTCCAGCGAAATCTACAGTCTCGCGCGATGCAAAGTTTCGAGCTGTTGACGGCACAATGCCAGTACTGGTCGTCCTGGTAAGGTGTTGTTCCTTTCAGATGGAGTAATAAATGACTGACCATTGTGCGTATCCTGTTCATCGCTTTGAAGAGACAACTGACGTTCAAAATGTGCTCGACAAAAACTTGTACGACTAAGAAGATAAGATACGTTTTCCAAACAGCTCTGCTGAGAAGTGAGGTGACCATAACTTTCAGTGAACCTCGATAACAAAATTGAAAGAGTTCTTTCGTACTCATCTAAACGTCGAATTATAAACTCTGAAGTGTCACAAGAAGCTGTGTTTAACTGCTCCTGACAATTTTGGATAAGTCTACCCAATGAAAAGAAGAACTCGTTTGTGTTAGGCAACCACTGAGCCGCCATCTTGTTTATCTGTGCCTCGGGCCCACTCCCCACTCCGGTTTTCTATCATTCTCGTACCCAGACCCTTCTATCCGTGACACATCCATTTCCGCTTCCTCTCGACTTCTAATTTTTAATCTCGACCACGACTTTTGTTTTTCTTGTTTTGGAATCATTTTTTTAATCTTTGAACATCTTTTTTTTTTTTTTTCTCAATATATTTTACATTTCTAAATTGCACTCTACTTTGATTTTTTTCGATCTCTGTTTCTAATTTTTGGATTATTATTATTTTCTTTTTCGCTTGGTGTAACGTTTTTCAGAAGATCGACATCCATTTTTTTTAAAACTCGGTATATATTTTATTGTTTTCAATGAGAAATTCGGGATCGTATTTTTGTCCGTAACGGAACGCCATAGACGGAGGACTCCTCCAAACAAGTTTGGAACTAGCTGTGTCATGTAAATTCTGCGGAGATACCGTTGACTTAGTGGAGAAAATGTCAAGCAGACAAGGTTTAGGAGGCATGTGGATGATAATATGTCGAAATAAAGACTGCGAAGGACAGCTAATGAACAAACAATTTTGCACGTCACCTAAGGTCGGCGCCATTTTTGAGGTCAATCGTCTTGCAGTACTTGGTATGCGGGCAATTGGACGAGGCAACAGCGCCGCTGAGAAACTTTTTAGCATTCTTGGTCTTCCAGCACCAGTTAGCCATTCAAGATGGGCTGAGCACGGACATGTTATAGAAGAAAAAGCATAATAATTGCTCGAAAAGAATCTGGATGAATCGTCCCGAGAGGTGATAGAAGCCGCCGTTGTTAGTGATTTGATTTGACGTCTGATGCAGTAGAGTATGATGCAGTAGAGTCTCATACAGTTATTATACACACGGGTGTCACTATAGACGGTTCTTGGTGTTCAAGAGGATGGTCAGCGACAGATGCTTGCGTTGCAGCAATATCAGTTGATTCGGGGAAGGTAGTGGACGTTGTAATTCCAGCTGTTCAGAATGCAAAAAAATGGATGCTGCCAGGAAAGAAGTACACGATAAAAGAAAATACCTTGAATGGTATATCAAGCACGAGCCCAACTGCTTCTTAAATCATGAAGGAAGCTCATCGGTAAGACTCTTTGTAATTTGTTACCAATTTGACGTTATCCTTTTTGGCTTTAGCTATTCGTTTATTTATTTGTAGTTTGTTTGGATTCATTTGTTTTGGTGAAGTGGTGGGATGAAAGGAGAGACTTCAGGGTACAACTATAGAATACCCCGCACAAGTATAGTGTATTATAGTGTGGACTGCCTACGTGCCTACACGTAGGCACATAGGGTTAGGGTAAGACGCATAGGCTGTGAAGACACATAGGGTTAGGGTTAGGCGCATAGGCTGCATAGGCATATAGGGATAGGGTTAGGGTTAGGCACATAAGGTTGGGGTTAGGCACATAGGTGCGTAGCCTCGTAGGTGCATAAGATCCTTAGAAAGAGCTTAGACCTGTAGGCACGTGAGCTTCTAGGGGAGTGCTCTCAATCGGCAGGTTATTCTATAGTTATTCCCACTTCAGCATACCAGCCATTCATTTTTGAAAGCTCCAAAACTACAGTAATATTATAGAAAATTCAAAAATTATCTTACCAAACACAAATTATTGTTCAAGCTGGCTCAAAATATATATTTGAAAACCTTTGATTGAAAGAACTGTTTATTGTATGACTGAGTATATGATGCATATGCCATGTTGCTTTTGTTAATTTTATATGACAACATTATTAGATAGATATTTGTATGATATATTTACACCTGTTTTCAAAAACGTTCTCCTTTTACAAAACACAAAATAGTAAATAGGAATTAATTAGAGAAACAACGAGCCAGAGTTCAGCTTGAGCGCATTTCTTTTGTTTCTCTAATTAATTCCTATTTTGCTATTTTACTATGTTGTATTTTGTAAAAGGGCAACGTTTTTGAAAACAGGTGTATGATTCTTTGTTATTCAGGCAATGGAGGCATCAGGAGCTGTCACTCTATATCAACGTTCAGAGGAAATAGGTCTACGATACATTCCATTCATTGGATATGGGGATAGTAAAGCTTATAGTAATGTTTCGCAAGCCCATCCCTATGGTCCTTCTGTTTACATCCCAAAAGAAGAGTGTGTAGCTCATGTAACAAAAAGAATGGCACAGCTCTAAGAGCACTTGCTAAGGACTACAACCTTACCCCCACTCCCTCGCACACATACACTCAGTTTCAAAAGGACCATGCAGTATATAATTAAGAACTATAAAATGGTTGTGTGTGTCTCTGTACTGTGATATAAACACAATGGTAGTGTAGAGCACAAGAGAAGCAAGCTTAGAAACATAAGGCTTAGCCAAGTGTTTCTCTTGCTTCTCGATGTCATATCACAGTAGAGAGACACAAGCAGCCATTTTATGTTGCTTTCATAAAATATTTTTTGACGTTTTTGAGCGAGCATGTCACTGTCTTCTGATATAAGCACATTGGCCAGCAAATCAGAGCATATGTTATTGTTATTGTTATGTTATTTTATAAATATTGATTAAAATAGATTATGGTCAACCTACATGTACATTGTAATACTCCATAATAGAATGGCTACATATAGTCGTAATAGTTGTTTCAGTGTCTAAGCTATTACAACTAGTCATTCCATTTTGGAGTGTTAAATGTATGTTTGCATTACTAACTGAGATTGAGTTTTTTTTTTCATTTACAGGTAAAAAACTGAGTGATGGCAAAGGCCTCAGTGGTGCAGGAAGGTGACCCTGAAGCGCATCGATACCATGCAAAATTTCTATGGCCGGGCTATCAGGGATAATAAAGGAGATGCAAAGGCCATGGCGAGGGCAACCAGGGCTATACTAAACATTACATTAGTACCCTTGAAGTCCCACAACATGAAGACTGTCCTGAGGGATCCAGCTCCTGGTGCAGCTACCAGAGAGACAGAGCAAATGGTACAAGGCTACATAAACCCATCAAAGACCCATTGTGCCCTGCCATTGTATCTGTTGTACAACCAATCTTTGAGCGATTAGGAAATGAGAATTTCCTTGCTGGGTGTGAGAACTGTGTAACACAAAATGCAAACGAGTCATTGCACCATGTTATTTGGAGTTTAGCTCCAAAGGACATGTCCAATTCTACAAAGGAGATCAGCACAGCGATAAGTATGGGAGTACTCATGTTCAACAGTGGGTTTACCTACGTACACTCTTTCTGCTCTTTTGACAATGCTCAATATCAAAGTGAAACCAATGATGCTAGAAGTGTGGGAACATATAGACAGGGATAGAATCTACATGGCCGAATACAGAGATTCTGACATCACCAAGAAGCGACGAAAGCAGAAGAAAAAAGACAAACTGAAAAGAGAAGATGCTTTTGTACATGCTGAAGGGGAAACCTACAAATCAGAAGCATTTTATGGCGAAAACAAGAAGGGAAAAGGTCAAGCCAGTGGAATAAAAAAAAAAACAGCCAGGGAAGAAAAATAATACATAATACAACAATATTATTGACTGTTATGTACATTGTATGTGGGTGGGTGGAAAACAAAGCTAAGATATGGTTTCTAGCTTATCTATTATATGTATTTAATAAAACTTTAACTAGAATATTTGCATATATGATATATGTAAAAAAAAAACACAATTATTTATCAAGTCTAAATTATGTACAGAGAATGTAAAGTACAGTCGAACCTCTACACAATGGCCACTATTGGGACACAATGATTTTGTGTCAGCTGTTGGGAGGTTTTTGTTTACTATAAATATATTGGCTCAGGTAACCAGGCTGTTTGGGTGGAGGTTCACCTGTACCCTAGTTGTTTTGACATTGAATTAGAATTAGTTATAATTGTGGAAGTTCCATGGCTTCACATAATTATTTCATTGATACGTTGAATGCATGCTGAAAAAAGAAATTTTCCAATATTACTAAATTGATCAATGTAAACAGTAAAAGGTGGTGAAATAAAGTAGGTAATGCATTATATACCTCTCTGAATTCTCCCTTTATATTTCCTGGAACAAGATGACGGATGAGGGAAAGTATACTGGCTGGAAATCCATATTCAGCTGCACGAGGACCAATTTCATTTCTCTGAAAGTATATAATGAACATGATATGAGTAACTTTTGTAATAACAAGAGCAAAACAAAACGTGCTAGTTATTATTCGAATCGCAATACATTGTGTTGTGCTAAAGTTATAATTAGTTACACTAAAGTATTTCACATATATAATGCGTGTACTCTGTTTCTGTTGCATTCTTTGTATTTCATCAGATCAATTTATTTTTACCATCAAAGCATGAGCCCATGTGCAGTAGTGATAATATCGATTCAAACGAGGTGGTTTTCCTCTTCTTATCCGTTGTTGAGTGCTGTTCTCTAAATTATTAGCATTATAAGAATGAAAACAAAAGTATCGTTCCTTCATTCAATCTATAAACTATGTAAGCCTAAACTGAAATAGATTTATCTCATAGTTCATATAACTACAAACAACCAAGTATATTACCCAAATTCTCTCATCTCGTGAGCAACAGTAGTTCTAGGATCCCCTTCGGCTTGATTCCTTTCTGGCTCTCTAATTCTTCTTGTTCTAGGCATTTTGATTGTATACAAGATTCATCTAACTGGTATATAAAAGAAAGACATGTAATGTAATAATCATAAGAAGATCATAAACTAAGGTTTTCAAACAGAGCAGAAAACCACACAAATACATAAAACTTACCCCGGGACCCGCAATACTCGAACACGCTAGAGCAGTCTGAGCAGTCTTGAAATTTGCCGCCATTCTTTGTCATTTGCCGCGATTCTTTGTCATTTGCATATGACCTGTCGACCTTTGCTGAATACTGACCAGATATCTTGACAAGTGATTGACAGATTCAATCACGCTAGGTGTTGGATAAACATGGTGTGGCTTGATCCTCCAAAACAGTAATTGCGTCTTTTCTCGGAACTATGTTCAGCGCTAAATACAGGTCTTTCGAAGGCTTTAAAATGTCGCCAGGGTTTCGATGGATTTCGCTGAAAATTGATAAGGTGGTTCAGCAATAGTTGATCTAAAAAACAGTGTCTCCGATTTTTTCATGTTATTTTCGTTCAAAAGTTATGGCCCTATTTGCTGACAACATAGCTCTAAAACATTGCTCAACTTTGACGTAGGATTGCGTTTGATCTAAAACAGATCATCGGAAAATTGAGACACCGTTTTTAAGTTCATTATCTCGAGAGTCTGTTAGAGTGTTTTTCACAAGCATAACCTAAATTCCACGTGCAATCGAACTTTTAGAACGCACGATGGTCGAATTTCACTTATAGTCGCCTAACAATTTCTATGATGCAAAATCTAAAAATATGAAAGTATTATCAAAAACTACATTTATTCAGCGTTCAGAAAATGTATACTTTCTTGGTAAAATATTGTAAAGCGCGCGTGTTGTTGAGGTCCAAAGACATAGGGGTCCAAAACGTATCCTGATACCTTAAAAACTGTGCTGATGTGTCTGTTTTAACCAGTACATCATTAATGATGTGAAGTTTTAATAATAATAATAATAATACTTTATTAATTCTACCCATGGAGCTTTTCAGAATTACTACAACTAATGTACAACGGTAATTTTATAATGTCGTTTTAGTCATGTTAGTCCTATTTTTACAGATATATTCTTTTTATGTGTTTTGTATACTGACTGTCAAACCGATGACGTCATCAGTTGCTAATTTGCATATTTGGAAAACTTTTGATATCTATGCAACAAAAAGAGATATCAACAAACGGTCAACGCCATTCTGATATTTTTAAACAGCACTTCCATGTTAGCTTTAAAACTTGAAGGACATTTTCTCGTTTGATATACACTTTGATAAAGCTTATCCATCTAGTAGAGAGTGTGGTAGTCCCTCCCCCCGACCGTCATTTTTTTGGCACCCACCCCTAAATCTGTTTAGTATGCCCCAACGAACATATGTGCCAAGTTTGGTGCTTGTACTCAAAAGTGCACGATCTTTTCGCTAACAGACCTGACTATTTAAGCTTAAAGTGCCTATCACCCATATTTCTTTTATTATTTAGAAAGAAACTATAACTTATATGGACTAAGAATTTCGAAAAAGAAATGGATTTTGGCGCGTTCTTGTACGTTTTATAAGGCTTCAAAGGACAGAAAACTGTCTAATTTGGGATCCCTGTGCTTTTTGACCGAGTATGGTCAATCACCAAGAGGTCTGGTCTGTGACGTAGGAGGAGTGAGTTGTAATTTATTCATGCTGAATTCATACTGTAGATGAGTGCAGAAAAACTACTGTACTGTTGTGTATTGAGCATTTTGAGCCGAAAATGCCGTATTATTGCTGTACCAATGTCCCTGATGCAAAGAGCAACATCTCAATTTCCAATCAATGACGAAAACCGTCCTTCAGAGAGAAAGAGAAGAAGACTTTGGTTCAACTTCGTTCTGACCAAACTCGCGGCTTTGTTCGAAGCCCCGATGACTTCGAGGAATGTGGTTCTTTCAATTCACGCTACAATAAAGAAACAAGCCACCGAGTGTAGTACATGTAGCAGTGCCAGTACCCAGTAGCACAGCCACAAGTTCAAACTCAAAAGGAAAGAGAGAACACCGCCATGTGAGTAAAAGCTACTCAGTCACTAAAGCTTACATAAGACATACAATACAATAACTTTATTTATACACGATTGGTGTATTTACACATGGTGTATTTACATGCCAAACATTTACTGTCTTTACTTTCTTGTAGATTTGAAGGGATTTGTTAAAAGAAGACAGCCTGGTAGCTGAAACCGTCGTCGTGAGCCTACACCATCGCTGAGGTCGAAGACGAATTGAAACATGTGACTGTTGATGTTGTAAGAGAGCAAGATCTGTTGAATTTGTAAGTTTCTAATGTCTATTGAACACGATTGTAACGTTTATTTATATACTCACTACTATTACAGTTATTTGTATTTATTCTTTGTAAGACTAAGACTGGATTTTTTAGTTCCAAGATGCCTATCAGTCAAACGCCAGTGCCTTGGCAGTGTATAATAATGAACAATATAATAATAATAATAATAATCTGCCTTGGCAGTGTATAATAATGAACAATAATATAATAATAATAATAATCTTTATCTTAAGTGGGTTTACAAATACAGCAATTACAATAAACAATTATTGGATGAGGTTTTGATGATATCCTGAAATATCAATGTAGAGGTAAGTGTTATTGGCTGACAATGCAGAAGAAAATGCGATCATCATAATAAGGTTTTTCACAGCTTATTTTAAATTGAATTTGAGCTGCACATGAGCTGCACATGCGCATTGGTGCCTATTTTTAATGATATTCATGACACGTTAAAGGAGAACTGAAGCCTAAAATTGAGTATTTTTTAAAATAATCTTAAACCCATGAAAAACATTTTTTTCAAGTTATTCTTCTCATTTTGCGAATCGTTCGACGAAAAAAAAAAGATTTTAGTGGCCAAATCGTGTCCCGACACCGCGGCTCATATTTGAAGTGTCAGCGGTTGCTATAGGAGTTGATGACGTATATTTAGGGTAAACACTTCGAAGAACCATAGCGACATAGCGAGACACATAGCGAATACTTACACACGAAGGCGAATAATACTGCAACAGATATATATCAAATCGGAAAATATTAGTTTTTGTTTCAGTCGGTTTATTTAGATCTTTACTTAGTACTTCAAAATGGTTTATTGTATGGCTGTGGGATGTAATAATGACGTCAGAAGAACGAAAGGCAGAGGCATCAGCTACCATAGTCTTCCCAAAGATGAACAGCTGATGAAGGAATGGCTGGCGAAGGTCAAACGAGTAAACCCCACGATCTCAAAGAATTCTTTTGTTTGCTCGGACCATTTCACTCCTGATTGCTTTGAGACAAACCTAAAAGCACAACTTACAGGAGTGAGGATGAAGACAAAGCTGAAAGCTGGTGCTATACCGACTGTGTTTTCATATCGCCCGCCACCAAAGAAACCACGTATTTCTACCCAACTTCGGATTGAAAGACTACAAAATAAGCAGGTAAGGATCTATAAAAGATAAATACTTACCACTGACAGTTATTATTGTAGTTATAGTTTGTATAGCTATAAGTTTGATGGTCAATAATACTGGTATCTCGCCTTTGACTTTGACGATCGAAGCACGTGCTTTCGCCTTTCGAAGGGTTTCTATATATTTTGATATTATACAGTAGCTAACAGTAACAGTCTTTATATAACGTTCGCACTTCCAAACACTTGAACAAATGGCATACCAGAACTTTCTGATGTGAATAAGACTATTTCTGTGCATTTTGATGATCGAAGCTCGTGGAATTTTGCGAGGTGTTTTTAATTTATTCACAACGTGATATGTTTGTATAAACATTTATTTGAATGTAATGAAATTCATTAACATGATTGACAATGTTATATTTCAGTTATTAACAGACTGTTTGGTTTTATTATTTTTAGTAGCTGCAGTCGCTCGAAAACAGTGCACTATCACCTGACCTCATCAATGTTTTGGAGGCAGCTAGTCCTTCAACGTCTTCTGTGGGACAGGACATTTCTATGCCTGTAGAAGTAGAGGCAGGTCCTTTAACGTCTTCTGTGGGACAGGAAATATTTATGCCTGTAGAAGTAGAGGCTGGTCCTTTTGAAGTTCCTGTCGAACAGGTCATCACTAATATGACTGAAGTCAATGAAGAAAATTGTAAATCTGTGCAAGTTGGGGCTTCAGAGTACCAAGATAAGATGTGCCAGGCAAACATGAAAATGGACCATCAGCTGATGAAATGCACTATTGGTACTCAAACTATCATCAAAGAGTTTTGTGATTCAAGTACACAAACTGAAATAATGAATTATACTGAAAATGTTGACAGCGATGATGATATATCCTCGTCTCAAGAAACACATTACCCCCCTGATAGTGAGGCGTCCATATGACCTCAAAAGAAGACATGCATTACCAATGAAGAGTCTTCAGAGACTGATGATTCTGAAACAACTGTCTCAGCTGACGCATTAAAACCACAAGATGAAAAAAAGTTTATAATTTTTGAGAGTGAACTGTGTAAACTCTTCCAAAGATGTGTTATGTGTGGTGCACCTGTCCTTGAAACTGAGAAATCTACTCAAGGATCACTGTTATTTGTGGACATGACCTGTATAAACAATCATACTTTTCCATGGCAAAGCCAGCCATTAATCAACAGAATGGCAGCGGGAAATCTTCTGCTTTCTTCTGCTATTTTATTAAGTGGTGCTACCTATACCAAAGTATCCACCATAGCAGAAATAATGAATTTGCAATTCTTCAGTGAAAAATCATTTTGTGACATTCAAAATGAGTACTTATTCCCAGCAATAAATGACCACTGGCTACAAGAGCAAGAAAGTATTATCGCAGATGTTGGCAACAAGGATTTATGGCTGTCAGGTGATGGACGGTGTGATAGTCCTGGGTACAGTGCCAAATACGGAACCTACACAATGCTTGATCAACACACAGATAAGATTGTTGATTTCCATGTCATTCAAGTGAGTGAGGTTTCTAGTAGCAATGCCATGGAGAGAGAGGGATTCGACAGATGCATGACCAACATTGGAAACAAAGGTGTCAAAATTAAAGTTGTAGCAACTGACCGTCATATTGGAATTGCTGCTGACATGCGAAGGAACTATCCCGACAAAACCCATCAATTTGATGTTTGGCACTTAGCCAAAAGCATCACAAAGAAAATAACATCCAAGTCCAAAGAGAAACAATGTGATGAACTTATAAAATGGAGTAAGTCCATATCAAATCACCTACATTGGTGTGCTGAGACATGCAATGGCAACAAAGAGCTTCTGAGAGAGAAGTGGATATCTGTGTTGTATCATGTGGCAGATATCCATTCATGGGATTCAGCCAACCTCTACCATGAGTGCCAGCATCCACCCATCCCACCTGATGTCAACGGAGCCAAAAGGTGGCTCCAGCCAGACTCTCCTCCACATAAAGCATTAAGATCCATCATCTTTGACACAAAGTTGCTTCAAGATGTTCAGAAACTCAATCTTTGTTGCCATACTGGTAGTCTTGAAGTATATCATAATGTCTTGACAAAGTATGCTCCAAAACGCCAACATTTCTCCTTCAAAGGAATGGTAGCAAGAACACAACTGGCTGCCATAGACCATAATGCGAACACAGGGAGGGAACAAGCGCGGGCATCAAAAGGAGCCAATGCCAATGAACTGCGCTACAAGCTGGTTTTCCCAAAGCGCACCAAGGAATGGGTTGCAAAGCCAGTCAAGGAAAACACTACAAGAGACCATGTCATGCCAATTCTTGACAAAATTGTAACCAGAAAAGAACAGCCAAGAGCCCAGCGCAGTGCAGGTATTGACACCGAACACATTGCTGCGAACATTGCAAGCCATGCCCGACCACCCAGACAAGAGGTTATTGCTAGATTAACCACACGTTTTACAAATAACAATTAAACCTAATTTTTTTATTATAATAATCAAACTGACAGCTTAATTACTATTTGTTAAACATGTGGTTAACTTATTATATTATTATTACTTAGTAGAGTGCAACCACTAAAACTGTGAAACAGTACAAACTATTTAGTGCTAAATAGCACCAATGAAACAATAGAAAACAAAAGACATTGCACTATTTAGTGCTAATTTAAAGTCAGCACTGTTTCATGGTTTTAGTGTTTGCACTCTAGCAATATATTCTTCTTGGTGATTACAAATGAATAAGGGTAATAATATTAATTATTATTCATTCTTATTCACCGAGAAGAGTATATTGTAATCACATGGGATAATTTCCCAAAGTAAACCTTTTGGAAAGACTCAATGTCAGCCTGGTAGAGCTGGTTGAGGTTCACAGTGAACACTGGCATTCTGGAAGAGTTTATTACTTATTATGTTGACATCCACAAGCAGGTTAACATCAGGGACTCTTATCAAGACTGACTGACAGCTTTTCAATGAATTTCAAAGTTTATCAATATACACCGATTCTGAACATGGTTATTCAAATTGGTCGCAATGTTCGGAATCGGTGTATTAATTAACAGCAAAAAGTATGAGGTCACGTGACCAGGACTTTGGATATCCCCGGCAAGAAGTTAGGGTTAACTGAAAACTAGGGTTAGGGTAACAATTCAGGCTTAGGGTTATTTTTTTGCCTTTGAGTTAAGTTCTGGTAGCTGGGGTTCAATTTGACTGAAGGCTGTCTTTGGGGCAAGGATTAGTCATGTGACAAGCATCACTCCCCCTGGATCACCATAGTGTGAATGTGGACATTGGTCTGACTAACATCCATGGCAACTACTACATTGTACTTCTCTGAAGTCAAAATTTCACGATGACCACTCCCACAACTTTGACTTTTTGACCTACATATATGGCATTGGGCTTTTGAGGTCTGTAACAAACACCCCCCCCCCCCCCCCCCCCCCCCCCCCCCCCCCCCCCCCCCCCCCCCCCCCCCCCCCTCTCTTCAATCAAGCAGTTTGAAATATAAGTTGGCATGTATAATGGGCTTAGGTTAGACTTATTGTTTTGCATAGTTTTTGATATGAAAATGTCAAGTCAGTGAAAATAATAATTTGTATTTAAATAACATGGTAGAGTGCAAACAACACAACCATGAAATAGTACCATTTAACAATAATATTAGACTATGAGTTCGAGTTTTCTACGAGTCAATAGTCAACGAGACGCATAGCGTCGAGTTTACTATTTGAACTCATAGAAAACAAGAACTATTCTGTACCTTTGAATTTATATAACATTTTTTGATTTTTCGCTTTGTTTTTATTCAAAATGCCAGCTTTTTCGCTACTCACTATCTATCACGCAATCGATGGATACATGTAGTCTACATATAGATACATGTAGTCTAGTATTATAATTCAAATATTTTAAACAATAAAAGACTAATTTGAAATGTTAATCTCTGCCTCCTTGAACCCTGTGTAGTCTCCATTTTCTTCAGGGAAATGTTCTCTTATTGATAAAACCACACAAGAAGGTATAACCCTCCTCCTTTTCTTGCCAAGCATTCCATATACCCACCAGGTAAATTGTCTATAGGCAGCCAGCCTCCATGTTCTGAAATAAAATGGTAGTAACAACTTTAATATAAGGTGATGTAGATATATCATTATAATAACTGTGTTCATCATTTAATTATAGCTTTCAAATGTTTCCAAATCTTTATTCGATGTAGAAGGAAAGAGTCTTAGGATATAAAGCTTTACCGGTTTGTGATAGGATCTGGTACTGGATTCAATCGAGCATTGTTTATGGCTACCAATGCTGTCTTTAAAACATCTGTGTCGAGGCACACAATGTCGAACTTATTGTGTTCTGTTATACAGTCCACACCTGAAACGATGATAGAAAGAACCTATATATAAATTCAGTTTCCGAATAGAAGATTTCAAGTACCTGACTCGTCAAATTTGCTATTGAGTTCGTCTAATTCCTGACAACAATAACACTCGTCATCGGTGGGCATTTCGAGGCAGTTTTCGCACAAACACCAGTCTCTTCTTCCAATTCTTGACTCGATGTCATTAGAAATATCTTCTTCTTCTATACTCTGGTCATGGCTATCCAAGTTTTCAATGTCTTCAGCCGAGTAAGTGGGTTCGAACTGAAATGGTTGAACACCCGCCATATTGCGCTACGCTATGCCAAGCGAAAAATGCGTAAATTTGATGATTTCAAACTGGATTATCTCGTTAACTAGTGCTTACATGCACAAAATATTTTTTGGATATTGATCAGAAAGGTATCTACTTTTCAATAAAACTAGGTCAATTTTAGGCTTCAGTCAAGCCATATGACCGCGCAAGCCTGGGTACGAAGAAGCGAGAAATAATAAAAGTCCACCGTGGACTTTTATTATTAGCGATGTTTTCAATCCGTTTCCATCGACATTAATCATGTTTGTTCAAGCGTCTAATGGATCACTAGTAATTATTCAAAGCATGTTCTTCATTTTCAACAATTCCTAGTGGAGATTATTTCATCTTAGAACTGACTTTGAAGCCGTTGAAAAAAGTGTCGAACAGCCGTAGAGAGAGTCAGCCCGCCATCATCCTCGAGTGAAGAAAACCGAATTGTAAACCGGCAATTCTGATCGATTGCGAAGGAATCTTGATCATCAATCGTAGGTGCAGTACTGTTCATGACTTTTGAAGAGAAAAACTCACGAAGAACGACTTGTAAACCCGGTGAGCTTCCCACCATCTATTTATGTGTTGGGCTTCCTGTGTTTTATTTGATCAGCCGTTGGAAAATGATATCGCCGTGAATTCACATCTAGAATTCAGTCCTTTTGATATATTGAAGTTCTAATATTGCTTTCTAAATAAAGATTAGTATCTACATGAGTCCTGTAGGTCATTTATTTAGCGATTAGAACGGTTTTAGGGGGGTTTTGTAACTCGCTACCGGGCAAGGTAGGCTTCTCAACCGAGTGTTATTGTTTTGATTTTAATGCGCATGCGTGAGGCTTGACACTGCCCCTTTAAGGGTGGACTAACATATTTATTTCGACTGTTGCTAAGGAAAATTTGAAACCTCAAAAAAATCGTAAAATTCAAAGAGAAGAGAAGGGACTTATAGGAAGTGATTGTAAGGGAGAAAGCTTTGTCAGAGCATGACGTAACCAAATTACGTCACAATGACGTCATCAAAACAGAAAACGCTCTTTTTTTCCAAGGATTTATAAGATACTGTATATCTATGATTATACACTTGTTCTACAACACAAGGAGCAGACAACTGAGCATTGATTTGGTATTTAAATGAAAAATGATTTTTTTTTATGGACGTTTTTCGAGCTGTTTATAAGGATTAAATTCCATAACTTGTCATATTGTCTTCAGTTTTTAAAAAGCATGCTCAGCAATGTTGACTAGGTCGTTGTTGATATTCTAGGTTAGAAAAAATTAACCTTCAGTGACGAGAATCTGCGCATGCGCAGTGAAGTCTTGTTAAATTTACCGTTCTTTTTCAGCATTGAATTGTTTAGACAGTTCTTTCTCTATTCTGTCATTTGGCATAAAAATTATTATGCAGCAAAGACGTTTTGATTTTCCTGTTGTACCCAAGCAGGAGATGTGCGAATTGTATGACTTTTAATTCATAAATTGTATGCTTGCTCATTTCTGCTAAAACGAAATTTAAAACCCCTAGAGAGAAGTAGGATGTTTAACAAGGCTATAAAATATCAAAATTAAAGAAAAAAAAATCCTCAACAAAGCTAAAGAATTGAAGACATGTAAAACCCCATAGCAACGCGGTTGCATAGTAACGAAATATGTTAGTCCACCCTTAACTTAGTAATGATTCAGATCTCAACTGAAAGTAGCCAAGCGAATCAAATAAATTATCTCTACATGTCCCATTGCCAGAGCATTCTTTGGCCTTGTTCCATGCTGAATATATATCTCCCTTGAGATATACCCTAACCCGACTTTGCTGCCGTGATCTCCAACAATTTATTTGTTTCTTGCAACCCGAAGTTTGCCTTCGGCGACCGCCGTGAGACTGAGATCGTTTGCCTTTGGATTTGGACTTCGCACCAGAATGAATGAATGAAAACCTTTATTTAAACAGGGTATTCCCTTCAGTAACAAAACGTACTGCTATCAATGGGAGCCCTAATTAATATATAAATATAAAATATAAAATACTATAACTATTAATATATAGGAAGACATTTGGACATTAAAAGGGATCCAACATTAACTCAAAGCGGATAAAATATGCATATACAACTGGAGAATATACAAAATACGATCTGTCGTTACGATTCAAATCCAAGATGGCACTTGATAACTTGAAAAAGTGAGTCTCACTTTTTCAAGTTTAACACTAGTACCCAGTCCACTTGTTAACCATGTCACAGCCCCTTTAAAAGCTTTCCTTCTTGGCTATATTTACAATAGTTCCATGGGCGAAACTCTAAATATATAACACTTGATACTGCTAATTACGCATGCATGTTCTACCTATTTTCTGCACTATTTTCTGAATTAGTTCCATAAAATCTAAGGATGTTTTTCGATTGTACTTTGCTGTTTATACCCATTCTGAGCTGGTATTGTCGACTGTGGAAATTATTTTTTAAATTGTGCAAGTAATAGGCTAAAAACTATTCAGCTGGATGACAATACAAAACATAGCTTTATTAAGAAGCCCGAGTTCACGTAAGCTAATAGAACCTCTAGTTCTATATTTTGGCCACTCGGCGCTTGGCTAGGAGTTCCAGCTGATCATCTCATCCGCCAAGTGAACGCTCAATGAGCGTCTAGTAGTTGTTAAATACTCGACGCTTTGCTAGGAGTTCTCTCGGACCTGACTGATAATGAGACGATGAAGCCGAGAATTGGTAGCTTCCAAATTGCAAGGTTTCTGGTTAGATTCCAGTCAAAGAACTACATCAGCCAGAAAATAGTGCTATTTAACCGAATTTTAAATATACAGTCAATGTCATTCACGTTGATAAAGAAACTATGATGAGCATAGACAGAACAAATGTTCAGAAAAAAATCAGTTGCCTCGAGCGGAATTCGAACCCACGACACCCCGATTTCATGACAGGTGCTCTACCCACTGAGCAACTACAGTGGAGTTCAAACTAGCTCAAAGACGCTGATTAACGTCGTCTGGCTAAAAAGAGATTAGCACTACAATAAATGTCATGTGTCTCTTCACGAAACAAGCAATTATTGTGCACGTGAAGCTGATATAATTCAAAGTATGCGTGACTAAACCAAATCTACTCGGCCATCTTGTAGAGCTCCTGCGAGGCCAGTACAGACAGGTTGCAAAGTCTTAGTTCATAAGTAATAAATGTATTTCGATTTTTACAAGGCATGCGATTACTCAGCAACCGCAACAATCAGCATTCTGAATGGTGCATCAGAAACACCTCGTAGAGAACTGGAAAATGTTGAGCAATTTGCGGCACTTATTGTTTTCGGTCTGTTTTCGAGTACCGTAATATTATTTTCAACTGTCTAAATTTGAGTTATCTCGAAAAATTAAGCCGTCATGGAAATACTGACTGGTCACGTTGTTATGGTTACACTGGTCGAGTGCTACAACTTTGCAATTATGGTTGCAATATTGCACAAATTGGCCAAAAGGACCTATTTTGTGTTCGGCGAAGATGGTCAGGCTCGTTTTAAGGGTTGTGACTTCCACTACAAAGATTGCAGAAACCGTAATCGAAACAAATTGGCATCAGAAGAGAAATAGATGTCCACCAACAAGCTGCTTCACAGCGCATCCACAGCGGCGGATAATCAAGTTCTAGAAGATCGCATGGCCCTTCTGTCTACACCTGAGAGAAAACACCTGAAGTGTTGGAGAGTGGTGGCATGTACGACGTCACCATGTTTTTCGCGCATGGTGTCCAAGGGGTGCTCCATCAACAAGTCTGGCTGAGATTGGCCATTCAAAATGGGCCAAATAAGGTTCAGAAAATATTGATCTCGTTACTGCTGCTAAAGAAGAGGTGGCTGAGTCCATTTTGCAAGAAAAAGCTGTTGAACAGTTGATGCTTGGTGTCTACAGTGGATGAAGTGGGCCTTATCCTCATCTACAACACCAGACACATGCCACGTGTATGAACTGTCAAAGGATGGAGGTGCACAATATAAGGTAGCAATCTGCCAAACACCACAATGTGAGGATAACAATGAGCGCTGTTGTTACACTGTAAGAGGTCAGATATACAGTCATATAATTTGGGTATACCCCAACTCGATTCTTAACTCGAACTCGAATTATAACTCGGCCATAGTACTTCCCGAGGAAGAGGAGTTAAGGAAAATTATTGGACCAATACATTTGAAATTCCATCAAGGGCAAATATTATTATTTTCATTATTTCTATTTAATCTGTATTCAGTAACTTTAGCGTTGTTTGATTTTGCTTGCTTTGCGCGAGCTTGTTCAGTTTGTTGCGCACGAGCTTGCTTGTTTGGTGGCGTAAACGTATAGCCGTTGTAATTAGATTTTATGCATTTAGCCCTGAAGATGGGTGCTTAGCCCGAAAGCTTGGCAGTTTTTTATTTAAACTAAGGTTGAAGAAACAAATTTGTTGTCAATCTATACTTGATCCAGTAAAGGTGAGGGCCACAAAACGCCAAAGTAAGACAACGATACCAACATATGGAGGTGTAGGGGAGGGGGAGGGCAAAATCAATACTGTAGCTTCGTTGAGTTAAGCATCGGAATAACACTGTTTGAACACAGCTCACGTGCTGTATTGGCCACAGGGGGGTCCCTCAATTGCATTTCCCCCTACACATCTCATGTGTACCAATATTGTTACATAACAGCTGATCACATATTACCTATTTCTTAGGCTCGGTTTTGAGCCCGTTAGGGTGTCGATTTCCCCCAAACCTCCCCCTACTAACGGCTGGGCGCGCGATCAATGAATCATGTCCGTGATGTCATAAATAAAATTCACGATTCTATAATTTATGCGAAATTATTGACAGATCGTTTGCCTCTCAAATTACATTCACGTGTACGTTTTACCAGAGATAGAGAAGTCGGGAAGTATGACTGAAAGCATACATTATAACGCCAAAACTAAAACTCCCTTGAAAGCATTGGACGAGGAAACAGACAAGAAACTTCGTACCAAAATAAGGGGGGAAAACCCAAGGGTTGGCAGACAATGTGTGCAAGTTATTTGACGTAAAAGTGGACAATGTAGAGCTAACTCAATACCTGTGTAGGAAATGTTTCCTAAATAAAAGGACATGCTTCAAGCTGAAAAGCGATCAAGAAAGTTGTGCGAAAGGTTTAATTAGTAGAACTATTCAGATCTTCCAACAGAGTTAAAGGAATGGCTCAGTCACCTCAAGAAGCTCCTTTGAGGAAGACCGTGAAGTGTCTGGAAAATATGGAGTCGCCCCAGAAGTTCAGCCAGAATCCTGAATTTCCAAGACCAGTTATAATTACCTCAAAATGTCAATACTACGATGAGAGCTAATATCCTACCCTTTAAAAAAACATGGGCGTTAATCCTCATGGACAAAGTTTTACAGGAATAGTGCCTTCGATGGTCCAATATGGCTTCACATCACTACTGGAGTACAAATCCAACAACAAATATCCAGGACGATGACATGCACTGGGAAGCTCTCAAAAACGGCCTACAAGACATTCCAATATATGTATGTAAAGTGCAGGTAGGGTAAAGTTGTATTGTAATGTTGAATCAGTATAGATTTTGATTCAAACTTGAATAATGTTTTGTTTACGTTTTCATACTTAGGACAATGGCAAAAAAGTATCTGAATTACCACCGTAATTACATCCATTTTGAAATCACTAGCATTTCCTGTAATCTGATTGGTTAAAAATGACGCGATTTATTCCCAAATCGCGCCTTTTTGAGCTCTAAATCGCACCATTTTGCACAGCCAATCACAAAACAGCCATGTCATGTGTTAGCCAATCAAATCAAAGAATCTAGAAAGCCATTTTGATGTTGAAAGGCTGTGGGTCTGATGCTGACTGAAGAGTGAGGTGATTTCCCACCATCTTGAAAATATTTTAAGTAAAACAAACAATTTTTTTCTCACACAAATGCTATGGAAGAGTTCAGTTACTTGCAGTTTTGTGATGATGATGAAATTCTGAGCAGCATCAGCCTGGATTTACCGAATTTGCAACAAAAGTGTGTCAAACTTGTACTAAATGTACTGAACCAGAAACAACAAGCACAGAAACAGCTGCAAGTTTCTCCAGCTCCATTGATCAGTCAAGGTTTCCTGTTTTTACTGATGAAGACATCAATGAGCTGCAAACGCTCGCTGTAAATGCAAACACCAGTCGATCAACAAAATCGTGGATGAAAGTAGTACAAACGTGGTGTAATTCAAGAAATATAACTGAGAAACTTGAGACAATTGAACCACCAGAACTTGACAAAATACTTTGCAGATTCTATGCTGAAGATAAGAAGAAAGACGGGGACGACTATGAGCCAGAGTGTCTGAAGATAATGCAGTCGGCGATCGATCGTCACTTGAAAGAGCTGAACTACTCGTGCAGTGTTTCAAGGTCAAGAAAGTTTCACAATTCTCAAAAAACGCTGCATGCAAAAGCACTGTCATTGCGACATCCATATTGCTCGAAGAACAACTCCCCAGCTGATGTGGAGTACAGATGGAGGTGCACGAGATCCAGTTCGTCTGTTCAAGCTCTGGTTGTCAAAACGACCCGAAAAATATGAGAGATAATGGCTCACTGTACCTTTCCGTCATCAACCGTCCTAAACACGATCACACATGGTATGGCAAAATGAGAATGGGACAACATTTCATAGGAAATATCATGAAATCCATGGCATCACTCAGTTTGACAACAACTAAACGGATAACCAACCACAGCACGAGAAAGACTCTGGTGCAGAAACTGAAAAAGGCAGGCCAGCCGCGCCATATCATCAAGAAAATAACAGGACACGCCAGATAATCATCGTTAGATGACTACGATGAAGTAGATGGACATCAAAGAAGTGATCTGTCCCATATTATCAGTGGATTCACAACTGACAGTAAGACAAGTACCGGTAAGCTCAGTGCATGTCATTCAAATCCATCTTCAAGTTCTATTGCCAGCATGAACACCATAAACCAGCCAAGAGCACCTTTCTACCAGCCCAACTACAATTATACAGGTATGCCGATGTTCCATAATGTACTACAGCCTCAAATGCAAATGCCGATGTCAATGGCATGTTCAGGTTTTGGAATGAACGTTCCAAGCGCCAACAGCAAAGTAAGCTACAGCAACTGCACGTTCACTGGCACTGTGCATTCTTCACAGAAAAGAGATTCTCCAGTTCCAAAGAAACGTAAATATGTCATTTACGACTCAGATGACGAAAAAGAAACCTAAAAACTGCGAGGTTTTTCCTCTTTTGAACTGTTTAGTACTAGGTATGTTCGTCAACACGAGGAACAAAACAAAATGGCTTCCTTTATAGTCACATGACACTTTCTACGTACGTTATGACAACAGTATTATGCACTGTGATTCATCATTTATATATAAGTTCAAAACGTGTAAGATGTTTGTTTTCTCAAAAACACGTAACTGAATTTTTATTGTAAATAAAAATCACATTTCAGTAAAATGATATATTTTGTAATCGCGCGTTTGATTTCAGACCAAATTGCACTCCACTCAGTTCAATTACCATTATGAATTACATCGACTGGGAAAAGCTCTTTCAAGGGGATTAAACTACAAATCAATTGCCAACGCCGTTATGGAAAATCAGTGCTTGAAAAAAACACATCCACGAAATTGTTCACAGAGAGATTTCTGATGAGGCAAGAAGTTTGTGTTTCTAAGAATTATTTCCTGCGCAACACTTCGAAATAATGTTTGCAACAATTTCCATGGACTATTGTTCACAAATAATTAGACGAAAAGGCACCAAAAAGACATGGTAACTATATATGATGTGTCGTGTACTACCATGTACTACATGCAGCTTTTATTCTTCTGGTTTAGGATTTCAGTAATAATTGCAGGCATGTAGCAAGGTCGAAAATATGGGGGGGGGGGGGGGGGGGGGGGGGGGGGGGGGGGAGGGAGGGAGGCTCTTCTTCCACGCCCTATGTATTAGTAACATATAGATCAAAAACAGTTAAATTGGTTCCTGCATATAAAACAGCTTTTTTAAAAGCGTAAATATTTTAGCCTAAAAGTTCCCGTGAGCAATCGGGAAAGTTCGGGCTACACTCGGAAATTGATCGGGAATGACGTCACGATAGGGAGTCATTTTCGCGGGAAATATAAAGTTGTTTTTTCGGTTCGCAGTTCGTACGTCTTTTGCATTTTGTTAGTTCCTTCTCAGCTCTGAAATGCCAAATTACTGTGTTGTATATGGGTGTAGCAGCAGTGGGAGTGATAGCATTTCGATACACACGTTTTCCAAAAGATCTTGAAACAAGAAACAAATCGATTTGTTTTGTCAAAAGATACCGGTCCTTGTTGGGATGGCCCTACAAAACACAGTGTGATATGTTCACTGTGCACTTTACTGAGGAAGACTTCGAAGTGGACACACGAAGTAAAAAAATAATGGGTGTTAAAAAAAGAAATACCCTAAAAAAAGGAGC